>JAFIRS010000276.1:0-600000 GCA_018342105.1 Gonioctena quinquepunctata
GTTTTGACAGTGGCGACATAACTCGCAACTGGCCGAACAAAGGGTAGTACAGGGGGTTTTTGAATGTATTACTTTTATATGGTTGATATGGTATATATTTCATAAGGGGTCGTTTTATTCCGTATTTCATATGAATGGTTGTATCATATGAAATACAGGATGGTAAATCGATCTTAAAAAATTTACGTTCGATTCGTAGGCTGGTAGTTCGTGGTTGAAATAAAGTTTGAAAATGAATTTTTTTTCATATATCAGAACAAAATAAAAGTTCTTATAAAATAAGAATAAAAAAATTTAACACCATAAAAAACATTTTATTTTATCTAGGGCAAGGTACAACTACAGACAAAACAAAAAAAAAACTCTGAAAAAACAAAATTAAAAATTCTTCAGTCTTATCATGAAATCAACCAAAATGAAAACAAATTACATTGACAACATACCTTCAATAATTTTGTTAATTTATTAGCACAAGGAGAACGAGTAAGTATAACCACTCCAGTTTGATGATTATCATTAAGTGAAACATGTACTTTGTACTTCCTCAAATGGTGATAGGAAATGGAAACTTTTTTTTGGGTGGAAATAAGTACAAATTTGTGAAAAATTCTGCAACTGATAGATGGATATAAGTATCGGGGTTTTAAAAACAGCTTTTATTTTACCTTGTAAAAGACTATTTCAGGAATTTCAGGGCAACTCGAATAACAAAACATTCTATTTTCGATGTTGGGTTCAATTCAAGTCCATAGTATAATTTCTATCATTTAATTTTCGATGACAATAACAGTAGAATTATTCTGAAACTATTACTGGTTTGTCATTTTCTGACAAACGTCAATGGAAAATTATTTTAAAAATTTTGTCTGTTTATTTGGGGGAGGGGCCCTTTTCGCGACAAGGGACCCCAAAAAATTGGTCAAGATCGCCAATGTTTCAAACCCCGTCTCTTTATTTTTTAAATTTTTCATGGTCCCGACCGGGAACAAAATTAGTCTTGTCATCCCAAATGAAAAAAACCTATTAACACTGACAATTGTGTTTTTTTCATTGTTTTGATGATTTGTCGTCTCTATAGCAACTAAAAATTGCAAAGCCTCTAATGAAAAAGATATTTTTGAAATGTGGTATCCCTAGCTGTTCGAATAAACCAAGATTGATTTGGAATAACTGTCAACCATCAAAGAGGAACTGCGTGAAAGAATAGAAAGGGGTTGCACAGATATTACCCCAAACCAATGATCGAATGTTGATCGAATCTTATGGTTAGTTAGCATTAGAAATGATAGAATAAATGAATAGAATTAAATGGGGATTTGGTTGAAAAGTACGAAAATTAATGTTTAGGCACTTTCATTTCAATCCATTCTTTTGATGAAAGTTCTTTTATGTAATCAATATGTTATTATTTATTATTGATATGTTTTACATTTGATAAAAAGATGTACATTTAATTTTGGAAAAAAATTTTGCAGTGTTCTGATGGCCCCAACTATCTCCTATACTATGGAGTTACTTTTGGGAAAAAAACAAAATTTTTGACGCCATTTTGAATAACTGCTGTTTACAAACTCGACTGCTAACGACCTGAAGAGCTTTTTTTAAACGATAGTTTTAACAAGATTGTGATTTATATCCCGACTATTCGAAATATTTTGATAAAGTGATATGAATTTTACTTATGCCATATTTTTTTAAAAAAAAAATAATTTCATCGTGAAATTTTTGGTCACACCCATTTGAAAGCACCCCACAAATCCAGTAGCGTCGCCAAATTTCATTAAAAAATCGATATTATGTTTTTTTGGTTTTTTGACCTTAAAAAAAAAAATTCGAAGAAAGGCATAAATAAAGGGAGGGTGGCTTACGGTCATAAAAACATATTTGCTGAACAGCATTTTCTCGGGGGTAAAACAGGACAGGGACGGGTATTTTGGGCAGATGCTGCAATTTTCCCGTTTGGGCGGACAACAGGAGGAGAGGTGGTTGGGATGGACGGACGCACTTTAAATTGCGCTGGTGGGATGCTGTAGAAAGAGTGGTCTTTATTTTTTCTTCTGCCATTATTGTTTGCAGCAATGTTAAACCGATAGACGACAAAAAAAAACTCTCAAGTCACTTTTTTCAATGACAATTGAAAGCAATTTGTTTTCTGTTTGAATTATTTTAAAATTGTAACCTAAAATTTGTTAGTTTTAGGGTTTTCTGCTTATCTGTATTTGTATGGAAAGAATGTTTATGACCACCTTTTTCTGATCCCGAAAAATCCTCTAGATTTAGTAGTTTTTTGAATGACTACATCAATAGAATCTCAACTCTGCTAGTAAATTCGTAATCAGCGACCCGAAATTTCACTAACCCTAATTCTTGGGGAAAACTTCGTATTGTTATGAAAATGGGGTCCGTCTGTAGAAAATACTTGACTTATTATTGTCCTCGTTTATAGTAGGGGGAACCGGGGGGGTCGCCTTCACCGATCTGAAAACCGATGAAAATATTTTTCATCAAATATAATTTATAAAAAAATATGCCCATGATAACTTGCCTATCAAAAAGTGTTCATAGCTATTTTTAATTGAATTAATTTTAATGAATTTTCGTTCATCACCCTTCACTCTTTTTGTAACCGAATGAGTTTCACTCAACTGATAGTTTTAAACAAGAATATGCCTAGGTAGGCTTGCCTACTTATTTCTGTGCATGGCTACCTGGCAAGCAGAGTGAACAGGTAAGTCAATAAAAGGTAACTACACCGATCTTAACCAATCGAAATTGATATCATAGGAAAAAGATAATTTAATTACAAAACCAATCGTATGGGCTTGCCTGCGAAAAATCGTATATAAATTTTATTGCCAAGCTATAAAGTTTTACTATTTTAGCTATTTGATAGGTGCGAGAGAGAAAGTAGAGCGTCCGAGGTCTTTTGTGATAGAACAAAGGACACAACATAGCAGCTGCATACCCGTGACAGCATTTATTAACACTCGACAGTAATTTTTGAACTCTTTTATATGCTTTGTAATAAGGCTTTCAACAACATAATGTAGAAAATAAATAATAATTATTCTTTATTTAATTTTAAATAAAAAATATAGATTTTTTTATCATTTTTGAATTTTATAATTTAGCTTTAAAATGAAAAAAAATTGTTGAATTTTTATTTTTTTTCATTTATTAATATATTAAATAATTTATTTTTGATTATTTCATAGCTGTAAGTATATATAGTGTGAAATAATAGAAAAATTGTGATCGAAATTAGAGTTATAATAAATTAGAGTTCAAAATTACTGTCGAGTGTAAATAAATGCTGTCACGTCACTCACATGTACACGAGCATGCGCACTCGGATTTCATTCAACGGTCAGGTAGCGTGCAGCTGCTATGTTGTGTCCTGTTCTATCCCCGGACCTCCCAACCTCACTTCACCTATCAATAACTATTCTAAGACTTTTTAAACGGCAATAATATTTTTTGTACGGTTCGAGCAACATATCGAGGGTTTTTAAATTAAATTTTCTTACCTAATATCAATTTCATTGGTTAAAAATCGGTTAAAATTCCCTATATTGTTTTCCCGCCCCATCTGCTTCCAGGTAATAAAACGAAATAAAAGGCAACCTACCAAAACTTCTGGTGTTAAAATATCGGAGAAAGAAAAACATTCGATTATCAAAAAGGGAAAAGGGGATAAACAAATTAATTCAATTAAAAATCTCGATAGGCAGGAAACATAAGCATATTTGTTTATAAATTTTATTTGATAAAAAATATCTTCGGGGTTATCGATCGGTGAAGGTCGACCCCCCCGGCCCAAAAACTAATACTTCACAACTACAACAAAATCAATCAGGTTTACAAATTTAAAATTTTCCCTTTGGGACTGTATCTGAATCATTCTAAATGCCAACTGATCAAATAAATAACTTGCGTGGGATCGCCAAAATACAGGGTGTCCCAAAATAAAACTCCTTGGGCAAATATCTGGAAATGAAAAATGATATCCATATTTCGTGAAAGCAAAATGATCTTGATTTAAAAGGGGCCTCTTATTTACGTAGAGATCAATCACTGGGCGTCATCCGTTAGGGCATCCCAGATATTTCAATGATTTTTTGCGATTCTGCATCAAATTCTGAAATTCAAACCAAAAGCACACTCATAGTTTTCCTTGAATACTGATGAAAAAACAACAACTTTTATTGCATATTATAGAGGGCCATGAATAAAATCAAAATAAAAGCAATAACACGAGTTTAAAAAATTTTATCTATCAGTTATATTGCATTGCCTGTTCAGTTCCCATCTAGTTGTGCGTTTCTGAAAATCGCAAAACAATACAAACTAAAAATATATGTTTCAAATTACCATAAAATATTTAACTCTGACCAAAAAATCTATCAACATGATGGTGATAACGAAAATTAAAGTGATAACATTATTTTAGTAAGTATTCGAACTGCCTCCTTTCCCGTAGAATACACATATTGTCCCCGAAATTTCTCGATTCGTGACAGCTAAAAGCGTCGCTCGCGATATGGTAGAAAAACATTTGTGATAGTTTTTTTTAAATCATCATTTTGTGGACGTCGCATAAACTAAGTCTTTAATATATCCCCACAAAAATATCCAGTGGAGTCATATCTGGGATTCAAGCTGGCCAATGGTGTTGGACCCTTATTTCCAACCCATTTTCATTAAAAGTGTCATCCCAATATTGGGTAATTATTCTATTATTATGCGGAGGTGCCCCATCTTGTTGAAACCACAAATTCAGTCGAGTTTGTATTGGTAAAATTCTCCAAGAGGTTCGGTAACACATGTTGGAGGAAAAGCAAGTACCTCTCCATTGATAATTCCTTCGTAAAATGAGGTCCTATCAAATAACCATTAATGATTCCGCACCAAACATTAACCCCACACACAGACTGATATGTCCTTTCTTTAATCCAATGAGGATTCACGTCAGACCAATAGTGACAATTATGTTTGTTGATTATACCGTTGTTATGGAAACGGCTTTGATCCTCCATAATATTTTTGTTCAGAAACTGATTATTATAATGAATACGGGTGGACAACCATGCAATGTTCAATCTCCTATCACCATCTCCTGAATATGGCAATGGATTATAGTTATGAACAATAACAATAATGGTATATTATTCAACGAGCGAAATGTGGCCATTACTCGTGAGAATGAAGTGAAATCATTCGAACGAGTAATGTCTATTTCTCGCGAGCAGAAACTATACTTTTCTGTGACTTATATCAGGACTATTTGAAAATAAGATTCATTTGTGAAGGAAACCCTGAAAGAGTGTGATTCATTTGATTGCATAATGGGAAGTTTTATTGAATGAAAAAATCTATAATTGTATTTCGAAAAAATTTCATAACATAACATAAACAAAATCATTTTCGTTAATGAAATTAATAGTAAAATTGGAACAGTTGGAAATCGTAACTGAAGGTATCGAGGATTCTATATACAAATTCACATCTCCATTTTCATTTCCGAAGTGTTTTGTGCAATTAATGTTTGTGAGATTTTGCTGGTACTGGTGGACGGTTTCATTGAACCAAGATTTTTTCTGCAGTATTCATTTTATTTTTCATCGAATCATCTATGTATCCTTCCGCCACAGATGTTGACTTCCACCCTCCATGCCTCTTCAAAGAAGTGCTGTCTCCACCCGCAGCAGGGTGTCAGATGATCTACGAAAGGTATGCCCAGTATATAGTTCTGGATTTGGAAGTTTCTAAAATGTTGCGGTTTGTTTTCCCATGGCTCCGAATTTATTTATTCCAATTCTTCGATTGGTGCATTTACCTTTCTGATAATTCAAAAAAAAAATGAATCTGTTAATATATTACTCTGTCGTAGCGTGATATATTCAATACAAATATGGCGAAAAGGCTCAGTTATGGTGAACTTCCGAACAATTTTCGTTTTGGTGTTTGGTATGGTGACTAATATAGCCGATCCAAGATCTTCCAAGTCCCCTATTTTCATAGAGTGCATTTCATTTTTCACGGCAGGCTCCATATTCCATGATCAGTGCAACCTAAAAAAAGATACATATTTTTTGTTCCAATTTTCGTTATTTTATTCAATTTCAAACAGTTTGATAATTTTGTTAAATCAGTGGTTGGAAGAAAACCCAGCGTGATTGAACTCACGGGTCACTGGATTGAAAGTCAGAGCTTAAGCTATGTGCTACCGAGGTGCTTGCAAATTAAAGTGATATGAAGCTATTCAAGTTCCTAACTAGGTTCTCTCATTTTGTTGAGTGAACTTTTTAAAAATATCAATTTCTTACACTTTCGCAAGATATATTTCGTCAGGGGGCTTTATTATGAATGAATTATTTCATCTGGGTGAATGTTGAGCCTCTCGGTATATAACCATCGGATTTGCGTTTCAAAAAACGCACGTAATTTTGAATAACGTTCTATGTTGACGTGGTGGTTGATTAGAATGGTACCCTTTTTAACATTGAATATTGTGTCCAAAGCGAGGACGATTTATATTTCTCAGCTAATTGGGAAAAATATGCTAGAAGTACATTTTCCGAAAACGAATTCACATAATTTTTCGCCGCACTACACATTTCTGGTGGGGTACACTCGTTGTCACCTTCCTATATCGTCTGATATTTTTTTCTGGATTTATTTGGTAATAAATTTGAAGATGTTATTTTCGCCGCACTACACATTTCTGGTGGGGTACACTCGTTGTCCCTTCCGAATCCATCTTTTTCTTCTTGTTTTTCGTTAGAAACTATTATATTTTAAAAAATTTAATGATTATGACGTTTGAGAATAAGTTTGAAGTTGTTAAATTCTCAAGACATACTTGCGAATGGAAACAATTCAAACACAACTGCACAGTAATGAATATGCTCATCTGTGATTGGCTTCAAAGTGTTGAGTAATGAATCTGGTTGAACTGTGATTGGTTAGAACCTGTTGAGTAATGGATCATTACCTACTCGGGGACGAAACTAGAGTTCATTACTTATCAAGAAATGGTCATTTAAATGTCGCTTTTTTCAATAGTCAAAGAAAAAGATTATTACCTGGCTGTAGTCCTGGAACCAGATGTATTTTGAAGGGATGGAATTTGTTTTTTGACAAAATACGTTGTATTGATGTTTTCGAAATATCACAATCCATTGCTACTTGTCTGGTAGAACTATGTGGTTCCAATACCATTTGACCTAGCACTGCAACAGTGTGATTCTCATCTGTAGCGTTTTGTGTTTTTTCGCTTCTTTTCATTTGTGCAAAAGATTTGGCTAAGCTAGTGAATGTTTTGTCTGACGGTATTCTTCTGTCGGAATAACGATTAGCGTATATCCTCACTGCTTCTTTTGCATTCCTTCTTGCTTCGCCATAAATACATATCATATCCAACTTTTCTGCATTCGAAAATTGAACCATTCTTCAATTTTACGAAAAACCAACACAAAAAACCATATTTTTATTTTATAGAAAACATCATCACTGGAAATAAAGTTTTTGTTAACATAAGTGTTTCAATAATTACAAAAGTAAATAATTTGTGATTTGTTTATTTGATGTGGAATCATCTGCGACTGGAAGACAAACTTTAGTCACTATCTTCCATCGTTCAAGATAACCTTCTAGGAGGTATTCATGTTGAAAAGGAAAACAGTCTCGATTAAATATTAAAGAGTTTATTTTTTGAAAATTGAAAAAACTACGACGATAATGAAGTTATTTTTATTTTATATAGAAAAAACAACAACTCTTCCTGCTAAAGCCACAAAATGTTCATTTTCACACGTTTTTCTTTTGAGTTAGGGTCCTTTCATAATATATATCAGATAAAGTTCAATATCCAGCGTCGCTTTATCCGAGCAAGTAGTTGTTTTCTGTGCGAGCACATATAAGTCCTTTAGAAATACTGCAAATATGATTTCTTAAACTAATAATGTAAAAAAACTCGAGATTCCCGTCAGATTTTTAATATAAAGAATGTCAAATAATGGATATAAGGCAATTATACTTCTTTTGTACCAGCGTAAGATATGATTTCTATCGTAACACATCAAACTCCAGTAACCACCAATACAGGGTGAGTCAACAGGATTCCCGTGGTTCATTGCTCCTTAATGTATCACTATTTCGATTTCTTATATTTTTTTTGTCAAAGGGACCATCTAAGACCACCTTCCAAAATAATTTTCATTCATACAGTGTGCATCAAAAATGTATTCAAAATAAATCTATTTTGTAGACTTCTTTTCGAAAAATTACATATTTCACATTTCGAAATATTTAGTGAAAATAATTGGGAAATCGTTGGTCGATATGATGAAACAACCTGTTTCCGAGATATTCTGGTTTAAAAGAATTGTTCAAGATCAAATCAACAATTCTACATGTTTGTTCATAGAAAATACTAATACTGATTGATGTTTCAATTATTTTTTTCCATCTTCAAAAGCATTCTTGGCAACTCATGAATAACTAGCATAGCAGAGGAAATTTTCAAATGTAACTATTTTTTCTAGTTTAGTTATCCATGACTACCATTGAAAAACATGACTATCGGAATTTGTAAATAGAGGTAACTGTCAAACTACAATCCGGTTGTGTTAAAACTTCTTGTGGCATTATGAATTATCGTTTAGAGGACATGCTTGAAATGGTGTATGCTTTGGGGGAAAGTGATGGCAATTGCTTACTGGCACCTAGATTATACGAACAAAAGTTTCCTGAGAGAAGACATCCATACCAGCGAAACCGGAAAAGTATTTTACAAAAAGATTGAACGTGCTTGTCCTATAAGGAATGATGAAAATACTCTTGATATTGCATTGCATATTACCGATAATCCCCATGTGAGTACACGTATTTTGAGTAGGGAGTTGGGAATATCTCAATGGTGAGAAAATGCAATTACCATCCATATCATATGCGTTAATGTAGGAGCTGACTGAAAGAGATTTTCCAAAGCGAATGAGGTTTTGCCAATGGCGGGTAGATAAAATCAACCAAGAACCTGATTTTTTTAGTATGTTCTATTTTAACAACAATGGTCATGTGCATCGGCATAATATGCACTGTTATGCAACTGAAAATCCTCATTTTGTTAGATATGTCAATCACCAACAACGTTGGTCATTGAATGTTTGGGAAGGTATCATTGGACGGCGTGTAATTGGGCCCTTTTTTTTCAACGGTCATCTCAATGGAAGAAAATATCTAAGATTTCTGCGAAGTCAGTTATCAAATTTATTAGATGATATTCCATTGGCAATAAGGCAGAGAATGTGGTTACAACAAGATGGCGCGCCTGTACATTACCACACTGATGTGCGGGAATACATTGATAATGAATTCCGTGAAAAATAGATAGGTAGAGGAGGGCCAGTTCATTGGCCTCCAAGGTCACCGGACCTTACAAACATTGATTTTCTTCTATGTGGATACATTAAATGGGTTATCTATCAAACTCCGCCTACAACTCCTGAAAATATGAAAGCAAGAATTCGTACTGCTTTCATGCTGGCACATGTGGATACTAATTTCCGAAACAGATTGAGAGTGTGTATTGGTGAAAATGGCAAACACATTGAACATTTGCTGCATTAATTATTTTATTTAATTGTTAGATTCGAATAAATATGATTTTTATGAAAAGTTTAACTCAAATATGATACCAAAGGCGAACATTGTCAATACTTTCTGTGGAAAAATATCCATCTTTTGGATGTAGAATATCTGGGAAACGAGTTGTTTTATGTACATGACATGGAGAATGAAAATTGTAGAGTTATTGAAAAGGAGTTGATTAAAATGAAAATATACAGGGTGTTCCATTTGAAAAAAAAAAAAAAATAACGATCCCAATATCAGTTTTAAATTACAAAATAGATGTTTTTTAAATAACTTGGCAACGCCGCAACGGAATTCAAATTTGAAAAAATCGTTGAGCAGCTAATGGAACAGCCAATCGGAATATATGAAAATACACCGGGTGTTTCGCTTGAAAAAGAAAAACTTTGGTTAGCCACGCATCAATGATGCACCTTGTATGAATGAAAATTATTTTGAAAGGTGGTTTTAGATGGCCTCTTTGACAAAAAAAATATGAGAAATTGAAATAGTGATACATTAAGGAGCAATGAACCACGGGAATCCTGTTGACTCACCCTGTATAACACTCAATTACCCCACTATCGTGAAAAAATCAATTTCACAAAGAGCATTCTCCTTTTCTGCTATTAAATTGTATAACACATTACCAAAAATTACAAAAAAATATAACATCGAAACCAACCAAAAAAGTTGTTCACCCCTTACTGCATCATCCCCCAGACTGTATAGTAGAACTAGAAAACTAACAAGGTCGTAAATCAATACTAGCCGACGACCCTCATTATTACCTATTGTTCGAAATATAGATAAACAATTAAAGTGTGTGTAAATAGTGTGGCATTTTAATAATAGTGGGCTCTCCATTATTTTTGGATTTTGTTGACAGTTTTGTATTTAAATTTATTTGATAATAAAAAATCTCGTGAGGTTGATTCAGAACCCTTGGTAAGGATATGTTTAAATGTGTGTAAATAATGAAATTTACTTACCTGTCCACCAGACTTTCAGTACTAATGGGCTATTAACGAGATTATAGCGATAATTACGGTTACAAAATAAATTACCCACCAGATTTGGAAAACAAGACTGTTTTGGGGAAAGTTAAACAACATTTAGTCATTACCTACCTAATATTCCGTTTTCTCTATTTTAAAGTGTCTATTCGATTCCCTTCTGGAACGTGGAATATCCAAGGATCAAGCTGTGCAAAAAAGTGCATCTTTAACAAAAACACCGTATTCCACAGTTCTCAAAATAGTAAGTAACCCTATTTTAAAAAGAAAGAGACGGAAAGACTCTGGCGGTTCAAGGAAACTAGATGGCTGTGATGTAGATATAATTCGGAGAACAATATATGAATTGTATAAAGAGCAAATTGTGCCTATATTAGATATTTTAATGCAACGGCTTAAAAAGAATGAAACTGGTATCCAGTGTTGCAAAGAGACTTTAAGGAAGTCTCTTTTACAAAACAAATTTAAATTTAAAAAACTCACTAGTAGCAGAAAAATCTTAATGGAATCTGTGCACCTTAAGAAATGGAGATTTGAATATGTATTGGCAATAAACGAATTTAGAGAATATGGTAGAACAGTAGTGTATTTGGATGAAACTTGGTTCGATACACACGATATTCCAAACAAAAGTTGCGTAGACTCATCTGAATTGTGCCAAACGAATGCGCCGTCTAATAAAGGAAAACGCATTACGATAATTCCTGCAGGAACCAAAAATTGGTTTATACCAAATGCGTTGTCACTATCGGCAGAAAATATTAAGGACTCTTTAGTGGATTATCATAATGATACTACAGCCGAATTATTTGAAGACTGGTTCCAAAATAAACTCATACCAAATATTCCACCCAACAGTATTATCGTCGAAGACTAGATAGAGCACCATGTTCAAATCACACCAAAGCCACTATACAAGAATATATGTTAAATAATTATATGTACTATGAGGAAAAGTACACAAAAAACAGTTACTAGAAGTTTTACGCAGTTATTCGATAAAAAAAAATATTTTTGCGATTCATTGGCTGAAAGCTTGGGACATACGGTGCTCAGACTTCCTCCTTATCACTGTATGTTTAACCCAATTGAACATATATGGCATCAGCTTAAGTCAGCAGTTCGAAGAAATAATACTTCTCCAACCTTAAGTTCAACTGTGGTAGCTCTTATTCAAACAGAAACTGCAAACATTCCTGATATATCAGCTGGGCCAGATGTGTTTCCCATATTAAAAAGGTGGAAAAGTCATATATGGATATAGAAAAGTTTATTATCAATTTGGATGACGACAGTGAAAGGGAAACTGATCTTCGTGAGTAATTTTGTTTATAAATACCTTTTATCAAGAAACTGAACTTTTTATAAAGTATAGATTTAATTTAATTAATAATATATATATATTATTATATAATATAATATAATTATAAATATATATATATTATATATATATATATATATATTATATATATATATTATATATAATTATATAATATTTAAATATATTCTAAGCGATTTTTCTAATAATTATCTAACCCAATATTTATATACCTATAAAATAAAATTAATAGCTAGTGCAGGTACAACTCTGCTCAGAATCGACCGCCTGCTGATAACTCAAGTGGTTGATGATTTACGACCTTCTTAGATTTCTGGTTCTACTTTACCTGCCTTAGTTGAGCATGGTCGGATGTGCGTACAAATTTTGCACTTGCACTTTATTATTCGTATGTTATAATATTGTATTGTATTTTGTCCTAAGCGCTCATCACCCGATTGTAAGAATATAGACTATGTGTGTACGTGCATCCATATGTCCCCCCCTCCTCCATAATGTATATACTCCAAATCTTAATATTTGAGCACATATCTTGTTTTAACTAATTTATAATGTCTGTGTGTCAAAAATAATGTACACCTTTATACTCTTTTTTTGACACACTAATTTTTTTTATGCGAAACAAGAGCATCAGCACTTAACGCTGACTGAACTTCATTCATTCACTTCACTCGTTTTTCCTATCACTGTAAACTGTATTTTTTATCCTGAATAAAGTTATTCTTCTTATTCTTAAAGTTATTCTTATATTAAAATATTTAACTTATTTTTAAAATGTTTCGCATCTCAACATGAATAATTTGTATATTTATAGAAAAACAATACTAGACGAATGGAAAATATAAAATTAATCAACAAAGCATGTAATTTGTGTTTTATGTTCAAAGTGGCGAATTATGGGGGTTAATTGATTTGATTTATTAATCTTTTCTGCTGTCCCACACTTGATCAGTTTTTGTAACTATCACTACGTTCATCCCATGAAATTGTGTTCATTCTTCAAAATCCATAATAACAACTGTCGCCTAGCGCGATCAAAAACAAACCATTTTGTTTTCAAGCGATCAGGCGTTGCTATGTCGCGTTTACTGCTCGACGTGGGTAACCCAATCAGGACACATCCTCTTTGAGTATAGGTTTGTTCTCAAAGCGACGGAGCGATGTACGCGACGCGGTTTCAAAACAACCAATGCGATCATTGTCTTCCATCGCGTGAGCCCATTAAAAGTTCAAATGGGACACCCTGCTTCATTATTTAAGTTTGATTTTTCCATCGTCCGATCCAGCGACCATCGTTAACGCCCGCTCGCGCGATGGATGTCCAATTAGGACATGGCCTAACTTCTTGAGTGTAGACGACGCTTCAGAGTTCGGTACCCAAGCGATGTATAAATCTGTAAACTGACCATAAAAAAACGTTTTTGTGTCCTTGACAAACTCAAACGAAACCATTTCCCATTTGGACATTCCCCATTCGATTGTTCGAGTTTATTTTTGGTATTTTCGTTCAAATGTAGATTTTCAGTTGAATATCAGATTTGAACATTGTTTACGGAGAAATCGTTAAACAATGGTTTAAGTCGTGATTATGGGGCCGAGTGAAACATGTGTGACTAATTTATAGTGGTTGTGTATTTTATAAGGGTTATTACTGATTTGTGAAGTTGTATCCTCCATTAGGACGGGGTATAGGAGGAATGGTAGCTGAGAAGGTGAGTGGATAATAATAGAACAAATCAATGATTGTCCAAGGGTGAGACTGATGCCCACAAGTGCATATTTGGAATTGGAAAACTTAGTGGAGAAACAGGTGAACATAGTTTTGAAATCAGTGTAAAGCTTTGGGACTGAAGAAATGAACCATTGTTAATGGCTCTGCAATTAACATTGAAGGGCGGTGTCAAATGTCAATTCAACATTAATGAGTGCAACACCAGTTCCACCAATGGAATTCGCTATAACCTCTTACAATTATTTATTATCACTCGAATTTCGATAAAATTGGTAAATATAAAGTTAAGGTACACATGCTCTCTGAATACAGGTAAAGAACTTTTCTCACGTGTTTTTGCCTCCTGAACACGAATCCGGCGGTCTCATACCGTTTCCGAGCACTTTCATTTTTTTTAACTTCATTTTCAAGCACAGTTTTCTCGCAGAAAAATCACTCAAAATACGTCCTTTTTTTACCAGCATAAACAATACTCCATAAATCACTTATTTTCGGCATAAATTCGCAGAAAATAATGTCATTTTTATCGAAAAAGTCCCCCTTCTACAGTTCCAAATAAACATGTGACAGATGAAATTTAGAAACTTACCCTTATTTTTCATGTTTTGAATTCAAATATGAGTAATAGTTTCTCCATCATTTATGTTTGCAATTGTTTTTGGGGGTAAATATCTAGTTACATCACACATGCACTCTGAATATGGGGAAAATACTTTTCTTACGTGTTTTTGCCTCCTGATCACGAATCCGGAAGGAAAATGCGGCGGTCTCATACCGTTCCCGAGTTACAGCACCTTTTAAAAATAAAACTAACCTCATTTTCAAGCACCGTTTTCTCGCACAAAAATCACTCAAAATGCCTCCTTCTTTTAACCAGCATAAACAATACACCCTAAATCACTTATTTTCGGCACAACTTTGCACAAAATATCGTCGTTTTTATCGAAAAAATCCTCCTTCTTACACAGTTGCAAATGAACAATTTTCGTTCCTTTGACAGAAGTCATTCCGGATTCGTGTACAGGAGGCAAAAACACGCAATAAAAGTATTTTCCCCATATTCAGAGTGTATGTGTGATGTAACTAGATATTTACCGTTTTTGGGCACCATGATTCATCATGATTCATTTATTACCAACATGAAAAAAAAGGGAAAGTTACTAAATTTCCTCTGTCATATGTGTCAAGTTTGTTTATTTGGAATTGTATAAGAAGGACGAATTTTTCGATAAAAATTACATTATTTTGTGCGAACTTGTGCCGAAAATAAGTGATTTAGGGTGTAATGTTTATTCTGGTAAAAAGAAGGAGGCATTTCGAGTGATCATTGTGCGAGAAAACTGTGCTTCAAAATGAGGTTAAAATAATAAAATAAAAGTGCTCTAACTATGCTCTAACTATAAGACTGCCGCATTTTCCCGGATTCGTGTCCAGGAGGCAAAAACACGTAAGAAAAGTTTTTTACCTATATTCAGAGAGCATATTTACCATAAAATTGAATACAGTGGTGAAAAGACAGTGGAACCTACCTACGTGTTTTCCACCACTGATCTCAGAATTTTTTAATTTTATTTATTAAGGAATATGAGAAAGGGTGAACCTAAAAAAGTTTTCATTTGAAAATAATAGGTTTTATAATAGCCCTAACTTGTATAGGAATAACAAATTTCTTGGATTAACATTATAGGAAGAAAAACTGATCAAACGAGTATTGAAAAAATCAGTACATTCGTAAAAGTCATTGAAGAGGTCTATTTCAAGGGCGGAACTAGGCAACTTTTCTAGGGGAGGGGGTAAAACATAGTCATATTCAGGAAGTGCGCTATTTTGGAAAAAAAATTGAAATATATTGTTTTAAAATACATATTGTGAAAACATAAAAACTATTTATTAATTTATCAGTGATCGTTTTTTAACACAAATTAATACATTTGTGTCTGCTACATTTAAACATTGAATATATTTGAATCTTTAAAGCAAACTAAGTATTGAAAAATAGCCCAATAACTTCGTTTTTCAGTGAAAAAGGGACTTGAAACTAAAAAAATTAATCAATAACAAATTCAGTACGAAACGATATGAACCATATTAGTGATACAAAATCTTAATAAAAAAGTACAATGAACTTAATCTCTGATAAAAAGATTAAAAATAATCTATAACTTTCTCTATATCTATTAAAATATTGCGGTAGATGTGCAAAACCTGCTAAACGTTCCTCAGTCATGTTTGATCTAAGCCACGTTTTGAACTGCTTTGAAGCCGGAAAGGACCTTTCTGCAGAAGCTATACTACAGGGCAGAGTTAGCAAATGTCTATAAAAGTAATTTTACATATCCAGTATTCTCAAATCCAGGAAGTTTTCGTTTTTTTTATTTATTATGCCACAATTTTAGCTATACCTAATTGTATTTTTAAGTTTAGCATGATAAAAAAAATGGTAATTGTATTTGGCATAACTTTATTCAAAATTAGTATATTAAAAAAAACGCAACCAAATCCATAGTCTAAATCATTTATCATTGCATCTTAAAATAGGAATGTATATTGTTATTCTATAATAGTCCGCTGCTATAGGTATATAGTAACCAGAAAATAATTTTTTGAATTATTATAGTATTTTTAAGTCGGGGCGGGGGGGATTACCCCCATTTCCCCCTCCCCATAGATCCGCCCTTGGTCTATTTTCGCCATGTTGAAAAGGAAACATGAATACCTCCCAAGAGGTTATCTTGAACAATGGAAGACAGTTACTAAAGTTTATCTTTTAGTCGCAGATTTTATAAACATCCTGTTCATATTATCAAACAAATCAATGTATTATAGGACTCACAACATTTGTGTAGACGGTTATTTAGATAATAGTGCAGACTTCTTTGAAACAACGATTCATTTCTGGTACATTATGGATGAATACTAAATGAGCCCATACTGACTATTTCCTTTAAATCAACTAGTTGTTGACTTTTATGAATACATTCAATGGTAATCAGATTCTTGACCTAAAATCATGAAGTTCTTAAGAGCGATGAGGGATACCTTGGACTATAACTATATACCCCAAATCAAGGATACGAATATTAACCTGAATAACTTCACAATAAATCTTATTGATATTTTTGAACTCTTTACAACACTAAAACCAACACTATCGTGTGGCCCAGATGGAGTACCAAGTTTTCTGTTAAAAAAATGTATTTTCTCTCTGTGTAAACCACTACACCATCTCTTTAACTTATCAATAAAATACTGCTCCTTTCCTGAATACTGGAAAAACTCCTATATTATTCCCTTTCATAAATCTGATATACCTAAATTACTAGATAAATTAAATTCGGTACAAATTTCATGGCCTTCCAAACACATCATAAGATCCGAACAAAGGTCGCTCAACGTCAACAAATCTCCTAACCCACCTACACAAAATTCTAGAAGCCTTTGAAAAACGACAACAAGTTGACAGTATTTATACAGATTTTTCGAAGGCCTTCGACCAAGTGAACCATGCTATTCTTCTGGCTAAGGTAGGTTCACCTGGGATGGGAAAAAACTGCCTCAAGTGGACTGAAAGCTTTCTGTCTGGCCACAGCCAGTGTGTACGCATAAACAACTATTTATCAAATGCCATATCCGTTACATCAGGGGTCCCGCAAGGGTCCCATTGCGGCCCTATTCTCTTGAACATATTTGTGAATGATATTTATGATTGATTTGTTGAAAATATAAACAGGATGTCCATAAAATCAGGTGTGGAATCATCTGCGACTGAAAGATAAACTTTAGTCACTATCTTCCATCGTCAAGATAACCTCTTGTGGGGTATTCATGTTGAAAAGGGAAACATTCTCAATTGAATATTGATAGAAATATTTTTCTGTGAATTTAAAAATCCACGATTAAAATGAAGTTATTTTTTGTGAATGTCTAACAGAAAACAACTACTTCCCCAGCTAAAGCCACGCTGGACATGAATGAGGCAAAGAAGAATGTTTTCCAAAAGAGAGTACTCACCAGAAATCATTCGTAACATTGACGCAGGAGAGACATCGCATTCACTAGGTCTTCAATACATTTTTGTCGACGAAAATCTATTTCACGCTTCCACGATCATCAGGAAGACCGGAAGAAATGGGAAACACATTTCCAAGAAGCAATCTCACTTTGCAAAGATGGAAAAAGTTAGAATCATTTCTTCTGGAGAGACACTTTGAAATTAGTGTTTTCTGACATTAAAACCTGTCATGGGGTATGATAGATTGATTTGTTGAAAATATAAACAGGATGTCCATAAAATCAGGTATGGAATCATCTGCGACTGAAAGATGTCAGAAAACACTAATTTCAAAGTGTCTCTCCAGAAGAAATGATTCTAACTTTTTCCATCTTTGCAAAGTGAGATTGCTTCTTGAAAATGTGTTTCCCATTTCTTCCGGTCTTCCTGATGATCGTGGAAGCGTAATAATTTTCGTCGACAAATTATTGAAGACCTAGTGAATGCGATGTCTCTCCGGTCAATGTTACGAATGATTTCTGGTGAGTACTCTTTGAAAACATTCTTCTTTCCTCATTCATCTTTATGAGTTCTTAATTAAGACTGGAATAGAAAATCAAATAACTATCTGAATGAAAATGCATATTTTCAATTTCAGATTTTTTCTTTTGAGTTAGCGCCTTTTCAGAATATCTATCAGATGTAGTTCAATGTCCAGCGTGGCTTTAGCCGGGGAAGTTGTTGTTTTCTGTTAGACATTCACAAAAAATAACTTCATTTTAATCGTGGATTTTTCAATTCACAGAAAAATCTTTCTATCAATATTCAATTGAGAATGTTTCCCTTTTCAACATGAATACCCCACAAGAGGTTATCTTGACGATGGAAGATAGTGACTAAAGTTCATCTTTCAGTCGCAGATGATTCCACACCTGATTTTATGGACATCCTGTTTATATTTTCAACAAATCAATCTATCATACCCATGACAGGTTTTAATGTCAGAAAACACTAATTTCAAGTGCCTCTCCAGAAGAAATGATTCTAACATTTTCCATCTTTGCAAAGTGAGATTGCTTCTTGAAAATGTGTTTCCCATTTCTTCCGGTCTTCCTGATGATCGTGGAAGCGTGAAATAGATTTTCGTCGACAAAAATGTATTGAAGACCTAGTGAATGCGATGTCTCTGCTGCGTCAATGTTACGAATGATTTCTGGTGAGTACTCTCTTTTGGAAAACATTCTTTTTTGCCTCATTCATCTTTATGAGTTCTTAATTAAGACTGGAATAGAAAATCAAATTACTATCTGAATGAAAATGCATATTTTCAATTTCAGATTTTTTCTTTTGAGTTAGGGCCTTTTCAGAATATCTATCAGATGTAGTTCAATGTCCAGCGTGGCTTTAGCCGGGGAAGTAGTTGTTTTCTGTTAGACATTCACAAAAAATAACTTCATTTTAATCGTGGATTTTTCAATTCACAGAAAAATCTTTCTATCAATATTCAATTGAGAATGTTTCCCTTTTCGATATTTATGATGTAATAGTTAATTCGGACATACTAAGTTTTGCTGATATGTGAAATTGTTTATGAATCTAAGTTGTTTTGATGATTGTCTACTCCTTCAGGCCGACTTGTAAGTGGGCATCAATAAATAAGTTAATGTTAAATATTACAAAATGTTTTTCGATAACTTTTGCTCGAATAAAATCCCCAGTTGTTTTTGATTACAACCTCGGAGCAAAATCATTGAGCAAAGTGTATGAAATAAGGGATTTAGGCATACTCCTTGACACCAAATTGTCTTTCGAATGTCACTACAACAAGCTAAGAAATAACGGAATGAAAAACCTGGGATTCATTTTCAGGAATAGTCATCATTTCTCAGTTGAAACATTTAAATTGCTCTACATATCACTAGTCCGTCCACGTCTTGAATACTCATCAGTGGTGTGGTCACCCAGATATTCATGTCATACTGAACTGATTGAGTCAGTACATAAAAAGTTTCTGAGACAGTGCGCATTTAAAATGGGTATTGTCCGTGTGGACTTCCACATTGACTACGCATTCATTGAACAGTCATTAGTCATCCAGTCTCTGGAAATTCGTAGAACTTTTTTCGATTTCTGTTTCTTATTCAAAATTGTCAATGGTCTGATCGACTGTAATTACATTCTCACACAGTTGAGGTTCAACACACACTTTAGAACTCGAGATCGGAAATTGTTATCAATACAATTTTATCCTAACTTCTACATCTATCATAGCCCCTTAGCAAGATTACCTCGGAATTTTAATGATATTCATGGTTCTATTGACCTATTTGATATAACGCCTACCCAATTCAAGGATAGATTGAGATCCATATTGGAAATGCAGAATATATAATAATTTAAGGAAATTTTTTTAAAAATTTTAGGGAATTTTATATAATATAATATATTTAATGAAACTCAGACCTAGCTATATTTATTATTGTATTTATATAAAATGGTTTATCCGTATAAATAAATAAATAAATATATATATATATAATATATATATATATACATATATATATATATATATATATATATATATATATATATATATATATATATATATTATATATATACATGTGTCCTTCATGGAAACACCCCCGTATCTTCCGTAATTTTCGACGTAGAACCATGAAATTCCCAGGATCGATAGATACACTAGAAATGAACTCACTGCACAAAAGGGGTCATCCTATGTGATATACACTGCACGCCAGCAGCGATGGAACCACCCATTTTTCCGGAAAATTATATTAGGGGGCAAAATTGGCCCGAAATTCCTTCGGATTCGTGTTCAGGATCCCCGAATCACTACTAATACACCAGTCTCCTGAAAAATTTTCAGTCCTGAAAAATTCTAATTTGTTTCACTTCTCATGGAAACACCCCCGTATCTTCCGTAATTTTCGACGTAGAACCATGAAATTTCCAGGATCGATAGATACACTAGAAATGAACTCACTGCACAAAAGGGTCATCCTATGTGATATACACTGCACGCCAGCAGCGATGGAACCACCCATTTTTCCGGAAAATTATATTAGGGGGCAAAATTGGCCCGAAATTCCTTCGGATTCGTGTTCAGGATCCCCGAATCACTACTAATACACCAGTCTCCTGAAAAATTTTCAGTCCTGAAAAATTCTAATTTGTTTCACTTCTCATGGAAACACCCCCGTATCTTCCGTAATTTTCGACGTAGAACCATGAAATTTCCAGGATCGATAGATACACTAGAAATGAACTCACTGCACAAAAAGGGTCATCCTATGTGATATACACTGCACGCCAGCAGCGATGGAACCACTCATTTTTCCGGAAAGTTATATTAGGGGGCAAAATTGGCCCGAAATTCCTTCGAATCCGTGTTCAGGATCCCCCAATTACTACTAATACACCAGTCTCCTGGAGAATTTTCAGTCCGAAAAATTCTAATTTGTTTCACTTCTCATGGAAACACCCGTATCTTCCGTAATTTTCGACGTAGAACCATGAAATTTCCAGGATCGATAGATACACTAGAGATGAACTCACTGCACAAAAAGGGTCATCCTATGTGATATACACTGCACGCCAGCAGCGATGGAACCACCCATTTTTCCGGAAAATTATATTAGGGGGCCAAATTGGCCCGAAATTCCTTCGGATTCGTGTTCAGGATCCCCGAATTACTACTAATACACCGGCCTCCTGAAAAATTTTCAGTCCTGAAAAATTCTAATTTGTTTCACTTCTCATGGAAACACCCCCGTATCTTCCGTAATTTTCGACGTAGAACCATGAAATTTCCAGGATCGATAGATACACTAGAAATGAACTCACTACACAAAAAGGGTCATCCTATGTGATATACACTGCACGCCAGCAGCGATGGAACCACTCATTTTTCCGGAAAGTTATATTAGGGGGCAAACATGGCCCGAAATTCCTTCGGATTCGTGTTCAGGATCCCCGAATTACTACTAATACACCAGTCTCCTGAAAAATTCTAATTTGTTTCACTTCTCATAGAAACGCCCCCGTATCTTCCGTTATTACCGAATTATAATGACGAGATTCTTTGAATTGATGAATATCCCAGAAATGCAACTATTGACTCAATGGATTTTAAGTAGTGATATACACTGCACGCCAGTCGTGAACAATAAATTTTTTCGAAAAAAAAATATATTGTTGAAATTTTTAGGATCGATGGAAATTTTCAAAATATACCTATAGATTTTGTCAAACTGAGGAACGAAAGCAGCTCCCAATTAGTCTCATAAGGATACCCATACAAGAAAATTACTCGATGACTTTTTTGTGCAGCTAATAATGAGTTATGAATTAGTGGCAATATTGAATGCATAAGTATAACTCAGTTATTTTTCTCTTGTTTTCCGTGATCAACAAGAATAACAGTTTCATTGAATCATTAAATGTTTCACCGCGAATTGGAATTATATTTTTTGAAATTTTGGACTTTCACTGTGGAAAAATTGCATTTCAAATTAAATACGAATGGTTCGTGAATAATATAATTTTTACTTTACCAGAAGAATAATTGAATTTCAAATCATACAATATTCACACATTCTCAAATTACAGTTCCTTCTATCAATCCCCCCTCTGATAAGATACACTTTTCCAGTCTCTTTCTGATATTTCTCCCAACTTTCCTCAGTTCCTCTCATGTTACCTCTTGGCATGCTTCAGTAATCCTCGCACAGAGATCATCACGAGTGAGCGGCCTATTCTTATAAACCTTGTTTTGAATGTTCCCATAAATAAAAAAACCATCGAGGTTAAATCAGGCGACCGGAGGCCATTCTACAAGGGGCTATTGGGTCCGATCCATCTCATAGGTAAATTTCTATTAAGCCACTCCCCCGTTATCCTATAATTGTGCACCGGTGAACCATCCAATTGAAAAATCACGTTATTTCTTATAACCACAGGAAGTTCCGCAATGCCTCTGAAAATTCATTCTCCAGGAAATTGACAAATAGTTCTCCATTCGGATTTCTATCGGAAAAATAGGGTCCTAACATTCTATCATTCAATATCCCACACCATACATTGACATTTTCTTCAGCCTAGAATCTCATATTCTGGGAAGATACCACTCCATTGGTGGTAAAAGTCGCTTCATCGCTATATAAAATGTTCTTTAGGAAATTACCGTTATTTAGGTAGTTTCCTTGTACCCATAAACAAAACTCCATCTGTCTGTTTTCGTCTCCTGGATTTAGGGTGTGGAGAAAGATACGGGGGCGTTTCTATGAGAAGTGAAACAAATTAGAATTTTTCAGGACTGAAAATTTTTCAGGAGACTGGTGTATTAGTAGTAATTTGGGGATCCTGAACACGAATCCGAAGGAATTTCGGGCTATTTTTGCCCCCTAATATAACTTTCCGGAAAAATGGGTGGTTCCATCGCTGCTGGTGTGCAGTGTATATCATAGGATGACCCTTTTTGTGCAGTGAGTTCATTTCTAGTGTTCCTATCGATCCTGGAAATTTCATGGTTCTACGTCGAAAATTACGGAAGATACGGGGGTGTTTCCATGAGAAGTGAAACAAATTAGAATTTTTCAGGACTGAGAATTTTTCAGGAGACTGGTGTATTAGTAGTAATTCGGGGATCCTGAACACGAATCCGAAGGAATTTCGGGCCAATTTTGCCCCCTAATATAATTTTCCGGAAAAATGGGTGGTTCCATCGCTACTGGCGTGCAGTGTATATCACGTAGGATGACTCCTTTTGTGCATTGAGTTGAGTTCTAATGTATCTATCGATCCTGAGAATTTTATAGGTCTACGTCGCAAATTACGGAAGATACGGGGTGTTTCCATGAGAAGTGAACACTTATATATATATATATATATATATATATATATATATATATATATATATATATATATATATATATATATATATATATATATACAGGATGTCCGGAGATGAAACCGACAAAACTTGTGGGGTTATAGGGACTGCCAATATGATTGCAAAGTACCATATACAAAAGTCCGAAACCGCTTCGTTACTGACATACAGAGTGATTTGTGAATTTAGACAAAAAATTCAATCCGCCATATTAAATACAGGGATCAACCGATTTGGTTTAGATTTGGTACATGAATTGAACTGAAAGGCCCCAACAAGTAGCCCTTTGAACGAAAATAATATCAGGACCGGAATATTCTATTTATTCCATGTTGAATTCTTGTAAGAATAACTCACTCTGTATGATAATTATCAGAAATCTGAGCTCAGATTTGAAATCTACGGAGAAAATCCTACAGGAACTTGTTAAAAAAGTTTCTGGCACCATTTCAGTTATTCCGTAATAAATTATGATTTTAAATTTTTCACTCAAGCAATTAATTGTCGGATGAAGTACCAAAAAAAATGGGTTAATATAATAAATATTTACGAAACCAAGACATAAATATTGTTATTCTCTTTAATTAGTTCGTAGTAATATTCTATAAAATACTCTCATAACCCAAAAAAACCGAAGAATAAATTGTATCAGTAGCTTACAATGTTTGTCTAAATACAGTAGGCTTGTGTCAAGTGTCAAATCCGGAATTTCATCATGAAAAACTATTGTTTAGTTAGCTGTCATTAGCGTTAGTTTTGTTGGTGTTCATTCATGATTCTAGTTTTTTTAAGTTTAAACTATAGTTATTAGAGTGTCTTTATGATGCAGTTTCATTTCACTAATGAGGAATACGCAGATATTTTCTTTGTGTATGGGCTTTGCGAAGGAAATGGGCAGTCTGCAAGAAGGGAATACAGACGTCGCTATCATAATAGTCGTGTACTACACCATTCAACATTTGCTAAGGTACTTCAGAAAATTTCCATCAAATTGAGGACGAGAAGATTCTCGAAGAAATATGTGGACCACGGTGGTTTCATTGTTCAAATCAAACAACATTAAACCAACCAAACCTGCTAAGAATGTCTATGAAGGCATAAAAAATGTTCCCGACTCCCCTGATGACTTCAGGAAAATAAGTAGCATTTTTAAGGATCAGAAAATTCCCTTCCACACATATAGTCTCCCCGAGGAGAAAAAATTGCGAGTTGTTCTCAGAGGTGTCCCAGAATTTATTTCCTGTGATGACATTAAAAACGAGCTAACTGAGAGGGGGTTCGCCCCGGAATCAGTGGCGCGCATGCACAAAAATGATGCCAAAAAGACTCCACTTCCACTAGTTTTAGTTCTCCTGAATAAAGACCAGAAAGAAATTTTCAAAATTACAGATTTACTGAATGTCCAAATTAGGCTGAACCACAGAGGCCCAGAGCCTCTGTGGGCCAATTGTCAGATGTCAGCGGTTTGGCCACTGCCAGCTGAACTGCTGCGCCACCCCGCCTGCGTCAAGTGCGGGGATGCCCATATCACTCGTGAATGTACAAAGCCTAGGGAAGAAAAAGCTAGGTGTGCAAATTGCAGTGGGGATCACACTGCGAACTATCGCGGATGTCCCAAATGTCCACGCATAAGGCGCAGGGTGAACCCCGCTTCAGCATCGCAAAATCGACGATATTTTCCCGAAAACAGGACACGGGGGGGGGTGTCATATGCAGCGACGGCCGGGACGCTTCCCCACCTCAGCTAGCTCAAATTTCAACGCCTAAAGACATCCTTAGCACTTTAGACCAAATGAGGATGTTGTTTGCGCAGTTCGCTGAAGCTGCTGCAAAGTTCTCAACAGGTTTTAATCCCAATTAATGGGTGAACAGCAGCTTCCGAATTTCATCAAAGCGGTGAGTTGGAATTGTAATGGACTTCTCCAGAATAGACTTGAGTTTCAAGAGTTTCTTGTAGAGAACAACATCGATGTTGCTTTTCTGCAGGAGACTCATCTTAATGGGGAACCTGTTAGATTTCCTAACTACAAAGTGCTTAGAAATGACCGGATTGGACGTCCGGGTGGCGGTGTTGACATTTTGGTCAAACGTTGTCACTCGCATGTTCAGTTTGGCATTTCCAAAGATGATACCCATGGTATTGAAGCTATAGGTATAATTTTCAACATGAGGAGTGGTCCTTTGCGTTTGATCAGTGCTTACAACCCTCCGCGGAATCGAATACTTCCTGAGGCACTTGATGGACTCCTGATGGAAACGGACCAACCTGTTTTGGTCATGGGTGATCTGTACGCTAAGCACGTGCAATGGAGTCGTGTAACCAACGTCAATGGCAGACGTTTGAGGGAACACAGTGACAGGTATGAATACCAAGTGTTGGCTCCAGATGAGCCGACACACTTTGGTCCATACAGGCCCGATGTACCTGACATTGCCCTGGCCAGGAACATCACCTGAAACTGGGATATACACGTCCTCGCCGAGTTGGGCTCTGATCACAATCCGGTGATTTTATCACTGGGAGGTGATCCACCGCCTCAGACGGATCGCATGTGTACCAAGGTGAACTGGGAAAAAAGACCGATCACCCCCCTATTCATGGTGAGGCCGGACTGTGCTATGATCCAGTGTCCAAAGCTCAAGCTTTTGCAGACTCGATGGAAAGGCAGTTTAGACTGAATGAGTATCCGGACGATGATCTGGATCGTGAAATTTTGTTGGAAAATCGGATTCACCGTACCCTCAGGGAACCCAATCATGACGACATTCGTCCAGCTACGTTGGATGAACTTAAGGCCCATATAAAGGGACTCAACACCAAAAAAGCGCTGGTTACGACGGAATTACCAATCGAATGATTAAGTATTTCCCGGATAACCAGGTGCAGTCATTATTGAATATTATTAATAATTCACTGCGCCTTAAGAGATTCCCTCGGAGGTGGAAGCATGCCGTTGTGGTTATGATTCCGAAACAGGGACAGAACCCGACCTTTCCACAAAATTATCGACCAATCAGTCTGCTTTGCAGTTCGGCTAAGCTGGCTGAAAAGATCGTTCTAGAAAGGCTTGACGAAGAAGTGGAGGATAGAAATGTCCTACCCAACGAACAATTTGGTTTTAGACGTGCTCACTCCACTGAGCTACAGGTGATGAGGCTAGTGGAGGACACTATTTCATCCTTAAACTCAAATAACAGAGCTCACATTGTCTTACTTGATATAAGCAAAGCCTTTGACAGGGTTTGGCATGAAGTCCTTCTTGCTAAGCTAATAGATTTCCACCTGCCTCTGAGTTTGATCAAGTGGATCAAGTCGTTCCTCTTGGGTAGGACATTTCAAGTCAGGGTCGACAATTCTCTCTCGGATTCGAGAGAAATTGAGGCCAGCGTTCCTCAGTGGACAGTACTGTCGCCTATATGACACGCCCTCGACACGTCAGATATTCCAAGAAGCGAACATGTGAAGGACTCTCTGTGCACCGAGGATACGGCTTTGCTTCCCTCGGCAGCTGACCACCTGATGGGTGTCGTTTACTTGCAAAATGCATTGAACGAGCTTTAGCAGTGGTATCTGGAGTGGAAGATAACGCTAATCCTGAAAAAACACAAGCAATTTCGATGGGTCGCAAGAGAAGCAACCCGGAGAGGGGAGTGACTATCCCTGGAAGGGAGATAGAATGATCAGAGCAGGTCAAGTACCTGGGAGTTACTCTGGATCGCCGGCTCACCTGGAGACCACACGTCAATATTGTCAGAGACAAAATCGTCAAAAAGATCTGCGCACTATATCCCCTGATTAACAGAAAGAGCAAACTCTCTCTTAAAAACAAAGTCACGATTTACAAAATGATGTTCAGGCCTGTCATTTTGTATGCCCCAGCCGCCTGGGGCCAAATCTGCAGGTCTAGCATTGGCATCCTGGAACGGGCGCAAATGAGAGTCCTGCGGATAATAACGAACGCTCCGTGGTACGTGCGGAACGACCGGATCCTTGAAGACCTAAATCTGCCTTCTATCAGAAGTATCATTAGAGAACGCAATCAGAAAGTATTTGATTGTACAATAGTTCACGAGAATCCGCTCGTGAGGGAAGCCACTCATTAAAACATAGACGACCCCTCGCGTTTTAAATGTCCCAGGCACTCTCTGGAGTGATGGGTTACCTACTAATCCATACAGGGTAGCGAAGCTGCATCCTCAATAGAAATTACTATTTTTCCAAACTTTCACGATCAGAATTCTCTCTCGGTCATTGTTCGAAATATACCATCATGGCAAGGACTAGAGACCATTCTCTAATTCTTGACCAACCAAATTCTAAATTCGTGAACGGCCGTGGCCCACTTATTTGATGTCTAAAGAGTAAGAGCCTTAGGGCTACACTCGGCTTATTAACAGTGATAGGAGATCCAGATACCTACAATTTTTGGCCAATACTTTACCGGATCTATTGCAAGGTCTAAATACCCGTGGTATGTGGTTTCAGCATAATGGTGCTGAACCTTACTTTTCAATTCCAGTTAGAAATCATCTTGATGCCACTTACCCCAACAGATGGATCGGCCGTGGAGGTCCAGTAAATTCACCACCGAGATCCTCTTATTTAACACCCCTAGACTACTATTTATGGGGTCATTTAAAATCAGAAGTGTATAATGAAGCAATCAGAAATAGAGAACGTTTATTAGAAAAAATTATTGCTGCATGTAATAGTGTTAGAAATAACCCTCAAATAATTTGAAAGTCAGTGAATCATCTAGTGGCACGCTCTCAAAAAATGTATTGATGCTGGAGGGATTTTTTTTTTGTAATATTAGTAAAAGTTTTTACCAATCATTTTTTTGTTATGTTTAATACAAAAAATTATTGTGCGTTGTTGCATTTTCATAAATTCAAATTCATTAGTGAGCAAATATAATTTACAAAAAATTCAGTCCGTCCTTTTTTAACAAGTTCCTATACGATTTTTTAGTAGATTTCGAATCTGCAATCAGATTATTGATAATTGTCATACTAGGTCAGTTATTCTTACAAGAACTTAACATAAAAAAGATTCATTCCGGTCCTGATACGAATTTATTCTTCAGTTTTTTTGGGTTATGAGAGAATTTTATAAAATTTTACTACGAACTAATTGAAGAGAATAATAATATTTATGTCTTGGTTTCGTAAATATTTATTATATTAGCCCATTTTTTGTGGTACTTTATCCGACAATTAACTTCTTGTGTGAAAACATTGAAAATAATAATTTATTACAGAATAACTGAAATGGTACCAGAAACTTTTTCACAAGTTTTGGTGGGATTTTTCCGTAGATTTCGAATCTGAGCCCAGATTTTTGATAATTATCATACAGGGTGAGTTATTTTACAAGAAATTAACATGAAAAAAAAGAATATTCCGGTCTTGATATTGGTTTCGTTCAAGGCTTGTTGAGGCCTTCAGTTTAATTCAGATACCAAATTTAAACCAAATCGGCTAATCCCTGTATTAATGGCGGTTTGAATTTTTTGTCTTAATTCACAAATCACTCTGTATATATGTCAGTAACGAAGCGGTTTTGGACATTTGAATATGGCATTTTGTAATCATATTGGCAGTCCCTATAACCCCATAAGATTTTCGGTTTCATCTCCGGCACCCTATATATATATATATATATATATATATATATATATATATATATATATATTATTTTGCTGCATAACCCCACTATTTACATAACCCCACTATTTACTGGTTCCATCCCTAACTAGTCAGCAACGACTACCCGTTCTCTCTCTATATACATATATATATATATATATATATATATATATATATATATATATATATGAGAGAGAGAGAGAACGGGTAGTCGTTGCTGACTAGTTAGGGATGGAACCAGTAAATAGTGGGGTTATGCAGCAAATAAAAGAGAACTCTTTAAAAGTTGTCCAAGCTTTCGGAAATTTTATTAATTATTTCCATCATCAGGGAGAATATTTGTTGAGAATGATTATAAAGGTGTTCAAATATGATGGTTGACACATTATGAAGGATGAATGATGATATAATACAGTTTAAAATAACTATATAAGTATTAAAATAAGGATTATCACATTTTTATAGGTGAATGTCATTTCCCCATGTGGGAAGAAGGGTCAAGTAACAGGTTAGGTACTTCAGACAGGTAGTTGATATGTCAACATTTAGCAATATAAGTTGAACTCTTTAGTTTTCAATGACTATGTTCATGCAGACAAATAACAATTATAATTTAAGAAATAACATGTGGAAGTTGGCCAACTTCAATCTTTTTACATTATTTTAACGAAATTTTCTTCTAGTGCGCAACTAGTACGCAGATGACCGCGGATTTGTCAAACCGATGATGAAAATAACCTCACTTTTTCTAATATTTGATGTATTGTTTTTGTTTCATATTGTTTATTGGACATTTTGAATTTTCAATTGTTTCTTATTATGGAGGGAACATGGAATTTCGAAAAAGTAGGATTACCTAATTTAAATGCCTCGGATCTCCGTCTTGTGCGCATGCTTACCTTTTATTTCTTAATTATTATTTTGAGTGCATGAATGCTACATTTTAATTCTTGTTAATTGATAATTGTTATTTGTTATTTCTCATTTGATAATTGTTATGTTGTGCTGCATGAATCCACACTTAGACTCAACGATATGATATTGTAGCTTATTTCTATTTAAATTTCATACTTTATAATTTTCAGTTGTACCGGGTTATTCACTATAAATTATCCACCCCTTATCATCGTTATTATTGCGTATAGAAAAAAAGTTAAATGTAAAAGTTGTGTGGTTATGCCTGAATTTTGATAAAATGCTATTAAAAATACAGTAGAGTGCAGATTTCAGAAGATTTTTTTTTTGTAATGGTTTTTTTAAAATTTTTCCTTTAAAAACATGTCACCCCTATCTTTACCGTTTTGAGTTATTAAACGTCGAATAACTTAGAGTAGTTTGTAATGTAAATACAAGTTAACATATTCAAAGTAAGCTTTGAAAATGACAACTATATTATATTTCTCTAGTGACATTTTTTTAATGGAATAATCAAAATGGTTTACAGGTAGGAAAAAAAAGTTTAAATAAATACTTGTTATACAGGGCTTTTCACGATGAGCGTTAATTAGATGTTTCTGGCAAACCAGACAACGGATCAACCTGAAAATTTCACAGTATGCATGAATTAATATGATCTAGACGATGCGGCGTTGCCGCTTCTACTATAAAGTAGCGACCACTTTGATTTTTCAAATGGAACACCCTGTATATAATATATCATATTATGATTTCTTATCACTTTGTCAACAACTCCATGTACTATTTCCCTGTACCTATCTGTTATCGTTTAGAAGATATAAATTAATTTCTATTTTTTTTACCAAACGTACTTTTATAAACGCTGATAATCTTGAACTCTCTGGTACTAAGACGATCAAATTTGAAATGGAGTGGAGTGATACCATGAGGATCTTCACCCTGAGTCATATTTTTATTTGCCTCATAGAAGGTCTTTAAAAAATATAGATACTTTGTTCACATGAAAAAATGAGTGGAAGTCAATTTTTTCAAATGGAACACCCTGTATATTTCCACATTTTTGAGCTCTACATCCAATTTTAGATTGACTTTCTTCAGATAATCCTATTTCGATTTCGAACCGTTTTCGAGATAAACTGTTTCAAACAGAAAATGACGTGGTTCCTCGTATTCATCATTTAGATATTTTTCATTTTTTTTTTTCAATTTTAAATTTAATCTATTTTATACTACGTAATATTTCTTTTCGATTTAGTTTTCAACAGTCTCAAATCAGTCAATTCGAAATTGATATGTACCTTAGAAAAAGTTACAATTTGTATGCATTGAGGTATTGAGTGTCTCTACCGTACAACATTGCAAATTAATATTTTTTAATAGTGTGCTTTGGAAAAATGAATGATCCAATTTTGAAACGTCAAACTTTCGTTGGTGGTTTTGACTGATTGTGATACCAATTATAATAGAAAAATGTCAAGATTAGGTTACAGTAATGAATATTTCTTGAATTTATTAATAATTTATGGTGAGTGCAATAGAATTGCAAGTAGAACATGCCGAGTATTTCATGAAAGATATCACAACTTCCGAAGCCGAATAATAATGTGATAAATAGACTACTAAGAAACTGTAGGTTGAATGGAACCTTTCGTCCAAAAATCATTCGTAGAAAGCCTGAAGTGGATGATGATGACAATGACATAACAGTTTTCGAATTTTGGGGCATCGTAACGGCTTAGCTCGCCGCGCGTCGCTTCATTTTAACATTAAATTGAAATTATTATTATAGAGATAGAGTGTCCGAGTTATTTGCAAACACACATTTTTTTATCTCAACCTTTGAAATTTTTTATGTGCGACTTTAAAACTTTTGCACAATCGGGTGTTATTTCAGCACTGCCACACGTTCTAAACACTTTATTAGCTATTTCTGTCCTGTGTGCTACCGATTCATCAACATACCCTTCAGCGAACGTTGATGACTTCCAACCGCCATGTTTCTTTAGTGTCATCAAGTCTACCCCAGATTCAACTAAAAGTGTAGCAGACGGTCTTCGAAATGAATGACCTGTATATGAGTTAGCATTCTCAAGTTAAAGAAAATTAGCTACTGTTTTAGGTACCTTGTAAAACTGATTATCACCCTCAACCTGATTGATACATTTTCCATTGCGATTTGCATAAAAGAGGCGGCGATCCTTTGCTGCTGCCCCAACAAACATTATAGGTAAAATTTACGTCATTTCGACCTTCGAATAGGTCAGCGCCCTAATTGGCGAAGGTAATTATTACGTTATAATTACCTTAAATTTACCATTATGGGAAAAAAAATGGAAGTAATTCAGAAGTCGAAATTTGGGATATTAAGACATTTCTCCTTATAAGTTGAAGGCATAAATAGGTAAAATTGCCTCCAGACTAGTCGACTGTTGGTAAAAATGTAGTCATTTTTACCTATTTCAGGTTATAAACACTGTAATGAAACAAACAACAAACCATGGCAGGTTAGAAGAAGATGATAAAAGTTTACTGTATATTGTGTATCTTAACGTACATGCTTATTCGTGAAAGCGTTGAAGTTGACATGAACATGGCGTATGAAGAAACGTATGGCAATAAATAAACAATAAACGTATGGCAGATAATGCAATAAGTGATGGTTTTGCATTCACACCTAGTTGTGATTTTATTTGCGATACAAACTTTTCTGTGATAATGTTGATTTTTACTCGTCTAAAACAAGTGGGCCCATCAAATTATTAAATTTGTTTGAAAAAAAACCATTAATTTATGTCTACTTCCACAACTTTTTCCATCAAACACTTCAAAAACTGATTTTATAGATGAAGTATGTCATCATATCATAATCACCTGTTTTTTGACAACCAATCATTGAAATGTGGTCGATTCGAGAAAATTATGAATTATTTTTACAATGGCGGAAACGGTTCAAACCGAAAAATATGGCGTAGGTTCCATATGGGACCTATATGTCGAAATTCCTTAAAATTTTGACTATGAGAATACATAGACTTTGTTCAAAGTCGAAAGTAACCTTTATTCCTGACTTTGAAGTTCATTTTTCTCATCTTGGGATTTCAGACCCTTTCACATTGTGGTCACGTGATGAAATACAATATATGTTATTGGATGTTTTTTCATGCATGTCTATACGTTTCGTTCTCTGGATGGATTGCGAATCGTGGATAATAAATTTATATTTTACTTATTCTATGTTCTGTGCAGAAACACTCAAATGTCAATACGGGGTGAAAAAATCAATATGTTTTGCTAATGTTGATGGTAAAGCCAAGTAACCTATAGTTACTCAGAGAAATGGATATAGACTACAAAACCCTGTAATGAGTGTTCATTCTGAAATTAAATATCAAATCCATCAGTAATGTTGATAATTGTACGCGATATTTATATTTCAGTTCACATATTCCCAGAATAGAAACCATGATTAATGTTATGGTCTAATGAGGGAATCTCTTTCTGAAGAGAAATAGCCAATCATAACTTTTAAAATAAAATGGTGTGTTGTGATTGGCTGAATAATTTTGATTTGACATTTCTGCGTTCCCCATGCGGTGCCCGGAAATATACAATTTATCAGCCAACTGTAAATACCATTAAAAAATCAACCAATTATGATTTGCTTGATTTTGACTTTTCCGGAAGCCACAATGATTGGTTTTGAAATTTTCGAAGCCATGGAAACTCATCTTTTCAACACATCAATCTCTTATTTTATTAAAATACATTTTCTATTTGATTTGAATTTTTGCGTATTCAATACCATTTTTTCATCCATTTTACTTCAAAAGGATGAACTTCATTGAATTCCATTTTGTCGCTGCATCATTGAAAACGTCGCGGCTGTAGTTTACCGCTGGCGACAGACGAAGCTTTCTGAACGCAGCCCAGTCATTGTTCAGTATCTCTTACCGACATGACCTGAGACCTAACCAAAGTTTAAGGTTAACGTTTTCTTGTTTTTATTTCAATTGGTTTCGTGTAAGATGTCTAGACATCTTAGTTTCGTGCACGTTTGACAGATGGTTGACATTGGAGGTAAAACAACCTTACTTTTCCGATTTGTTTATGTTGGAGAATTGAACATTTTTACCTATTTCAAAAAGAATTCAGTAGTTGGATTACATGTGTTATTGTTTAATTCGTAGATGATCATGCCTTCATATTGTTCTGTTGTGAAATGCAACATACGATTTTTTAGGTAAATTGTACATGTTTGTATTTTTGACCCTGTTATCAGAATTCCATCTGCTGTTGTAAGAAATAGAAAACATTGTGAAATCTCCCAGAGAAGGCAAGCAGCCTGGGTACATGCCATCAAACGAAAAGACTGGTCTGATAAGTTACGGGTGTGAAGTTATCCACAACCACGAAATACACTGAGAAAAATGTAACTCGGATCTGTTTCTCGTCAAAATGACAATGGAGGGCTTATTTCAGTAAACGATCAAATTCTGTAGGTTGATAAGTGTAAGAAATTATATTTAGAATGCGTTTTACCCGGGGACGGGGGTGTAATCGGGTGGAAATGTTGAAAAAATTAAATATACATGCAAACGGCACTGTAGAGTATTTTAGTTTGCAGAATCAAATACAGAAGATTGGAATACATAGCACCTGATATATGAAATCATTTGTCGCCCGTCAGAAAGTGAGTTTTGGGGTGAGAATATTAAAAAAAACAATATTCAGTTTAAACGACGCTGTAGAGTTTTCTTGTATGCAAAATCAAATTCAGGAGGTCGAAATACATACCACCTGACATATGAAATCATTTGTCGCCCCGTCGGAGGGTGAGTTTTGGGGTGGAAATTTGAAAAAATCAAAATTCAAATTAAACAGCAGTGTAGAGTTTTCTAATATACAGCATCGAATTCCGGAGGTCGAAATACATACTACCTGATATATGAAATCATTTGTCGCCCCGTCGGAGGGTGAGTTTTGGGGGTTGAAATAGTGAAAAAAATCAATATTCAGTTTAAACGACGGTGTAGAGTTTTCTAGTATGCAAATCAAATTCAGGAGGTCGAAATACATACCACCTGATATATGAAATCATTTGTCGCCCCGTCGGAGGGTGAGTTTTGGGGGTGGAAATATGAAAAAAATCAATATTCAGTTTAAACGACGGTGTAGAGTTTTCTAGTATGCAAAATCAAATTCAGGAGGTCGAAATACATACCACCTGAATATGAAATCATTTGTCGCCCCGTCGGAGGGTGAGTTTTGGGGGTGAGAATATTAAAAAAAAAATCAGAATTCAGTTTAAACGGCAGTGTAGAGTTTTCTAGTATGCAAAATCAAATTCAGTTGGTCGAAATACACACCACCTGATATATGAAATCATTTGTCGCCCCGTCGGAGGGTGAATTTTGGGGGTGGAAATGTTGTAAAAAATCAAAATTCAAATTAAACAGCAGTGTAGAGTTTTCTAATATGTAGAATCAAATTCCGGAGGTCAAAATACATACTACCTGATAATAATGATTAATATATTAATGATATATAATTAATGATTAATGATATTAATGATAGAAAGTAATTAATACATTTCAAATTGTTACTACCCAGCAAAGACCACGGGGAGGTACGAGCAGCATTCTTTGCCATGGAAGTAGAGGTAAGGATTGTTAATACTGATGTGGAATGTTAGTTTATAAATATATAAATAAATAAAAGTAAATAATTTTTTATCACAGATGGTACTTTCCGTAATGAGATATCACAGGCATCGAAATATTAAATGAAAATGAATAAATATGTTAATCATTTCTTATCACAGTGTAAACACTAAATGAATAGTTATGCTGTCAAATAAAAATAAACAACATTAAGTAACAGCTATTGGAAAGAATTCCGAAATTAAAATTCTAAAAAATGCAAAAATATATTCCGAAAAAACTGCAATAAAAACCGAAATGGAGTTTCTAAATAAATCTGAAATAAATATAAAAAAAATAAAAAATTCTAAGAAAACAAAACCGAAATAAAGATTCGAAATAAAATTAAAATTAATATTGAAAAAATTAGAATTATAAAAAACCAATATCATAATTCCTAATAAAACCGAAGTACCTATATACTTATAAAAAAATATTCTAAAAACTTCCGAAATGAAGATTCTTAATAAAAGTGAACAATAACCAAATTTGATTTAACAAATAATAAACAATACGAAGTTTATAGAAAGGTATGGCACGTTCTTTGTACTCGTGGGATGGTATTTTCTGAGTTCTTTTTATATTTTTCAACGTATTTTCATTTAAGAAGTTCGATTATATAAATGCCTCCAATGAAAAAAAAATTGACTGAAAAATAATTCACAAATTTTATTTTTATTAATTTTTCACCTCTATTTTATAGCGAACCGAATAAAGTTATTTCAACACAAAAACCCCTAGACCAAATTACAAAGAAATTTTTCAACAATTGATCATCGTGACATTAGTAACATATGCTTATACATCTTGAAATTAGGTGCATAAGCTATGTTTTATTGGGTCCATTCTTGTTTTGGAAACATCGTTGTTGTCATTTTTCTCAACAGATTTGGCCATTCCAAAGTTTAGAACACTATTGTATTCAGTGGGTCCACGTCGACTAAACAATATAACCTCAAATTGAATAATTGCATACTAGAAAACTCTACAGAGTCGTTTTAACTGAATATTGATTTTTTTCAATATTCTCACCCCCAAAACTCACCCTCGGACGGAGCGACAAATGATTTCATATATCAGGTGGAATGTATTTCGACCTACTGAATTTGATTTTGCATACTAGAAAACTCTACACTGCCGTTTAAACTGAATTCTGTTTTTTTTTAATATTCTCACTCCCAAAACTCACCCACCGACGGGCCGACAAATGATTTCATATGTCAGGTGGTATGTATTTCGACCTCCTGAATTTGATTTTGCATACAAGAAAACTCTACACTACCGTTTAAACTGAATTCTGTTTTTTTTTTAATATTCTCACCCCCAAAACTCACCCTCCGACGGGGCGACAAATGATTTCATATGTCAGGTGGTATGTATTTCGACCTCTGAATTTGATTTTGCATACTAGAAAACTCTACACCGTCGTTTAAACTGAATATTGATTTTTTTCAATATTCTCACCCCCAAAACTCACCCTCGGACGGGGCGACAAATGATTTCATATATCAGGTGGTATGTATTCCGACCTACTGAATTTGATTTTGCATACTAGAAAACTACACTGTCGTTTAAACTGAATATTGATTTTTTTCAATATTCTCACCCCCCAAAACTCACCCTCGGACGGGGCGACAAATGATTTCATATATCAGGTGGTATGTATTCCGACCTACTGAATTTGATTTTGCATACTAGAAAACTCTACACTGCCGTTTAAACTGAATTCTGATTTTTTTTTAATATTCTCACCCCCAAAACTCACCCCCCGACGGGGCGACAAATGATTTCATATGTCAGGTGGTATGTATTTCGACCTCCTGAATTTGATTTTGCATACAAGAAAACTCTACACGTCGTTTTAACGAATTTTGATTTTTTACAACATTTCCACCCCAAAACTCACCCTCCGACGGGGCGACAAATGATTTCATATATCAGGTGATATGTATTTCGACCTCCTGAATTTGATTTTGCATACTAGAAAACTCTACAGAGTCGTTTTAACTGAATATTGATTTTTTTCAATATTCTCACCCCCAAAACTCACCCTCGGACGGGGCGACAAATGATTTCATATATCAGGTGGTATGTATTTCGACCTACTGAATTTGATTTTGCATACTAGAAAACTCTACAGCGTCGTATAAACTGAATATTGATTTTTTTTTAATATTCTCACCCCCAAAACTCACCCTCTGACGGGGCGACAAATGATTTCATATATCAGGTGGTATGTATTTCGACCTCCTGAATTTGATTTTGCATCCTAGAAAACTCTACACCGTCGTTTAAACTGAATATTGATTTTTTTCAATATTCTCACCCCCAAAACTCACCCTCCGACGGGCGACAAATGATTTCATATATCAGGTGGTATGTATTTCGACCTCCTGAATTCGATTTTGCATACTAGAAAACTCTACACCGTCGTTTAAACTGAATATTGATTTTTTTCAATATTTCCACCCCCAAAACTCACCTCCGACGGGGCGACAAATGATTTCATATATCAGGTAGTATGTATTTCGACCTCCTGAATTTTTTTCCTACTAGAGAACTCTACAGTCGTTTAAACTGAATATTGATTTTTTCAACATTCCACCCCAAACTCACCCTCCGACGGGGCGACAAACGCATTCATATATAATTGCTATGTATTTGATTCTGCAAACTAAAATACTCTACAGTGCCGTTTGCATGTATATTTAATTTTTTCAACATTACCACCCCGATTACACCCCCGTCCCCGGGTACAACGCATTCTAAATATAATTTCTTACACTTATCAACCTACAGAATTTGATCGTTCACTGAAATAAGCCCTCCTTTGTCATTTTGACGAGAAACAGATCCGAGTTACATTTTTCTCAGTGTATTTTGTGGTTGTGGATAACTTCACACTCGTTGATAAGTTAACGAAATATGGTAGAGTTTGTTCCAGACATTTTCACTCTAGTGAAGGAAATATGTTGAATCTGTTTAATTTATTTATAATATATTTCAGTGAGTCATGAAGAGATAGCCACCATAAAAATAATATTTAATTTGGCACATTTTAATAAACACGACTTCCCAATATTGTAGGAGAGCCAGCTTCCTTGAGGGAAGAAACCCATCCCGATTGGGTACCATCCATTAATATGGGATATGATAGCCATGTATGTGATAGATATAAAAGATTACAGGTATTTCATATGGATAAATTGGATATGGTGGTCTGCTGAGGATTTGCTAACCCAAGTATGGAATTTTTCTTTGCATTTTTTTAAGGATGGATTTTCGAACGAAGTTCCTTTACGCGGCTTGTGATAGGTGTTGACTGGTATAAATCGTCACGTAAGAAAAAGCGTTGTGCCCCCTCATTAGGGTATGTTGTACCAATGTATTCAATAAGCTGGGTGCCGAATGAAGTCCAAAGAAGGAATTTATTTGATGAAGTATATTTTCACATTCTAACTTGAAATTCATTGTAGAATATTTGGCTTGCATTTTTTATAAAATAAATAATTCAACCATTATAAATGTTTTATTTTCAATAATTATGCATATAATCAACATGATTTTCATCACAAGAACTAATATATATATATATATATATATATATATATATACATATACAGTCATCGCACACAACATGCCATCGATATTCAATAATTATATTATACAATAAAGAAATCATATTTCCTAAGTACAATGATGACCAAGATTATTTGGTAAACTATAAAATGAAAAAACATTAAACCAAAAAGGAAAAAAAAATACTGAAGACGCCCCTGGCCAGGGTGAAACATCTATAACACTAATTTAAGTTTGATTTCAAAAAAAGAATCCCAATCCCAAGAACTCCCTACCAAAAATATATATGTATATAGATAGGATTGTCGGAAGAGGACAAATAACAAACTTTCTAATTATTGGCCAGCGTTTAATTTATTTACGTATAAACTTCATCAGGGACTAAAAGGACAACTAGTTGTAAGGATGTAAGAGGAAGGAATTTTAAAACAGTTGAAATAAGGGCAAGTTAGTTAGTCATCAATCAGTATGAAAAATATGGAAATTTTTATTTCTGTTTCTGTTTCTGTTTAAAACAGAAATTTAACATAATTTTTAAACAATGATACCGCAACTAGAATCTCATGTGAAAAACAATACTAACATATATTTGAATGTGAACGTATATATAAAAACACATAGTTTCCAAAAATGGTTTCACGTGATATGAAAGGACACATTCGCAACAAGGTCTTACGATGAGGAAACAACACTACATGTCGTAAAAACAAATTGTCAACTGGGTGTGATGAGACTCTGCAGGGCTCAGCTGGCTTATTAGTTGGTGGCATCCAAAATGCTTTTCTACCTATCGATGTAACTTCCTCCTGTTTTCGTATTATAAGTTATCAGTATTTTTATAGGTAAGATGGTTCACCTTTAAAGATATGAGAATGTATCTGCTTAACATATATTATTTTCCCCCATCCACAAGGCTTCTAAACTTTTATATGCTTTCATTTCAGTCATTGTGAAAGCACTCGTCGTTTCCACTAAATAATTTACTATATCAGGATACATTATTTTGGGAAAAGTGAAATATCTGTTGATAATTCTTCAGTTTTCAGAAGATAGGGATCAATGCCCAATACTGCAATTTTCTCTTTATACCGTTCTCGGTGAACATCATCTAAACTTGAATAATATTTTGTCAGGTCCATTGTCACAATATTTCACTCGAAACACAATAAAAACAGTAAAAATGCCGGATAAACGTTCTTTACAAAAGTAAACAAAGCCAAAATGTGAGGTTGTTTTACCTCCAATGTAAGATGTCTAAAAACATGGTGTTTTCACTTATACCTGTAAAATATTGGGACAAACTGGGGGACACCAGCCCACTTGATAAAGTTTCAGATGGCGCCGACGTCGTTTCTTGTCATAATTCAGTAAACTGCATTTACATACCACACAGGGTGTTTTTGTGATTTGTGTCTCTGATTCGTTCTGTGATTGTGTTTTTGTCGCCTTTAAGGTTATGTCAATTCGTTGTGAAATATTTTGAGGTTGATCGATCGATGTAACATATTTTAGAACAAACTATTCCATGTACTTATGTCAGTGTTATTATATATTGTCAGTATTATATATATATATATATATAATATCCCTGAGTTTTATATAGAATTTTCGAGAGGGTTCCGAAATAATTCTAATTATGAACCGTACCAATTTATTTTGTATGGTCAATTTTCTATTGATACAACAGCTCCACCGAGTTGGTACTTATGTATTTCTGTCCCTGTTTGCTCGTGATAAAAATCTTATGATGGAGCGGATAATGATTTTATAAAGTGCTGTATATTACATACAATTACTTAATTGAGCTTTCAAACCAGTTAAAAATTGATTCCGAGATTACTTTGATTGAAACATTTACGTGATATATATATATATATATATATATATATATATATATATATATATATATATATATGGTAGATCACTGCATCCATAATGCATTCAATGTGTTATCCATGTTTATTTTGGAATATTAGTTGATTGTTAATTATGAATATACAATACACGGGAAAATCCTTTAAATGAGATAGATAAATATGTATGTGCTAGTAATTTCAACAAGGAAAATATTTTGAGAAATTTGACATATATGATGCATCCACAATTACAAAGGACGTTTGCTCATGATAAAAGTGTTATGATGGAGCAGATAATGCTATTAAGTGCTGTATATTACAAACAATTACTTAATTGAGCTTCCAAACCAATGAAAGTACGGGAGATGCAATCTCTTTCGCTTTCTGAAAAATCTATATTCTAGTCTGGAGGAAGTGTTTTGCGACATATCTAAAGCTTTTGATTGATACGTAAGCTTCATCTCTACAGCTTCAGAGGACGAAGCTTCAATTGGTTCAAATCCTATCTGAGTGAAAGAACCTCTCAGCTTTTTGACAAATTAAGAGGTGTTCACTATTTTGGCAGGGAACACGACTATCTTATCGCAAGAACTCAAATTACCTTCATATAGCGGAGTAAAAATAGCTTAAAATCATGCATTATTTTGGAATCCTGGAGGACTCCATGGATTTTCCTTAAACTATCTGATATTACTTAGGTATTGCTTGCAGAAAAAAGTTCGTGCACTGCTTGTTTATTAATTGTTTAAACAATGAAAAACAATTTTGTTAGGAAAATTTTACCCAAATTGATGCTATATGGGTTTTTGAGGTCGCTGAACCAGAATATGACATTGAAAAAACGATGGCGTAGCCAGTCGTAAAGGTAGATTTCATGAATTATAATGTACAGCTACCTATTTGTTATTTATGTGTACATCTAAAAGAAAAAAAAATCGGGTAAAATTTGTGAGATAGTGAAGCTCTATCAAACGACTTATAGTTTGCCGATATTGGGTATGGAAATGAAATATTGCGAAGTTTTTCAACAGCTGCCATTTTGAGACTATTGGACCATTTCCGAAATTAGCCGAGGTATTCATGAGAAGTATTTTTGTTTCATTCGTTTGAAAAATTTGGCCTCCACTCGACAAATTTCGTTATATCCCATATATAAAAGTTTCAATATCACATTTTAAACTAGAGTTTTCAAAGCATGGCCTCAAAATTCAAATTTGTAATTTTTTGAAATTATTCAATATTTTGAGCTCTGTATTTTTCGAAAAACATTTTTTTTTAATTGTCCTTTTTTATTTTTCATGTTGAGAGTAATCTGTGGACATTTCAGATGTTTATCTTGAAAATAAAAAATAATTAGATTTTAGACAGGATTCTGCTATAACGTAATTTCATTTACGTACTATTCCTATACATATTTTTTCACTTTTATCAACATGACTTCTCGTTAGCTGCATTTTTATTTTTTCAGTAACATTTTTGTTATCTTAATTTAATCAATTAGATCAAAAGTTATAACAAATTTAGTGTAAAGCGCTCGTGGCTGTGTGCTCCTCCAGCGCTGCACTTCAGAGTCGCTGCCTCACATTTTTTTCTGCAGCTTACAGTTTTTATTTCAAAGAAAAATTTTATCTACCTTTTTTATGTAAATTTTTCCATTTTTGCGAGTGGCACCATTATTTATTAATTTTTTTTTATATTCAATATACAATGTAATTTGGCAACTTATTTGTTAAATAATTGATTAAGCACATACTTTACGGTTGGTAACTTTTTATATGTTGTTTCTTACATCATCACTAATGTACAGTAAAAAGTTCCCGCAGTCCCCTAACTTTCTGAAGCTAAAATCTAATATTATTCCACTACTAGTAAAATGACTCGTATAAGTATAAATTAATTTGAATCTTCTCTGAACCTTTGCCCATTGGAATAATTTTTCAACTTGTGATTGTAATGTATCTAGTAACTAGCAAGTCAAATAATTTTATTATTTTTATTATATCATTAGCCTTATCGATCTTGGGAGTGGGCCTTGTTCTTCCGAACAACTGCTTGGTTTAGATCGCCCTCCTCCGATTATCTCATGCGGGGTGTTACTGACAAATGAAAGAAAAGCATTTAGATTATTTTTTTCTCCCCTCATCTTTGTTAGTAGGGCCCACCTTTTCCGGCGAAGTCATTCTAAGATAGCTGGAAGCAGCCTAGACTGTCGCACACCAGGATTCATCGATTTCTCAACTTCATCAACAGAATTTATGATATCTACAATGAACTCTCTGAATTTGTTCATGTCAGAAGGTTGTTAGAGAGGTAATAGTCCGGCAGAGATGGGCAGTGAATGGCTTGGTAATGGTTTGTATCGGAATGTTTAATGGAACAATGTCATCGGGGACATTTTCCAATCCTCTATATTTTCAAGGTAATTCATCATCTAGAGACATCAGTCCACTATCCCACCTTTTCTCATTCCTTCGTGGAAGTTTCCATGATCCTGAAAAGGCCATTTGAGAAGAAATCACTTTGAAAAAACCGCCTGGGGGACCTCAAGAAAAATCTGATTTTTGACTGACAGATGTAAACATTGTAATAAGTTTCGAGGATTTCATCTCATTTTCGCGTCAACTGTTCTGAGCGGGATCTTGTTCGTAGACTATAATCTTTGTTAACGAGCAATTGACAATTTTTTGCATAAAGCAATGTTGACAGAAAAAGAAAATTTCAAAGGTTTGAAGTTTGTCATTTTGCGTGACACAAACAACAAACATTCCTTAACCGCGCCATCTACTAATGAAGTTCTAAGAAGAATTTAACGTTTTTCATTTGTTGTCCCCCAAAAATTCTAAACAAAATCGAATCAGTGAATACACCAGGGTTTTTAGACATCTTACTCCAATGTCAACCATCTGTCAAATCTGCACGAAACCAATAATGGATGAGTGTTTTAAAATAGTTGCCGTCATAAAAAGACGTGGAGCAACACCCAAAGTTGAATATTCCTATGTACCACATAAATGGGAACAAAAAGGAGAGTGTTCTACCATCTTTTGGTAATTTAGATTTTCCATGCATTATTAATATTTTTAGTAGGTCACCAACTGCTTGTATGGAGACTTTATGCGACAAGACCCATTGTCTGAGCTCCTCTAACAATGAGAGATTATCTTCCAAGCTTTGTGCCTTATTCCCATCGAACTCATCGTCTTCTGATACATATTCATCCCCGGTATCATCATCAGTAAAAGCAATTTCAAACTCTACATTAATCCCTGCAGTTGATGATGACTGAGTGGAAGATGATGGCTCTGATCTCTGGACATCGGGAAGTATAGGATGGTTTCGGATTATATTTTCATTTGTTCTCATTCTGGCAACTAATCGATAATAGTTGGTGGTGTACCTGTATGGTTATAGGAAGTAAATTGCATCATGTCATCCTCATCTGAATCGACTTGGTATTTAATATCCGATGATAGACTAAGTTACTTTGAGGATTTTATTTTAGGTAACTTTGACTTCATTGTAGACATTTAGTCTGATTAGACAAATATTGTGGTAATCTCGCCCTCATTGTAGAGCAGTAGGTATAAACTAGGTCAAGAAATGTCCAGGCAACTCCTTTAACTTAATTGGTACCAAAATAGGTAATGAAGACCTGTTTACTGACTTGTCGATTCCCTGACTATATGAACACACATGAGGTAATAATTAGGTGAATATTCACCAGAAGGTTTTTCCTGAGAGTTCCAAGTATTTTGAACACATTTTGCTGGTAACCTTTAGGTAAAATTTAACCTAGTAAATAACTCTATTAACCCATGAGGCTGTGAAGGTATATTTGAAGTATATAACAAGTTATTTGATACTACGCACTACGCCTATTAAGTTTTTGATTTTTGAAGGAGATTTGTTGGTCTCAATTATGGTTTTTAAAACTCCAATTATAACTTTGGAGTTAGTTAGTACTTGAAGGTAAAATATTTGGTCAGAAATGGGTGAATTCGGACTTCTTGGAGCCGTTTTACCCCACTGCTTGGTATAATTTTCCTAAAATGTTATTGGGGCTGAACGAAGGGCTTTGCACATTCGGTAAAATTCTTCAGTAACTACAAATCTCCTGTTTATATCAGTCTTTGTTTGCTTGAGTTTCACAATTAATAACGTTCCCGAATCTTCAATATCATCTAATGTTACCTGGCTGATTTCACAAATTCGACAAGCTCCTGCAATTCCAAATACAACAACCTTGGCCATTAAATAAACTTCATCGGGAGCATTATTTAAAAAATCACTAATTTGTGATTTGTGTACTCGTGAAAATCGCATCTTTCCTGGACGTGTAACCTTTCCCATTTTGTTTCAGAAATGTAATTAGTTTGAAATATTTTACATTATTATTGTATTGTAACATACTTTTAATCATTGAATAATTCGACCACACTGTTGATGGCTTTTGTTGTTGTGCCAGTTCCGAAAAATAAGCCAATAACACCGTCTCCGAGAAAGAACCGCATGTCTTTTTCATCTTCCATTCCATAAATCTTGAATACGCGGTTTCGTAAATTTTCCGCGATTTAGCTGGCAATAATTTTTGTAACGCTACGTTCGCTACATTTACTAACTCCGATGGAGTCAGAGAAAACTCGGAATCAGCCATTTTTCAACTTTATATTATTCAAAATAACTACTAAACAACCACTAAGTTCGCAATTTTTAAATCAAATCACAGAATTAAATCGACAGATATTTGATTTCTTTAAAGGTTTCCTTAGCAACGCAGGTCTAATTGTCGCTATAAGTACAGCAGCCTACCAGTTTAAACATTCAAATTTCATATGGATAATTTTATGATTTCAATATATTGTAATAATATGTTATTTCAATATTAAATTGTGTATTATACACGAGAAAAATATTAGATTTTAGCTCTCGAGCTAAAATCTAATACTTTTTTTCCATGTATAATAAATAACGATTTTTCACCTTTTGTCTCGGCTCCCGACGAGAAATTATAGTTTATTTTCTCACATCGACGGCATCATTAATTCGTAGCTCTCGAATACAATCTAGCAAATTTATTCTCCAAATGGAAGTGGAGTCCAAGAAACGATCTTCAGTATTGCAAAAAGTGATCGACCACTTGATGTCATCTGGTTCTGCTGCAAATGGTAACCAGTCCGATTCCGTCGCATAGAAAGTTGTCCCCCCTTCGTTTCATGACGTTCCCCATACACTGACTCGATGTCTTATTTTGCTAACCTTCTATCTCTTTTGATTCGAGCTACATTACAGCCGCCCATTCATTTCCTAGTCGCCGTTTCATCGCATGGTGTCGCTTGTTTGTTCGGATTGACCAATGGACCTAACCTAGTGTATCTCTCAGAGTGACCCAGTACTATGAAGCCCACACTGGCTTAGACAGTGTTTATCAGAGAAGTGCTGAAGAACTACACTGTGCGGCATTGCGAACCGTGGCCTCTGTTGACACGCACAGGTGAACAAAACACCTGATCCTAGGGATTCCACTAATTACAGTGACTTATAAGGCCAGTGAGTAGCACATGCGCGGAAATTGTAACGTTGACGAACCGATTCGGACGTGTAAATATTATTGTTATTGCCAATTTTCGTACGTGGGCCAGCAATTAATTGAGTGTGCCATACTATTTCCGAAGTGCTGTGATTTGTGATTGTGCGGAAAGACAGTTTCTTTTTTTTCAGAGTGATCTAGGATTTTACACCGTTCAAAATGCTGAATTGTACGGATTTGGAATGTATCCTCCACCATCACCATTACTATGCTCATTTGCATCACCTGCAACATGGAAATCACGAGGAAGAAGGTAAATCATATAATTCTGAGATATCTTGGGGATTCCACAATTGGGTCATGTTATTTTATACAACTCGACTTGAAACTGCATTATCATACACCGAACTGCATTATCAGAGTTTGTGAGTACTGTTATCTCCTCGACAAGGTTGAAATATTGAAATTACTTATTGTTGGATTCGTGCCAGCATAGAATCCTAAATGAGAACTTTTCCCCAAGTATAATGGGTGGCTAATAAATTAATTTTTATTAGTTTCTGAATAATAAAACTTGAACATTTTTGGAGCGGCCTACACTCTTTTATGTTATTTTGTTGGTGTGTTTCAAAATAAAGTAATATTGGCCATGGTCAGTTTCAACTACCTTATATGACTCCGGTTTGGGAGTTATGTTCGCGTTTTGTCATTGAACACACCTTCGATTATACTTTGTGATGTGACAAACTTTAACACGAATGAAAGCGATTTATAATTTTCTTCAATCCTTTGACAAATATCTCGTTTCATTAGGAATGATTATACAGTGCGTTCATAAAGTATGGAAACGCTAGATTATCTCACGAGTTAATTATTTTCGGAGGTAAAGCACAGACAGGTCGATTTTTAATTTTAATTTTCCACTTTTTTTGACAAAAAAATAATTTTTAGCCCCAATACCACAAGATATGACGTCATCGATAATTTTGTTAAATGGAGAGGGTATATTTTTATATCAAAAATTAAAAGCCCATATTTTTCTGAGTTCAACCATACCACACACGTCATATGTAACATTTTATGTTACAGTATACTGAGTATAAAGAAAACAGGTGCTCATATTTCTTATTTATTTCATTATTTATTTTGCAACGAAAATATTAAAAGTAGTCAGTACATAGTCAAAATAAACAAATAACACATTCACAACAAATGCTCGAATTGAGCTCCTTGGGTTGGGGATATTGTCAACTAATATCTGATGAATTCTTGGGTTACGTTTGACAACCTCGACAATTGACAATGAGCCTTTTTCCTCAAGTACGAAAAATTCCCCACTAGCAGCGCTAGTAGTCCGGTAGGGACAAACATTACCTAACTCACATTAAAATACATGTAAAAATAAACATAAAAAAAATTGACAGAAAACGACGTTTCAGGTGCCAAATAAAAATTTGCAAATGTGAAGGATAATAATGTAGCAACATTGAAACGGTGGCTTGCTTGTCGAAATCTTGAAACTTCCGGATTTTTTTTTAATTAATTGATAGGTCTGTATGCATGTTTTAGTTATTATGCAGCTGTATTTTTGAACTCTGATATCAGACGTTTATAATAATTATAAATTTTAAATTGATTTCAGAATGAAAAATGAGTCAAATATATTTGGTAATTAAGATAAATTCAATACATTACAGTGAATATGATTCAGTAACCAATAGAGAGGTTATACGTTTTTGTAATCAATGTTTTTTTACTGTAGATTAATTAGGTATTTATTTTTCATTTATTTGTTTATATTTTATAATATTTGTAACTACCTATGTAAATTATGACCTTCAGTTAGGTTTACCATTTAGTCTAGGTCATTTTCAGGCACCGTTTTCGCACAAAAATCACTCACGATGCCTCCTTCTTTTAAGCTTAACTCAAACAAATCTCATTTTCGGTACAACTTTGCACAAAATGTAGCCGGTTTTATCGAAAAAATACTTCTTCAACAGTTAAACCTAACGTAACTATTCACATTCACTAAATTTCATCTGTCAAAGGTGAAAAGTTAGGTTATTTGTAACTGTTGATGAAGGGAGTATTTTTTCGATAAAACCGGCTATATTTTGTGCAAAGTTGTACCGAAAATGAGTGATTTGGTGTGTGTAGTTTAAGCTGGTATGAAGAAGGAGGCATTGTGAGTATATATGTGCGCGAAAATGGTGCCTAAAAATGAAGAGGTAATTTTTAGGCACCGTTTTCGAAGAAGGAGAAAGTCAATATATTTCGGTAGCGGTATAAGACCGCCGCGTAAAAGAAGTCAAACAGCTATTTTCAGGGGGCGTGAGCATTATTTTAAATAATTCAACTGTATCACTTAAATAACGCTATCTCAAATGGAGAAGGTTTGATGTTTGCCCCTACAACAAGTGCTGCCTCTCGTAACAAATTTGCCACACTATTCTCAGGAAAAAGGCTCATTCGTTGTATTTCAGTTCGAATTCTCTCTTTGAGGTCTTTCAAAGTGGTAGGTTGGTTTATGTATACTCCACTTTTCAAGTAACCCCAAACAAAAAATCCATAGGAGTTAAATCTGGGGACCTAGCAGGCCATTCAATGTGACGGCATCGTCCACTCCAGCGATTGGGAAAGGTTTCATTCGAAAATCTCTAACCACTAGAGCATAATGTGGACCAATCTATTTGACCAGGACGATTAATGTCTAGAAATGTTAAATATGGAACTACATCAGTTTGCAACATTTCTAATTACTTTTCACTTGTCACAGTACCTACCGATCATACAAGAAGTTGATTCGTCGGAAAATAAGACATAAAATTCAAAACCATTATTGAGATATACACTTCTTGCATAATTTTACAAAACATCATGCGTCTATTGAAGTCGCCTTCATTAAGTTCATGTATAAATTTAACTTTATATGGATGTAATTTTACTTTTCCTAGAATTTTTCGCTCACCATCACGACACATCTCATTGTAATTGAATGATGAGGATTTTTTTCAATTCCAAGTAATATATTTAATTGAGTGTCATCGGTAACGGTAGATCTGCCACTCTTAGACTTATTCTCAACATTGCCAATTTCATTAAATTTGTGCAATATTTTTTTTAACCAATAAGCTTCTCGATCAGGATATTTGTTTCATTAAAGATGTCGCATACTTGTTTTACGATTGCCGTATCCTAAGATCATCAAAACTTCTATTCGCTGTTTTCCTGACAGTGCCCATATCGTCATTTTAAATGATCTCTTTTAGGATAATATCTTTCAGGAAAGATATTGAAGACTTATAAATCGATATACTACACAACAAATCAATAGGCTTTTTCATTTAGATGACAAATGACATATTTGTTTACCTGTCAGACCCAACGGCATTGACGGCGATTTTTTTTTAAGGAAATAAAATATTTCCGAGTTTTCCTATGGATAGTTGACTTGAATTTACATGGAGAAGAAAACTCACCATTGGAAAATATTCATGTACATTATTTTATCTACGAATGAAAGGTTTTTGGCGGTATAAAATAGGTAATAAGTACTTAACCTACAAAGAAAGTTACGAACGCCAATGTATGCAGGTGCATTTGTCATGAAGTTGACTGTTGACTTAATGTGAAAATACCGCTAATTTTGAACTAAGCCAATCTCAAATTGTTATTTCAAAACTAACCAATGGCTATTCACTTTCCCAATAGCCAATCAGACTTTGGGTCTCAAAACCAGCGCATGCGCCTTAAAAAATCATCTAAATGAAAAGGCCTATTTAATCATGACATATGCAATGGTAACTAGGAACTTATTGTCTGGTTGCTAAGGGCTTTAGAATGTTTTCGTAGCCTACTTGAGGTTTGGAAATATACTTGACCTAACTACTGAGTAATTTTCAGGTATTAATTGCAAAATAAATGATGAAATAAATATTAAGAGATATGAGCACCTGTTTCCTTTACACTCAGTACACTGTAACTCAAAATCTTACGTATGACATATGTGGTATGGTTGAAATATGGGCTTTTAATTTTTGTTATAAAAATATACCGTTTACATTTAAAAAAAATATCGATGACATTATATCTTGTAAGGTAGTGGGGGTAAAAATTAGTTTTTTGCTAAAAAAGTGGAAAACTAAAATTAAAAATCGACCTGTCCGAAGTTTACCTCCGAAAACAATTAACTCGTGAGACAATCGAGCGTTTCCACACTTTATGAACGCACTGTATAAGTACTACCGGAAAAATAATGTTTCTTCTCTCTTGATTTCCTTCTCAACTCAGAGAATACTAGAATAGAATTATTCCAATCAATAGAGATATTGACCTAACAAAAATTTCAAAACGGAAGTAACCATTAACACGTTCGGTATCAAAATCTTAAAATTTTGGATACTTAGTGACCACAAAAAAAATTTATAATTGTGCTGTAATCGATGTAGTGAATATCTGATGTAGAGAAAGGACATTTGAAAGGACTTTTGAACCCGACTCATTTATGAGACACTGGTCTATTATAAGAATTTCTCAGTTATGCCACTCCAAAAATAATGATTTCGACTGAATATTTTTTATGTTTCATTTCTACTCTTACAAAACGAGCAAACATTATGTTAAAAAGAAATTGAATGATCGATTCATATTTACGAAAACAAGGGTCCACACAAAGTCCAACTATTTCTCCATATTTGTCCTTACAATCTCACCGACAAAATACGATTGGGTTCTCTTTTGTTTAGAAGAGCAAACACGACATATTTTCCTGTTTTCTATCTTCTTTGGATAATCGGGTTTTTGCACATATGTCGGTTTTTTGACCGGTAGAGTGTGAATGTGTTTACTTTCAAATACTGTAATATGTAATAATTTGATTCTTTTCACATTTTCGTACTTGCCGGTAGGTATTAACACTGCGAGATATTTGATACGAATTTGAAAGAGACCACAAGCCGTCCTGATAATTGGGAAACCATGAAACAGCTGTTGGCGGATGGTGGACTCTCTTGGATTCGTAAAAAAATTATCTTCATCTAGTTATTTGTTTTGCGTTACTCTGAACGCACTAGGAGTACGACTATTGGTGTCGTGGGTTGGCCTATGCTGGCATCTGTCGGTGACCTATTAATGTGCACGAAATTTCGTGCCATTAAAATTCCACGATATCAGGTCTAAGCTTCGCCGCACAGATTATAGGTGTCACTATCTATAATTTGATGCATATATATATATATATATATATATATATATATATATATATCGGAGAAAGGTAGTATTTGCTGGACTCGTTAAGATCAGGCAATGTGTGCTAGTTGGGTAGGCAGCATGCAGGATACTCTTGTAACACTCATTCCAATATTTCGAAAAACTTTATTGTCATCATCAGGGAATGCTACAATGTTGTTAAAATACAGTAAACAGTGACAAAACAGTGGATTTATATATATATATATATACAAAACCAGGGATACTGGGGTAGGCAGCAAGAAAAATTCCAATTTAAATTTAAACAATAGTTATACATAATCAAGTGCGAAATATTATGCTATGTTTAACATCATTGAAATCAACCTCAACAAAGTTGTAAGTAGCATAATATTTTGCACTTGATAATGTATAACTATTGGTTTCTTTCATCTATCGTAGTCTCCCTGATGATGGAAATAAACATTTCCGAAAGCTTGGATTAACTTTAAAGAGTTTACTTTTTCATTGCTGCTTACCCCAATATCCCTAGTTTTGTACCTAACTAGTCAGCAAATATTCCCCATATATATATATATATATATATATATATATATATATCACTTATGCATATATATATATATATATATATCAACATTTTTATAGGTACATACCATTTTTGTAGAGAAAATTACGAGATACAACTTTTCTTCCGAACATTTTTCTGTAACTCCATAATTTTTGCAGTTACAGCTAAATGTGATAAACTTCAAAAAGTTTTTGGATTTATTTTTTATTTTTAGGGCCGTGGCATGGCAAAGAATTGCTTAATGGATACTCCATACATTTAACTTCCTGAAACCAGAATTTCAGCTGTTTTGTATTTTTTTTAGATTTTGGTGGAATTTTGTTTCTATTTATTGGATTAAACTGACAATAACAATTTTGGAAACCAGTTCAACTGGATTTATTTTCAATAGTACCGGAATAGTTATTTTTTATAATTGCGAAATGACCATATTGTATGTGAAAATGCAAAAGCACTTCACATTCAAGTATGGAACAACATTATTTAAAAAAATGGCACAAAATTTATAAAAATGCAAATAAAAATTATGACGCTAATAATAATTAATTTGGCATATATCATACCTTCATATTGTTATGACCTGTAATTACAGAAATGCATTTAAAAGATGATTACCAAGACGTAACCATTGTATACCGAATGCTTACATGACTCATCTAGGAGAAAAAAACAAAGTTTTTTATTGCTACCCGTTACAGTCACAGCGAGATAAGGAAGTCAGTTTAAATAATTACCAAAACTAAGTCGATAAACACTGAGCAGTTGAAAGACGAGGTAAACAACTTATAAATCACCGGGAGTCGAGACACCTCTGAAATTCATAAACACACTTGTTGGTCATTAACTCAGCGATAACGCACCAGCGATCGTAAATACCTGTCATTCAGTAAAATATTATCCAATTATAACATAGATAAGCTAGAACGGGTTAGAAAAACAAGACCCTTTATCAGTTTTACGACTTCACAACAACCTAAGCTCCGCCTACTAGCTCCCGTGCGGACGACACTATAAAAACGTGAGCTTCATGTCAATATTCAATTCATTCAATTCGGTTCGTTGTTATACAGTGAAACAAAGAGCATGTAACCTCAAAGTAAGGTTAGAATGCAAGTTAGTCCAAAGCAGTACCCCATTCAGTAATCACTTATATAATACGAAAATATTTCGGAGAACATGTCATTCTCAAAAGTGCGGTATAAAATGTAGTAAAATTCAGCCAAAATAGAAACTCAGCCGATTCAAATCAAGTATTGAAGCTCCTAGTAAAACACGAGTGAACAGTATAGTTTCCACAAATTGTAAAAGCTTCCAAAACAGAGATAGTAACGGATTCGAAATTTCAATGGTTCACGATCACTTAGAAAAACTTTATCTGTATACGAATATACCGGACGAATTAATTAGAATAACCGATTGACGCGGGAGAAAACGAACTGATAATAATAACTTCTAAGCTAATTGCCGTTTAAAACTACTCCACAAAATTTTTTTAGATTTTTTTTTTATGTTTTGGCAAACCCAACCCATTAAAATGTGTATGTGTCTATAAAGTATGTCCATAGTTTTCAAGATCACCAAGTTTTCAAAAAGAGAATTATTGTTAGTCGTTTGCAGCACTTGATTGCAAGATTTCTTTTAGTAAAATTATTTCTATTGTGACGATCATTGCAGAATTATCTGCCAATACGCTAAATTAGTTTTCTTTGTATGAATATTGTTTCCTATCATTCGTCCATAGACGATTGAGAGAATTGTGTGAAGTTTTATTAAATATATATTTACATTTTTAACATTTTATGAGTGCAGTCCTTTATTTATTTTCTTTTATGAATAACCTTTCGAATCTTTCTGAACGGTAGTACTTCCTGAATAAACAGCCCATGTTCCGGTATTTAAGAGAAATGAAATCAGATCTGAGCCGCTCCAGACCTAGTTTCAGTATCGACCTTCTTCAGACAGTCGATTGCTCTTAATACCGTTTTTCCAACCTAACGAATAACGTCTGGTATTACAGGTGTGGTGGGTTAAATCACAACACCCCGTAGTCCAGTCGTCAACATTGATGTCAGGTGTGCGAGTAATAATTAAGGAAGTACATTAACGCATATATGATATTTTCCACAGAAAAAAAAGTGTCAAACAAAAATTGAAGTTGAATTTTTTTTTAATAAATATTTTATTTTTTATTTTTACAAATAAGTGTCAGTGGAAAAAAGACTAATTTGAACAGAAGTAAATGAGTAGAAAAATTGTGAAAATAGTTTAGTATAATATCGTTGTTATTTTGCAAAAACGATATTGGGAAAATAAATAGATATAGCGTTTATACCGATCAAAAACTCAGGAAGTATTCGAAAAGGCAATTGAAGTTTTATTTTCAATCAATGGAGATTTTTATCAAAATAATTAAATCATGGAAACTCAGACAACAGTGCCGTGGGTTAGGTATGAACCGCAAATTAGTATCACTTTGGATAATATTCCTTTTTATAATGGTACAACAGAAATCAAAGATTTTATTCGTGAAATTGAGAATTTGGCAGCTGTAGCAAAATGGACAGACAGTCAAATAAGTTCTATAGTTAGATTAAAACTGAAAGGTATCGCTAGATTATTTATTGAAGCAGAATATAGTTTACAAAATACCGACAACTGGCAATTAATTAAAAAGGAATTATTGAAGCAGTTTAGCAAATTGAAAGTACCTGGAGAAGAACAAAAAGAATTTTTGAATTGTTATCAAGAAAAGAATGAATCAGTTAGGAATTTTTTCATAAGATTAAAAATATGTGCATCAAAGATAAGGCACCTCACAGGAAATAATAGAATTGACAATGTATTAGAGCAAAAATACGAGCAGGATATTTTGGTTCAATTTGCTATTGGATTGTTAGATCCTGTTAGAAAAAAAGTTTTATCTGAAAGTCCTGTCAGTTTAGAAGAAGCCATCACATTAGCAGAAAAAGAAGAATTAATTGAGCAAATTACGAATACACCGAATAGAAATTTCAGAACTTTCAATGCGAATATAATATTGTGCACACATTGTAACAGAAAAGGTCACACAGCAGGAGATTGTTATATGAAAAATTGCGTATGCCTCACATGTCAAGAAGTAGGACATATGTCATATCGTTGCCCAAATAGGAATAGTTTTCAAAATAAGAGATTGAATGATTCAGGAAAATGGTTTTCCAACTACGCTAAGGAAAAACGATTTAAAAAATATGGAAAAATGAATAAATATAGAAAAGAATTTTCTAACAATTCGAAAGAGAATAGATTTCGATCTCAGGGAGCAGGAATGAACGAGGACATACAGGAAATGGTTATCGAAATTTTAAGAGAATAAATTACAGACAGCAAACAGGAAATAGTTATGGAAAGAATGCAAAATATAACAGGAATTTAAATAGCGAGAGGCAAGAGGAAAATATACTAATCGACGATGAACAGAAAAATGTAATTAATTTAGAGATAGCAGGAATTTTGAGACATATATCCATAGATATGAGATCCCAAGTGTCAGTGGTTCACATAAATATTGTCAGAGGTATGAAATTAAATTATGATTTGCCGTATCACCTCAGAAAAAGACAAGGAAATTTCACTCATTATATTGGCTCGGTTATATTGCCAATCAAAGTAAAGGAAGAAAAATTAACAATTTTAATTAAAAAAAAAGGGTTTTTTTTACGAAAATATGACTGAAATTGATTGGAACCAAATCGAGATGACGAACAGGGGAAGTTGCAAAAGAGATTTGAAGAAGTAGAAAAACGATTGAGAGATGTCACGATCATGATGAACGATTGGATGAATTCTGTAGAAAAACTAGAATTGAAGAGGGAGGGCCCGCCCAAATCAATCCGCGAAGTATTCTTAAACAGAGTTTCATGCCATGAAACGAGATGTACAACTTCGAATCAAATAGAGATATCAGGGACCGGTGATTTAATTGTGACACCAGGTTTAGAAAAAACAGTTTCAAAGATGTCAGCGACTGGTGATTTAAAGGAGACGCTAGTCTGCAAAGAAATAGTTGAAATTGAAGAATATGGAAAATCGTCTGGAACAAGAGAAAAGCGAAACATGCGTTTAAACGAGCCACAAGAGAGAAGAGAGGAATTTAGAAAAGTGCCACCTATGGAAAATGGAAAAACCGACGCACTCTGTACATTAGGACCGATAGTCACAAGTGACAGTCGACAAGTGGAAATGCCTACGTATAGGTACGAGCATTTCCTACCTGAAGGAACGGAGAGATGTAACGGAACATTGCCCATACAGCACTACAGCGAGGATGAAGAAAATTATAGTCAGAAAATGGAAAAAGTTGGTATGAAAGCTTTGAAAGTGAAAATATTCCAGGAAGTAGCCAGACATATTCAGGGAGAACGGAAATTGCAACGGTTAATGCATCAAGGAATCGAAGGAAGGTGATAAATGTAGAAAATAGTAAATCATTGGAAGATAGTTTGAGAGATAGTTACAAATCACCCACGGGAGATGCTCTATCCACCAGGAAGTTGGAATCTACCAAGCACCTAGGAATAACAGTCGCCAAAGATAAGATTTTTTCTACAGTCGTAAATCACAAGGATGAAAATGTCTTGCCTAAGGACAAAATTCTACCGCCCAGATTTTTGAATGTATGTAAAGTTCAAGAAAAAATATATGAAATAAAAGGAACCAAAAGGAATTTTAAAAATAAAGAAAGAAATAAACCCCGAAGTGAAAAAGATTAGAACTTTAGCCAGACAGAAAGGAAAATCTAATTTAAAAAAGACATCGCACGTTAATTTTGAACTCCAACCAGTGAAAGAAACAGAGAGTCAAATAATAAACGCTGATCGATTCAACAAGTATATGAATGGAAGCGTTCGACAAGCGACACAAGAAAATGAGGTAAAATTAGATCAAGTTTTAGTACAAACTAAAGAAAATATGCCAGATGAATTACCAATAGTTAATGCCGAAAATATAGGAAAATGTCAGCCAAAGGAAATGTCCAAAGAAAATGAAGAAAACATTTCTGAAAATAAATTCCCCCTTGCACAACCCATGACACGCGGCACTGTTCAAATGACACCCATGAAAAATTTGGTTCAATCAGTTAGATATCAGTAAACAAGGAAAATTTTAGTATGCACCAGAATGTAGGAACGTATATATAGTATGGTAATTATTATAGTTTTAGCAGACTGCAAAAGACGCAGAAAAATTGAAAAAAATCCCTGAAGGTTAATTTGCCAAAACATATTTATAGCTACGAGGAATTTGTAAAAATTGGAATGAATAATAATACGAAATGACCCGATACTTTAATGAAAAAACGGAACTAAATTGATTGTATCATAGTACGGGAACAAACTGAAAAAATATATAAGGGAATCAACGCAAAACGGGAAACGCAAACAGAGACAATTTTATCAAGGGTTTTGATGTAAAATAATGACAGTAAATTCCCGGAAAATTCAAGCAAAGCTATTTTGAGACGGATTACAGACTATACAAACCACAAACGAGATATGTTATGAAAATTAATGCAAATAGAAACAGTTATAGAATATCGAATCGCCGAGTTACATAATACAGATAAATAAGATAATCACGATTTTCGGAAAATGTGTTTACGGATTTGTAGAATATTCACACTAGAACATCGCGACGTTTACAATTGTACAGTACCTAAGTAAAAATATTGATAAAATTTACTAACCGCGCATATATGGAAGGTTTTGATAGGAATATCGTGGACTATTATTGTTGAAACCCAAGAAAATATCTCTGAAACGATGGCAGTGGACAATCCAGCATGGCGAAGCGAAATGATGAGACCAGCAGATTCTAGAGCATTGCGAATTCACAGTGTGGTTTGAGTTCAAGCACTCCGCACAGAATTCAGTAAACACCATTCACCAAGCAAATCACCTGTGTTAAGTGGTACCGCCCAAATAGGAGTCCCAGGAACGAAGATTTTTAAACGAATGAATTACCACCGTTTGACCACCGGAAACCGAACACCATTTACAACATTACGCCAACGAATGCACTTGCCACTGAAACAGAAAACACAGGCTGTGTTATCTGTCTAGTCCGATACCGACTACATATCACGGATCACTGACTCGAAAATTGTATGGAAGGCCCTAAAATCCCCAAAAGCCAGATGGTTAGAGAAGATAAAGAAGGAACAAATCGTCCCGTATCGCTGTTACGTACCCAACCAGCGGCGTAGCAGAAAAAATTCCCAGAGGATCCAACGGCTAGAGTTAAATTGATGCCCACCGGAATAGAAGTGAGACAATCCACTCGTTGAAGAAGGCGAGTACATACCCTTACAGTATGGAAATTACCCCATGGACGAAAAAGACTTTATTGTGTGTTTGCATGATTATTTGCATGTTATTTTTAAGAAAATTAGAATTAAGTACTGAGCAGTGAGGGTAATAAATTTGTGGATAGATTATAATTATCCTCTAGAAGATGTAAACAGTAATCTATTGTAATTGTCAAAGCAAGACTTATAAAATTTGGCGCTAGAATAGGATTACATTTCAGAAAGTTAAAACATTTTGCTTATTGAAAGAGCTGTTATTCGAAAAAAATTTGAGTTTGTCAAAATTTTTTGTTTGAGGGTTGGATCGAATGTTATGCCCTGTAATTACAGAAATGCATTTAAAAGATAATTACCAAGACGTAACCATTGTATACCGAATGCTTACATGACTCATCTAGGAGAGAAAAACAAAGTTTTTATTGCTACCCGTTACAGTCACAGCGAGATAAAGAAGTCAGTTTAAATAATTACCAAAACTAAGTCGATAAACACTGAGCAGTTGAAAGACGAGGTAAACAACTTATAAATCACCGGGAGTCGAGACACCTCTGAAATTCATAAACACACTTGTTGGTCATTAACTCAGCGATAACGCACCAGCGATCGTAAATACCTGTCATTCAGTAAAATATTATCCAATTATAACATAGATAAGCTAGAACGGGTTAGAAAACAAGACCCTTTATCAGTTTTACGACTTCACAACAACCTAAGCTCCGCCTACTAGCTCCCGTGCGGACGACCAAGCAGTACCCCATAAAACGTGAGCTTCATGTCAATATTCAATTCATTCAATTCGGTTCGTTGTTATACAGTGAAACAAAGAGCATGTAACCTCAAAGTAAGGTTAGAATGCAAGTTAGTCCAAAGCAGTACCCCATTCAGTAATCACTTATATAATACGAAAATATTTCGGAGAACATGTCATTCTCAAAAGTGCGGTATAAAATGTAGTAAAATTCAGCCAACATAGAAACTCAGCCGATTCAAATCAAGTATTGAAGCTCCTAGTAAAAACACGAGTGAACAGTATAGTTTCCACAAATTGTAAAAGCTTCCAAAACAGAGATAGTAACGGGATTCCGAAATTTCAATGGTTCACGATCACTTAGAAAAACTTTATCTGTATACGAATATACCGGACGAATTAATTAGAATAACCGATTGACGCGGGAGAAAACGAACTGATAATAATAACTTCTAAGCTAATTGCCGTTTAAAACTACTCCAGTGAATAAGTGTTAAACAGGGTGAGTATCATGTTTGTATTTCTGTACTTATGTTTATGGCAAAACCCAACCCATTAAAATGTGTATGTCTATAAAGTATGTCCATATTTTAACCAAATCATTGCAGAATTATCTGCCAATACGCTAAATTAGTTTTCTTTGTATGAATATTGTTTCCTATCATTCGTCCATAGACGATTGAGAGAATTGTGTGAAGTTTTATTAAATATATATTTACATTTTTAACATTTTATGAGTGCAGTCCTTTATTTATTTTCTTTTATGAATAACCTTTCGAATCTTTCTGAACGGTAGTACTTCCTGAATAAACAGCCCATGTTCCGGTATTTAAGAGAAATGAAATCAGATCTGAGCCGCTCCAGACCTAGTTTCAGTATCGACCTTCTTCAGACAGTCGATTGCTCTTAATACCGTTTTTCCAACCTAACGAATAACGTCTGGTATTACAGGTGTGGTGGGTTAAATCACAACACCCCGTAGTCCAGTCGTCAACAATATCAATGAACGCAGTTATAATAGCTCACCAACACTGTCGTCATCTCTTTCAACGTATTATATGATCCTACCTTTTTAATTAGGAACGTGATTTGGTGCGAGGAACCTAACAGCCTGACTATCACTTATGCATATGTATGTATGTATATATACTAATGTATGTAAGATACTCGAACTTTGTATAAGATAAATGTAATGTTGTCATACAACATTACCTCAAAATCCATAATGAAAATATAATTAGGCGCATGCCTATCTGTTTCTAAATAAATTAACAACATTGGGTTGCAGTTTTAGTGAGATTTGTAGATATTCTCAGGAAACTAACATTCAAATATTGTTCAACATAACCAAGCTTTCAAATGGTGTTTTTTCGTCGATAAAAAATTTCTTTATTTAAAATACTTGTTCTACCAATGCTATAGAAAAAACACAAAAGACGCACTATATAATGCTACTGAAAATGACTTGTTTACATTATCTGCAAAAAATATGTCAGTTTTAATAAAGAAAGAAAATGCAATTAACAAAATACCAGGTACTTATTGCCGAAAATGTATCGACTGTTTCCCTCGGTCATGAAGTATAAAAAAACGTATTCAATGCAGTCGTAGAAAAAAAATACTGTGCAACTAGTATTGAAAGCACTTTTCACACTTGTCATATACTGTCACACCTCGAGTGAAAAGTACAATTTTCAACATTAGTTGCACAACATACTATTGAGTGGGAATCAATTTGTAATGAATATTTGTCCTTGAGAAAAATATTAAAAACATGGCCCCAATCATCACTAGGACGGGCTATCACAAGCGTATGACGTAGGAAAACAAAAATACTTATTTGTTGCTGTTTTGTTCTCGTTTAAGATTTGAAATCTCTCTAGGAAGATTCGAATTTCATATTTCTTAATTTTATACATGCGCATGCATAAACATTTAATTTGATTTACAGCAACTGCGTCTGATTAAGAATTCGAAGAAAATTTGTTATTTTCATCATAAAGAGATTATCTAGAACATTGAGAAAATATGAGGTATCATACAAAAACATTGCAGATTCCTACATTTGACGCACCTCTGAATACGATATTTCTTTGCAACCAGCAGGATACATTACTATTACTTCATGAATATCATCCCCAAACATTGGTTTCCTGTATTATTATATTCACTAACAAATAACTACTGAATTACTTATTACTACCAATCTCAACCTTTTTTTATAAAGATACATTTATCCTGGAGGAAATATCAACGATATCACTCCATTAGTATTCGGCGGAAATGGAAGGACTGATAAAAACTATTGTCATTTACTTATGGTAATGGCAGTTTGAACTCTTTATTGTTATTTTATTATTTGGAGATAATATTACTATTATATCCACCTAATGAAGCTATTGTATACCGAAACACATGAAGTGTTTTTAACTGACGAAAAAAAAAGGAGGAGGTTCTATGGTCGACGCGTATATTTTTTTTATGTATGATCATGCTTTTCACTTTTCACAGAGTAGTTCGTTTTCGATTAATGTTTTTTTATTGGATAGGGTATACTTCAGAGTTAGTCATTTCTCGATTTGGAAAGGAATAATCCACCCCTAAGGGTAGAAAAATAGGGGATTATTAATGTATTCGATGTTAACATAAGTGCCAAATCATAACGTTCGCCAAAGTCCAATATTTTTTCAATATAAACTGAATAATATAGCTCTTAAAAGAGAAGAATATGTTCGTGACCTGGGAGTTGAATTTGATAGCGAAATGAGTTTTAATCTTCAAGTATCAGAAATTGTGGCAAAAAGTTTCAAAATGTTAGGTTTTGTGTTGGGAATTTTTACTGATTTTTCAGTGGAAACAAAAAAGATCCTATATTGTGCTTTCGTAAGATCTATTCTCGAATATTGTTCGGTTATATGGGACCCATACTTCAACGTAAATATCGAGTGGATCGAGAATGTACAGAAGAAATTCTTGAGGAATTGTGCTTTTCACTTAGGTCTTCAACGAAATGAATGAGTACAGTCGAATCTTAACCATGTTAAATGTGGAATCATTAGAAGGTAGAAGAATTTCTATGTATTTGAGTTTACTTTTCAAAATAACTTCAACTAATAACTTTTTATATTAAACAAAAAGATACCAGAAATTCGGATATTTTTCAGTTAAATTTTTTTCATACCAATTATGCTTTGAACAGTCCGATTCCTCGTCTTCTGAAGCTGGGAAACCAATATCATAATAACTTAAATTTATTTAATGCGTTAGGTCTTCAAAAATCAATTGAAAAGGCTATAGCGTTTCCGAAGCTTTTCTGTACCTTCTCCTTTTCTTTGTAAGTACCAGATTTGTTACACTTTTCAGTAATGTAGACACTAGACATAAGGATTCAATAATTCTTTGTATTTCACGCTTTGTTAAATAGGTTTGTGAATTGTAATGTAGACACTAGACATAAGCTTTCATTGATACCTTGCATTTCACACTTTGTTATATATGTGTTGTAAATTGGCTCTGCCGTTAATAAATAAATAAAAAGTGTATCAGAGTACATGCAACAAGTTATGGTCAGTTATTCTCAAAGCCACAAAAAAAAATATAAAATTCTGTTCGATCGGTATGAAAATCACCCCCATTAACCTAGCAGAACCATTTGCAAATTTTGAATTTCCAATTATGCCATAATTTGTCGCTAATTAATCGCTTATTCATTATCACAATCATACATTTGTCGCTCATTGTTTTTAAAAAAAAATCCATGGTTCTGCTAGGTTTATATGAAGCTGGCAGAGCCACGTCGTACCTATCACTTATGGAAAATACTAATACTACCATAATATGTCTTAGAATTAATTACCTTAAAAATTTTTTAAAAAAAAAATCATGGCTCTGCTAGGTTTATATAAGCTAGCAGAACCACTTCCTATCTATCTGATTATGAAAAAAAAAAAACGAATAGTCCATAATTTGTCGCCAATCTGTCGCACATTAAAAAATTGGTCGCTCATGTTTTTTTGTGAAAAAACAGTATTTTATAAAAAAAATCAATACACTAAATGCTATCAAACCATAGTTTACACCTATAAGTTCCACGAGAAAAAAGAAAAAATTTCCCTAATTTGTCGCTAATGTATCGCATATACAGGATCTTTCCAAAATTGGAGTGATAAATGAAATATGGAGTGTTGTATAATGACACAAACAATTTAAAGAACATTTTTATTGAAGCAATCTAAAATTTTCATAAATATTTTACTATAGCACAAAAACAAAAAAACACTAGTTTTTGTACTCTAATGTTTATAATATATTAAGCAATGATAGTTGCGAGTAGAAAACATAACAGGATATAACTACGGATCGTATTACTTTGAGCTTCTGATATCACAATTTCCTCAGCACATGATGCCATGTTGGCGTTGTGATGGCGACATTAATTAAATATCGCTCACAAATCAAACAACGGTGAATTAAGCGCGCGCGCTTACTCGCTAAGCGATATATCGCTCATGTTTTGTGTTAGTATGGCCGCTTTAATTTGTTTGAACTTGTTTGAATTAATTTTTCGTCGCTCTGTCGTCCACGATTTTTCGCTCTCTGGCCGAACACATGTAATTTTCAAAACACCGAGCGCCATTGCTACAACATCTCGATCAGGCCCAAGTCCACTTCCAATGTTAACATTAATACATTTGATTGAAACTTGTATCGGCGTTTAATTGAAAGCATTCATCATTAAATTAATGTGCATTTTAACAAAATTGGGAAAATATGACAAAGAAGCTGGTGAATGCTGACTATATATCGGAACATATTCAAATTATCTATATATAGGTAGATATTACTATACCATAGAGTAATTGGTGATTTAAAAAGAACTTGTTTAACATTTTTTGGTTAACCCTGTATGTAAAGCGAATATTTGTATATTTGAAGTAGATTTATCTGCTATAGTTTCATCTTAGAACCAGTAACAAGACCCGTGGCAAAACCCGCTATAAGAAAGTGAAGAGTATTAGGTGAATACTCAACAATATGCATCCATAGAGGACGAAATGCCGGTAGAAATATCAATTAACGTTGAAGAACATTTTTCGGACAATTTGCAATTGGTTAACATACATTATTTATTATCGTATATTATCAATAACTTTTTATAACGCTATTATTATGAAATGGCCCCATTTTAATTCAGTGTCTTTCTCCCGTTTTAATTTTGAGCCAAGTATGATAACTAGTGAAGTTTTTGGAATGAAAATAAACTAGCAACAGTGCGGGAGTACCATGTTAAGACAATGCCATCGGACAGAGCCGCGCTGCGGCCTGAATAATCAAACCAGTAAGTAAATATTTATGAAAATATTAGATTGCTCCAATGAAAATATTATTTGATTTTTTTGTGTCGTAAGTCTCACACTCCATATTTCATTTATCGCTCCAATTTTGGAAATACCATGTATACATAAGCGACAAATCAGGTAAATTTATTGTATCATGGCTATTTGCGTGATATGGAACTAATAGGTATAAACTATACGTTTGATAGCCTTTAGTAGACATTCAAATTTTGAAAATACTATTTTTTCACAAAAAAAAAGATGATCGACAAATTTCTTATTGTGGTAATGAATTAGCGTCAAATTCATATGAACCTAGAAGAATCATGGATTAAAAAAAAATAGCGAAATTTTTTTCGACGTGGTAATTAATTGGCGACATATTATGGGTATTTTCCGAAAGTAGATAGGTACGAAGTGGTTCTTCCAGCTTCATATAAACCTACGGCTAGAGTTAATTTAATGGCACGCTGGCAAGAAAAGTGGAATCAGGGAAAGTATGGGCGCTGGACCTGGAGCCTCATTCAGGACATACAAAGATGGCTTGACAGACCATTTGGAGAAGTTGACTACTCCCTCACACAAGCATTGACAGGTCACGGATGCTTTAGGAAATACCTTTTTGAACGGAGCAGAGCAGAGTCGAATGAGTGTGTATACTGCCAAGCAGTTGACGATGCATCACATACCTTGTTCCGATGCCCCAGATGGGGTGACACAAGGAGACAGTACGAAGACTCAAGGATATTCGACGTCCAAAACATGATGGAGGGATTGATGGAATCTGAGGAAACGTGGAAACAAACATATAGAACTGTAAGAGCAATAATAGAAGCCAAGGAAAGATAAAGCAGAATTCCCTGAAGGAAAGGACAGCCCTCACACTGAAGTAATGCGAAAGCGGATTCCGGTGTGGGGGGCAGGACGAAAAGAGGAGAGGTTTTAGTCGGTAAGAATCCGGCACCCCGGAAAGACCGGGGTCTATGCAAGATTCCCTCTCCTCTGACAAAAAAAAGCTTCATATAAACCTAGCAGAACCATGGATTTTTTTTATACGTCGATGAGCGACAAATTCATAATTGTGGTAATGAATTAGCGACAAATTATGGCATAATTGGAAATTCAAAATTCGCAAATTGTTCTGATAGGTTTATGGGGGTATGAAAATCTGCATTTCGGTTCATGTAGTAGATATATATATATATATATATATATATATATATATATATATATATATATATATATATATATATATATATATATATATTCGAACGAAAAATTCTTCCTGAACATTACTTTCATTTCTCTATGTAATCAGCTGATTTTTGTTCGTGGCCCGCTATTCTCAAAACCTCAAAACATTATAAGCAAATTAAAGTATAAATAATAAGACAAGAAGGGGCACCGATACCTGGTCAGGTTGACGAGAGTCTTATCGATATCTGAAGTCAAGCAACGTCGGGCGTGGTTAGTACTTGAATGGGTGACCACCGGACAAGGAAGTTCCACGTTAAATGTCCTAACAACTGTAGCGTAGTAGCATATTTGCATCTGCAGGCGTCTTATTAATGAGCACGAGATAAGACGATAGATATGCCGTCCTTCGGAGGGGACGTTAAGATGTCGGTCCCGAGTTGGAAGTAGTGTGCTCACTGGCGTCGGTGTTTAGCCTTGGTAGCAGAAATAGGCCGACGTTAAATAAAGAAGGAAAAAAAAAATAAGACAAGAAAATTTGTATGAGTAGTCATCATATCCCTCTTAGTTAGCGTCTTGGCCTCTGTTCGAGCAGTAGGAAAATCAGTTAATATTTTTCAGTAGGTACACTAAGATTTCCCACCCAATGCCAATACTTCGATCGTACCTCTTAGTTAGCTGATTCTTGGTCTTGGCCTCTGTTCGAGCAGTGGGAAAATCAGTTAATATTTTTCAGTAGGTACGCTAAGATTCCCCTCCCAATGCCAATACTTCGATCGAAGTAAGCGAAAATCGAATCGGCTGAATTCGTGAAATTATTTGACCGTGGTGGAAAAGTGCTGCTTGGAGCTGGCCGGACGGGAGCTAACATTACCTAGGTCATTTGTGCAACCAATTTGGAGTTTAGTTTGAAGGATGTCGTCGTCCGATGAAGATTTGAGTGGTGGGTGCCTTTTATTTGAGACGAAGGAAAACCCGAAAGCGTTTTAACAAAAATTACGAGAGAAGATTTTTTTTTTTTTTATGTTCTGGTTCCCACGAAAAGAGATATCCTGTAATGTTCAGAGAACATCGTGGGAACCTAGGGAAAGAAGGTAGGAGTTGGTGTTCTTCTTAAATTTCTGAAGGTTGTATGCCTCGGGGAACACTTCCCTAGGCAATGAGTTCCAAAGCCTCGCTGTTCGTTGGATGAACGAGTCTTTGGAAAGTGATGTTCTGCAGGTTTCCAAAGTGACCACGAAGGGGTGTGATGACTGAACTTGACGGGTTAATCTCGAAGAGACTGCCAAAGCAGGAACGATTGTTGATATTTCAGAAGAGCATCGCCCATGAAAATATCTATAAAATAGAGACAAATCGCCAACTTTTCTACGGTGTTCCAGACAAGTGAGCGAGTTTGTAAGCGAGGCATCACCGACGAGACGAATTGCCCTTTTTTGGACAGAATCCAATAGCCTCAGGATATGTTTAGGTGCCGCACTCCAAATATGGGAACAGTATTCCAGGACAGGTCGGATCTGTGCCTTATAGATCATAAGCAGCTGACTGGGGGTGAAATAGCTCTTGGCACGAAACAGAAAAGTTTTTGGGATGCACTTTTGGCAATGGACCTCACGTGATTTTCCCAGGAAAGGTTATTGCTGATAGTAATACCAAGCATCGATATGGATGGCTTCAGTGGTATGGTTACTCCTGACAAAGTTATGTTAGGCACAGTGAGATCGGCTTTTCTAGAGAAAAGACATGCTTGTGTTTTGTTTGCATTGAATTCTACCAAGTTATTAGATCCCCATTCGAGAATTGTTGCCAAGTCCATATTTATATTATTAACATTTCTTCCTCGTTCATTTCTGGTTTCACGGGCTGATATAGGGGCCCTGGAAGAGAAAGCGGTATGGAGGGTACTATCATCGGCAAAGCTGTGTACTGGACATGAAGTTGCTTTCAACAGGTCGTTGATGTGAAGTAGAAATAGTGTTGGTGCGAGAATGGATCCTTGCGGAACACCAGCATTTATGAGTAGAGTGTCAGATGAAACTCCATCGACCACTACATGGAGAGACCTGTTTGAGAGAAAACTAGCAAGCAGAGAACACAGCTGAGGGGGCAAGCCATAAGACGGAAGCTTGGCGAGGAGTCCCTGGTGCCAAACTCGATCGAACGCCTTGGAGATATCTAATGCCACAGCTAAAGTTTCTCCATGCTTTTCAATAGATAGCTGCCATATATGTGAGACGTAAGCGAGCAGGTCACCAGTTGATCTCTGATGGCGGAAGCCATATTGCCTATCGTTGACAATTCCTGAGTCTTCCAGATATTTCATGAGCTCGATGTTGATGGCTTTTTCCATGACCTTTGAAATAATAGATAGCAGTGCGATAGGTCTGCAGTTGCTAGGTAGGGCCTTTTGCCTTTTTAGGGACTGGCTGTACTCTTGCAATTTTCCAATTGGACGGAAATACCCCAAATTGTAAGAGTGGTTGAACAACTTGCAAAGAACAGGTGTTAGTTCGGGGCACATTTCTTGAGAACAATCGGCGGGATTCCGTCAGATCCACAGGCTTTGTTGGTGTTGAGACCCAGCAAAATCTTTCTGATAGTACGTTGGCGAAAGGTGATCTCGGGCATGTGACTGTCAATAGGTGTAATGTTCGGGGGTTGTTTTCCCGATGAATCCAGAGTGGAATTTTCAGCAAATAGGTGCGCAAAGATATTGGCTCTTTCTTGGGCAGTCGTTGCTAGTGTTCCATCTTCTTTGGTTAGGGGAGGAAATGAGCTGGAAGTGAAATTTCTTCCCACAGCTTTGGCGAAAGACCAAAATGAACGGGATCCGTTAGGACATTCAGCAAGTTTTGATCTTATTTTGGCTTTGTGGGCATCTTTTGAGCATTCTATTGTCTCTTTACATATGCCTCTAGCCTCGACATATGCTGCTCTGGTCTCAGGGCCCGGATTTTTTAGCCATCGATGGTATGCTGCCTGTTTGGAAGCCACAGCTCTAGAGCAGTTTCTGTTAAACCAGGTCTTGTCGGATGATGTTCTTCTTTCGGTATTCGGTATGTAAGTTTGCATCCCCAACATGATGATTTCAGAAATTGTCTCAGCACATCGTGTTGGATCTACTGAAGAGAAACAAACTCTCTTCCATGGAAACGCTGAGAAAAACATACGAAGACCTTCCCAGTCAGCCGAATTGTAATGCCACATGAGACGGGGTGGTATTGTGCAGCTCGATGGTAAATGGAAAGAGCATGTTGTGGAGATGAGGGTGTGGTCAGAGTTTCCAAGTGGGGCACAAACTTCTATTCTATATGGGTCAGGATTGGTGGTGAGGAAAAGATCTAGTGTATTGGCACACTGGTTGTTGACATCAGGGATGCGGGTTGGTAGCTCGACCAGTTGTTCTAGACCATGAGTGATGGCGAAGGCCTCGGCTTGACGACCTGCATCATCTGTTTTGTTAGAGAATTTGAGCCAGGCAGCGTTATGTACATTAAAATCTCCCATGATTATGGTTTCAGCTGTTGGATGGTTCTCCTGAATGTAGTCCAGTTTGAGTGATAAAAACTCAAAGAGGTCGTTATATGAAGGTTCATTAGGTGATAGATAAAGGCAGCAGAGGAACTTAGTCAGTTTGGTATCAGATAGCTTGAACCACATCACATCAAAGTCTTTCGGTTCCAAACTCTCTTCACGCTGGCATGAAAGGTTAGCCTTGGCGTAAAGGCAAACTCCACCTTTGAACCTGAATCGAGAATGGAGTTCGTAACCAGGACAAAGCATATGGACCTTGTTGGTGGACGAGTTTACTTGTGTTTCTGTTAGAGCCAGAATATCCGGTTTTTCCGTCTGCAGGTGATGGTGGACGTCATTGATGTTCTTGTTGAGTCCGCGGATGTTGCAAAAATTAATTTTTAATGTCTATAATAATAGAGGAAAGGCAAGACTTGGTCAAATTCCAACAAATGTGCAGAATTAGCGTGGAAAGTAACATCTATTCTCGCATACTCATTAATCTTATAATTATATAAGCAAGGATATTTCTCTATTTCCTGCACTAGAGCAATAATCGAAACTTGCTCGTCAGTCGACAAAGCTCTAGGCATTCTTTCAAAAACGTATACGGCAAAACAATTTTGAAAATGCACCTACGAACCACTCCAGTATATAGATCGAACGCAACTGGTCAATACGCAACCGACACGTTTGGTTTTGTGCAATCGGTTTCATATAGGTTGCGTCGAAAATAGGTTGCAGTCGCGCAAGTGGACGAGCATACGTTGCGTCAAATAAAAAAATCGCGATCTCGACTGGTTTCATGGTTGCACGCAACTGGTTTCATGGTTTTAGTTGCGTACATGGACATGGCTTTATATGTCGCTTTCGTAATCGTGTGATGTGTTGAATTGGGTTTTCAGTTGTGTTATGCAAAATAATATATATTTCTTCGAATATCCTGACTAATTTTGAGATTTTATGCAGTTGGCAATTCTGACCATGACAATAATCGAAAATTGATTTTGAGATGGAGGTTTTGCCGTAACCCTGTCAGTAGTATATATGAAATAAGCTTGATTTATGCAAAGAATTACATCATTTTTCTAATATTTCTCCTAGAGCATTCAAATTGGTGTGGAATTCCATCTCTTTCTAATTTCGTTAATCTTGTCTAGCGTTCTTCTCTGTTATATTTTTACTCTGTTGTATGGATATGAAGAACAATTTACAATAAATAGAAGTGTCCATTCTTCTATTTAAACGACTTAAAATCATAAACAATAAATATAGAGGTATTCAGGATCTTCAGATTGTGTTGTCTAAGAGTAATAGTTTATTAGTCGTCTTATAGCAATTTTGAAAGGCCATTGATAGTTCGCATAAAGCAGGTTCGAAATGTTATCTAATATTCACGAATTTTTCTCCATACTTATAACCGGTTATATCAACAGACTACACATTGATGTTGGCAAACCTTCCACAGTGTTGTTGTCTACTCCATCTATTGAATCGATTTCTTGAATGAATAACTGTGTATGAAAAATGATTCTGAGGGTAGATTGGGAAAAATATGTAAGCCTTCACTCCCGAATGTTGTGTGAGGAAAATATGTCGATGGAGGATTTATGCCAAGGATCCAATGATGTCACCATTTAATTTGTGGTTCATAAATGTATATGTAGAAACGCCAAACTAATATTGAAAATATTCTCAAGTAGCAGTGGATATTTCTGGATATTCAATAATAATAAATATTCAGGTTATTTCTTAAGAGGATTGTCCGAAAAATACTCTATATTATTAAGTTAGAACTATTACTAGTACCTTTCAGTCAATTGACAGATTGAATTATTATTGTATATTTTCAAACGGGATTTTGTATTGGTTTTACCCTAGACTTATTATAAATAAAGTTTGAACAGTGTAGCTGTCTGTATATTCTTTTTTGGATGACCTGGTGATCTGGACATTGGCGGGTATAGCTTTTCTTTCGGGTCATAACAATTATTTTATTTCTTTCAATTCCTATTATGGTGCCAAACGTAAAACTACTTCCACAAATTGCATAACTATACATAGACCTATTACCGCGTTATTTATTTATTCATTTAGTATTAATAGCTAATGCCTTCAGCAGGGCGGGAAAAATACTAATTATAATAAAAAGTGAATAATATAAAATACTTTTACAAATAATTGACATGATCTAGACATGGACATGCAGCTCTGTATGTGAACTGAAAAAAAAAGTTGAGAGGTGTCAAGGGACACCCGGATGGAACGAAGTTCCTTTCGATTAATTAGTGAAGGAATTGTAATAAAATTTTATTTTTTTAAGTTATAATATTTTTTTTATTATTAACAAATATAATGTAATATAAACTTAATCAGTAGGATCAATTTTAGTACATACGCATTGATATTGTAATATTAAAATATAATTTGCTTTTAAATTTATTAAAGTTATGACGCGTACACTTGCTAAACACACAATAATGGAGAGACTATAATGCGTATGACTTGGTTAGCACAATAGTAAAGAGAGGTTATAATGCGTACTTCCTAAAAATACATAAGCATTTATTATTGTCTGTATAAAATCTCTACTTACCTAACTCCATCAGCAATATCCGGAACTTGTGCAGAAAGACTGTCAGGATTCATTATTGTTATTATTTTTTATTATTTACTATGTACAAAAAACCTATATACACTCAACAAAAATAATCGTCGCGACACCGCACTGTTCAATGCGAAATAGAAAGACGAAACGAAAATAACTGGCTTGCTTTCTATGAGAGAGAGAGAGAGACAGACAGAGAAACACGTGCACGCCGCACGGCTTACAACTACAGCAAAAAGTGTCGTTACAACTTTTGGTCTTAATTCATTCCATCTAGCCCCCTTTCGCAACGCGCGATAAGGAACTTCGTTCCAATTAGAGGAAAAAAGAAAAAAAAAGTTCGCAGAGTGCTATAAAATACCTCTTTTAATTTCACTTATTGTTGTATTGAATATATCCATTTCATTTCGAAATTGTATATAGTTGAGACAAATCTGATGAATTGGGGAAAACATTAGTAAGTTCGTCTTTGGAACTGGCAAATAAAACATGTTATGTGATCGTGTAGGCATATTTATGTATATTATAATATGTTCGACGTGATTGCAAAGATTTGACATCAAAACGTTCAAGCAATATTTCCAGAGATACACCGTGCTTGATATTCTCCGTCGAACCTATAACCTAAGGTTTTTAGAAAACGTCTCTGTACGCCTCGATATTTTTTATGTGTGTTTCATAGCTCGGACACAAAACCACTGAGGCGTATTTAAGTTTCGTCCTTACAAAAGCGTTGAATAGGAGTTTGAGTGTGTTGGGATTGACAAAATGAGTGGAATTTCGCGTCACAAAGCCACGAGTTTGTAAGCAGTTGAAACGATGTTACATGCGTGTCAACAAATGTTAAGTTACTGTCAAAGGTGACACCTAAATCTCTGGAAGTGGCACACTTCTTGAGACATGTGCCATTTATACCATAGTAAAAAATTAAGGGTTTTTTTGCGCGTGAAGGAAACAATAGTTGCTGCAGCGGTGTTTTGTGATTTCTCCAAAGTATTTGACTGCGTCAATCACAAAATACTGCTGCAGAAGCTACACCACTACGGCCTCACAAACAACACGCTTCGAAGGTTTGGGTCATATCTCACCGATCGTGAACAAGCAGTCAAAACTGATTTTATGTCAAAGACCGCAAGTATAAAACATGGAGTGCCACAAGGGTCGGTACTGGGACCTTTACTATTCCTGCTTTACGTAAATGATATGGCTTCTCTTAATGTAAAAGGTACAATCACATTATTTGCTGATGACGCCACCATACTATGGCAAGAAGAGAATTATAACAGGTTACACATGAACCTTACAGAGCACATCCAAGTTATTGAAAATTGGTGTGAATCAAACTTCCTCTTCCATAATATTAAGAAAACAAACATATTATCTTTTCAATGCAATATCCCCAATTTAGACATTGGTAATGAAGTGATTGTAAATGAAATAACAACAATGTTTTTAGGCTTACACATTGATAACAAACTGACGTTTAGTGATCATGTAATGAATATGTGCAAAGAATTAGCATCTGGAAGCTTTGCTGTCAGAAACATTGCTATTGAATTAGGCTATGTTTCTGCCAGATCAGCATACTTTGCCCTTATTGAATCGCACTTACGATACGGAATAGCCTTTTGGGGGACATGCAGTAACCCTTTATTCCAGAGGGGTTTTGTTTTGCAAAAAAGAGCCGTGAGATACATGTGTAAAGCAAAGCCAAGAGACCCGTGTAAGGAATTATTCAAGAAACGTGGCATCCTTACTGTAATTTGTTTGTAGATTCTGGAAACGGCTTGTTTAATTCATAAAAATAGACATACATTGCTACTTGTATCGTCTCAATACAACACAAGGCGGACTGGTCAGATGAAGTTGATAAGACTACTATGATTAATGACTCAATTATATATTCCGGAATCAAGATATATAACCACCTGCCGACCGAAACTAAAATATATACAAGCAGCAAAAATTTCAGACTTAATGTTAAGACATTATTAACAGAAACCCCATTTTATAACTTGGATGAATATTTTTTACATATATTTCAATTTGTCACCAAAAGGGTAATCCAAGATTTTAATATGTAACTGGAAATGTTTCTAAATGCATTTAGATGTCCGTAATGTATTAAACTCCTATATAGTAATGTTATAATTATAGTTAAATTCTTCGAAATGTAGATAGTTTGTATTGTTCTCCTGTATATTTTTATTAATTTTAGGTTAACAAGCTTTGTCAACAAGGGTTATTCACTTATGACAATGAAGTATACTTTGAATTGAATTGAATTATTGCATTTACCTCTATTCAAGGGAAGTAAATTCAACTCACATCAACTTTGTAGCTTCATTAGAACACTTTGGAGTTGCAAGCTATCATTCAAGATATCAATTCTTTTATATATCTTACAGTTATCACCATATAGGAGGAGATTCCAATTCAAGTTCTGGCACTTTTTGTGTCTAGCAAAAGTTTTGGAAATTGAATTTCGAATTGAGCTCCAGCCTTTTTGTTCAATTATAGGATAACAATTTAGAAGTAATTTGAGAGATATAGGTGACATTGTTTTGTTCTATCTTTTTTGTACACCATCCTCATTATATGGTTTCGTTTCTTTCTTTATTTCCTGGTAAAAAAATCATTGTTCTTAAAATGTTCATCTATTTAATCTATATTTTTTTCTATTTTCTTTCATTACATTTTATTTTTGCTACTCTTCTCTATGTTGATAATATTATTTATTCTCTAAGGACTAATTATTCATCATTGTTGAACTAAAACGATTCCTTCTTTCTTTGCTTCCTAGCACTCTTGATCAAACCAAATAGCCTTCGTTTTCATATTATTAGTAACCTACTTCCAACCTGTTGTATGCTGCTTTCTATTTGATTCCGTTTGTTACCCGTATCCGGTATGCTCTGTATGCTTTCCTCCATTTTATCCTGATATTTGAGCTTTACTGTCGGGTTACTCATTGCTGTCCTATCATAATGTTTCCTTTAGTAAACAGAATTAGCAAAAAAAGGTATTCTCAATGACAGGTAATCTGTCATTACTCTGTTGCCAACCCTTAATGAGTACATTTTCCTGATGGGATGAATTATATAACGGGAATGACTCAAGTTTTTGACCATATTGAAGCTCTGTTTGACATTGAGGTAACCCAACTGAATATTCATAAATTGAATTATTTGTGTATCCAAGCGATATATAAATTTAGTACATCTATAAAAAACCTCCAGAACTAGATGAGGATAGGCAATTCCAGGACATCTGAAATCATGATAGGGTAAGGATTCTATATTTGGAATGCTGACTGTTTCATCATACGGAAGATATGATCACCATAATTTGAAGACCTACCTTTAAAATAATCTCAATTCGATAAATGACTTCCGATATCTTGTTTCAAAAACAAATAAATAGGGGAAAATAACTTTTATTTTTTGACAAACAAATCTGCAAATCGCCTCATCATAGAAACATTCAGCTTAATATTGGTGGACTCAGTGGTCACCACGAAACGATGTCTCAAAAATACTTTCTCCATCATATATCTCGAACGAATTGAAAATTGTCTTTCAGTACGAGGATTTCCGCAGTTATTCATTTCTGGTGAAAGGATTACGCATGGATATGATTGGAAAAAATTGGGTAACTGAACTTGTCTCACCTTTGGCAATTAGATACTTATCCACCTTCAGATCAAGGTTAATTAGGACTTGTGTTATCAAGGATTTACATACGAGTAATAGAATATTTCCTCGGAAATGGGTGTAACCAACTACTTTGGTCCTGATTGATAAGAAGTGACCTAGTTGATGTTACTGTCAATGAGATTTACGAGCGAATATAAATTGGGAAATTTAACAACAGTACTCTATTTTTTTCATAAAATATAATTCGGTGTTACTTTCACTAGTTGTTAAAAAATGCAATATTTTACTCGACGAACAATTTGAAGCCAATGACAGGGTTGCTCGAAGGAAATATGTAGTTGAATGTCCAGCGTGGCTTCAGCCGGGAAAGTAGTTGTTTTCTGTTAGACATTCAGAAAAAATAACTTTATTTTTATCGTGAATTTTTCAATTCACAGAAAAATATTTCTATTCAATATTCAATTTGGAATGTTTTCCTTTTCAACCTAAAACTTATTAGAAAAAAATATTATAAATCATCCACGAATGAAGAGGAAGATGATGTGACATTCCAAAATCAGTAACAAGAAATATAAGACTTGTAATCAAACTGTAGGTTAGTTAATTAGAATACGTTTTTACCCGACGAAATCAAAAGAGAGGAGATTCTCTAGTCGACGCGTATATTTTTTTTTTCATGTATGATCACGCATAACTTTTCACAGAGCAGTTCGATTCCGATGATTGTTTTTTTGGATAGGGTGTACCACGAAGTTGATGGTCCCATTTGAATTTGAACAAAAAATCCATCCCTATGGGTAGCAAAATGGAGGATATTGATCGTTCACCCTCTGAATTTTGGCCCGTGGACCGATTCTATCAGGCATAAGTTTGTAGTGGATTTTCAGATTTGGACGATTCTTTTTTTATTAGATAGGGTATACCTCATAGTTGATTAAATTTCAAGTTGGAATGAAATGATCCACCCCTATGGGTAGAACAAAAGGGGATGATTGATTTTTCACTTGTGAATATTGGCACACATAAGTTGACATTGACAGGTCCTCCTTCATCCGTCACAATAATTACATTCTATGAAAGGATAGAATTATATACAAAGTGATAAAATCAACTATCCAGAACTTTCAAAAATAATTTATATTATATAACAATAAATAGTTAAAGTAGATAATCATTTTATTTAACAGTTGATAGTTGAAGTAAGCTAGGTAAGTAAGTGATAAAAAATTTAGTAGGTAGTAATTAGTAGATTTCAGCCACAAAAAATTGAAAAATAGAAACTTGTTAACAAAAAATTAAACCGACGGAAAAATCAACTGAAAAACGAAAAATAAAATAAACCTTCTTAGTCTTAATGATAATTGAGCTCCTAAACTAATGTGAGTCACTAATTTTGAGTCGGCGCCAAACAAACTAGCAATTGAATAAGGTAAAGCGTAAAATGATGGCAGCTAGATACACAGCGGCATTTTGATTACTTCTTCAAAGTAATATAATGATGAAAAGGGAAACATTCTCAATTGAATATTGGTAGAAAGATTTTTCTGTGAATTGAAAAATCCACGATTAAAATGAAGTTATTTTTTGTGAATGTCTAACAGAAAACAACTACTTCCCCGGCTAAAGCCACGCTGGACATTAAACTACATCTGATAGATAGTGACTAAAGTTTATCTTTCAGTCGCAGATGATTCCACATCTGATTTTATGAACATCCTGTTTATATTTTCAACAAATTAATATAATGATGTTCGATAATTGTTTGTTTGACGCCGACTCAAAATTAGTTACCCACATTAGCTTAGGAGCTCAATTATCGTTAAGAATAAGGTTTATTTTATTTTTTGCTTTTCAGTTGATTTTTCCGTCGGTTTAATTTTTCGTTGAAAAGTTTTTTTATGAAGACTTCATTCTAGTGGAAATAATTTGAAATTACCAAGTTTCTCTCAAACATTAGTTATTTCACATCCATCATTAATTAATTCAAATTTCCCGCCGCATTGCTGTCATTTTTTAGGTGCCATACAGGGTTATTATATATAATTATATATATCATAACCCTGGTACCATACTAATACATTTTCACGAAATCTACGATAATCATTGATTACATATACATGCTGATGAATATAAACATCTCATTCAGTAGACAAACAGAAAAGCAAAATAAGAGACGTTTTTTCTGGTTGCAGTTTTGGAACCATACTTATGTATTTATTATGACTGGTAAAGAGAGAGGCCAACAATATTCGTATTCGACCAATGGGTTTGAATTTTACGCCCCCTAACGATGAAAATATAGAACATCATGTCATGTTGCCAACTTATTTTGAATTCCCAAAGTAAAACTTATGCCAAACAAAAGATTATCATCCATGACCTCAAAGGATCAATGCCCATGCGTTAGCATAGAATGAATCAATCGGAACGTAACCATGATTTTGTTACTTTTTACTGTTAAACGTTACTTTTTTAGTAGGAGTTTGTTTTTATTTTTTTTTGCCTGAGAACAACACTGGTCGTCTCTCTTGCGCCGTATAGTCTTTATTTAGGAATGTGACAGGTGACAGACTAGATTTACAAACCTTATGGAGTAAACTCTACTCTGAGTTGGTATAACGATGTCACTTGTCACAGCTTCGTGAATTGAACATTTTCGTACCATTTGGTCGAGTGTAAATATAACTAATATTGGTCGTCAATTTCATTGTTCAATTGAACCGGAATATACCATAATGGCTTCAGAACATTACAAATGTAAAGGAGAACTTGCAGTAACGGATATTGAGGAAGCAGAGACTTTCATGATATTTTTATTGGAAAAAGAATAAAGGAAGAGGCCACCGAAGTTAAACCGATTAGTGAATATGTAGTGTCTAAAGAGTGTCTGGAGAATAATGAGAATGGAAAATTTGATGATACCAATACAAGTGAATTCGAGATTATATTGAGAGACACTGTTGAAGATCCCACAGAATCAAGGTGTTCTCCAGCTCGTGAGTTCCCCTCAAAAAGTTTTAAGGAATATTTATGCAACGTTACCTCATAACTAAGCCCAATAACTAATCTAGGACTTACCTAAGAATTTTATGCTGTTTATGCACTTTTCAATTAGTTCTTAGTGTTAAATTCGCGCATGCTCAAATGAAAACACCCACAATATTTTCAAAGTGTTTATAAAAAAATTCCAAATTACAAAAATGGTATCAAATGAAGGAGAAAAATGTTTGGTACTTTTTTATTGCATTGGATTTTACGCTGCGGCCGAAACTTTTGGCTGATACAGAGATACCTAAATGCAAACTTAATTTTTTTTTCCACATGGTTCGACTGGTCCTCTAATTTTGAGCCTAGACAACCTGAGTTATGTTAATTCATCTATTACAGTTTTCAAAATATGTGATTTTTTCTGAAAAAAATTATCGCTGTAGTAGTTTATGAAAAAATGTGTACCTCGCAAACCGTTCAAAATTGGGAAACCACAATTGTGGAGCCCTGGCAGTCCAGGCTAACTGATGTCCCATCAATGGTCCCATTTTGTCCCATATGGGCGCAGGCGATTTTCAAATGGCGCATGCAAAAATTGACAAAAACAATTTTTTTTCGAATGGCACCTTATTTTTTTGGCACCATTCGGAAATGATATTCCAAAATTTCTTTTTAGTTAGGGTCCTTTTGCATATCTTTCAATTTTCCCAAAAATCTTTCCATTCAATTGAATATTGTAATTGAGAATGTTTCGCTTTTCAATATGAATATCCCCAAGAGGTTATTTTGAACGATGGAAGATAGTGACTAAAGTTTATCTTTCAGTCGCAGATGATTTTTATGTACATCCTGTTCATATTTTCAAACAAATCAATCTATCATACCTCATGACAGGTTATAATGAAAAAACACTGATTTCAAAATCAGAAATATATACAGAGAAGACTTGGAGTCAACGAATAATAATATGGAAAAAGCACTATTGCGAAGGTTTGGACACTAGATAGTCAAGGAAAGGAATGGGAAGAGAGGTTAGAGATCAAATTGGTTCACAAGATTTCCCCGATACTGTCCAAGAATCCCAATACTGCTGAGTCCAAATATGGCAGTTTCATCGAGTTGCTACAGCAACACTTAATTTTATTTCACTAATGATAGATTTTTTAAACTCTTTTGGTAGTTATTTGTGTTCAATTCAACCATTGGATTGATCGATGGTTCTAGATCCACAATTTCAGTCGAATTCAGTTTTGAATATCATATCTTTTGAGGATAAATATCTGTATCAATCAATTATAAATCATTCAATTGTATCTAATATCATTGTATAATGGAATAAATTGTTGTTCGAATTTCAGATGATTAATCAGAATTAAGCAACATTAGGATTATTAATTATTACCTGGTTTTATTATGAGTTCCCTTCACTAGTTCACCACAAGGTAGTTCCTCTAGGTGCCCATTGTGTCAATGAATAACCGACAAACAACATTCATACACATGTCACTGACTCTCAGCGAATCATATTTAATCACATTCTAATGACATTCCGACAGCACAATGCATTCACTTCCTCAAATTGCGATGCATGGCATGATGGGTTTTTGATTAAAACGTTTTTGTTGTGGTAATTTTTGCAAATGGCCGCCTATTCAATGTGACGTAAATCGGTGAAATTTGGGTTGCGATAACACCATTTTCTACTCGAATATGTGAATAAATTACGTTGATGATGCCACGGTCGACTGAGTCTTTAGTATATGGCGAATATTTGGAGGATAACTTGGTTGAATTTTTATGGGGTAATAAAATCATGATTTTTTTCTATGTCTATAAATGGTGTCACTTCATATGAAAATTAAATAAGACGTTAAATGAATATTCAACTTTTGATCTTGAACCGTAAAAATGTCAGGAGGTGACATTTTGACCTACGGTTATTATTGATATCTCCTTTTTATAACTCTCCTAAAAAATCCTACTAATACCAGACACGGCAAAATGGTTGGAAATAATAAATTGTATTATTTATTGCTGCCATTCTGCGATGAACATTGCAAACATTTTTCAAAAAGAGTATTCATAATACAGTTTTCAATGATTGTAGTATATAACATTTGAAAACCATTCGAAGATTGGCAAAGTGAAAAATTATGAACATTTTTTTTTAAATAAATACCAGTAGAAATATCTGACATTTTGCAAAATGTTCAGTTACTTTGGAAAAATACACATAATTTATGTGAAATTGCCAAAACTTGATTGACATTCAAATTAATATATATATATATATATATATATATATATATATATATATATATATATACATATATAAAGAAATGATACATATATAAAAGAACAAACATGCCATGAACAGCCGCACAGACATAAACAACTTAAGTCAAATTTACCACACTCTAATTTAAAAATAAAAAAGTCCATCTACAATAGCAAACATAAATATTTCATTTACACACCCCACACATATACACGACACCGTCCCAGTAGGAATAGAACAGGTTGGCCACTAGCACCAATAATAAAGATAATATTACCAGAAATACATTTCCCGAATTCGACACCACGTAGCTAGTCGCCAAACAACACAGCAAAACACACAACAAAAGAAAACAAATAAAAATAATGTGTAAGATAAACATGATCTCAAAGCTCAACAACTGGTTGCTAATACAACACTAATATGGTTGAACCAAAGTATGTTACCCGATGGTATTTCACATTTTTTCTACATCTAACCTAACTTTAATCTTACAGATGTTTCTAACTGAACAATTTCATTTCCAGATGTACATATATTTTCAAGAATATATTTTACTGAAGATGCCCCCAACCAAAGGAGAAACGTTTAAAATAGCGTAAATTTTATTATCTTTCTAAAAACGAATAAAAAAATTCAAGAAAAATCCAGGAATATATATATATATATATATATATATATATATATATATATATATACAGTGCTCGTCTAAAGTCCGTTTCCCCCCTACTAATTTTTGAACCACCTGGTGTATCGCAACGAAATTTGGAGGGCTTGAATAGGAGATAAAACCCTACTTTTTCATGAAAAAATCACAGCTAAAAGTTTTAAAATGGCGGCTAAGCGCCTTCTTCAATAATTTTTTTAAATAGAACACCTCGTATATTATTCCATTTTCGAAATCTGCTCATAATTCTCAACAGTTTTCTCCAATACACTTTACTCTTACATTCAATTGTTTTCGAAATATTAACGTTTGAAAAGTGACATTTTGGTCATTTCAAACCCAACCAAAAACACTAATGTTACTTTAAATCAAGTTTGCATTGGAAAAAATCGTTGTCGTGGTAACATCTTGTTTACTGTCAAACTGAACTGCTAACTGTCAAATAGTCCGTTGAGCGCCTAAATCCTTTTATGAAAAGTGTGATCATGGCTCGTAGTTTAGACGATAAATTTGAAGCAGTTTTGATATTTGGAGAAGCTGGAAGATATTATCATCTAGCAGTCCGTATGTTTAATGATAGATTTCCCGAGAATCCTATTTCGAAGTCATATTTGCGCAAACTGGTACGCTGAAAGATGCTCCACGATCAGGAAGACCGACTCTTTCAGAAGGAAAAAAGGTAGAAATTGTTGCTGAAATGGTAATCAATCCGACTCAGTCGACGTCTGCAGTTGGTGAACCCTGTGGAGTAAGTTCAAAAAGTGTCCAAAGAGTCCTAAAAAAAGAAAAGTTTCATCCCTATAAAATGAAAATCCTACATGCTCTCACGGAGGATGATCCAGACCGGAGGGTTGAATTTTGTGAGTGGTTAACAAGAACAATTGTAGGAGAACGGGTCTTCCTAAAACGTATATGTTTCGCAGACGAATGCACGTTTTTTCTTAATAGAAATGTCAACAAACAGAATGTACGATACTGAAGCGATACTAATCCGCATATTTTTAGAGAGGGATATACCCAGCTTCCTAAAAAGGTGAATGTTTGGGCGGGGATTTTGGGCAATCGCGTTGTTGGACCGATTTCCATCAGAGGAGTTCTTTACAGAAATCTTTCAGAAATTGAAATTGAACCTCGAATAAGACAAATTGTATTAAACAATCAGGAAGAGTTTGAAAATCGTGAAATCATATTTCAGCAGGATGGGGCAGCTCCTCGCATGGCTAGAGAGTTCCTCGATACAAACTTTCCTGGGCGATGGATAGGTCGCAGGGGAAGTACAGAATGACTACCAATATCTCCGGATCTTACACCTCTAGATTTTTTCCCTTGGAGGTATCTGAAGTCAAAAATCTACGCCACTGAATGCCAAACAATAGAGGAGTTGGAACGCAGAATAATAGATACATGTGAAGAAATAGATGAACAGACTCTCATCAACGTGAGAGAAGCTATTTATAATAGGGCACTTTATTGTCGAAATGCAGGAGGGGGCCACATTGAACACTTGATGGAATAATTGTTGGAATTACATAAAAGTGTTATTCAAAAATAAATTATAATTTTTTAGCTAAATAATCTGTTTTGATTGTGAATTTACAGAACACATTCGTAGGCTTCGAGATTTTCCGGTGAGCGGTACTGTTTATCCGTAATAAACTCTCTTTACGCCTCTTATTAGTCGAATTCATTAGAGAGAGATTTAACTACAAATTAATAACAACGTTTAGCAAAATGTTTTACCGGAAGTGATCAAAATCCATACTTCATTTTAAACCTAAATGTCAATTTTCAAACGTTAATATTTCGAAAACAATTGAATTCAGGAGTAAAGTGTATTGGAGAAAACTGTTGAGAATTATGAGCAGATTACAAAAATTGAATAATATACGGGGTGTTCCATTATTTTTTCATGAAAAAGTAGGTTTTTATCTCCTATTTATGCCCTCCAAATTTCATTGCGATTTACCGGGTGGTTCAAAAATTAGTAGGGGGGGAACGGACTTTAGATGAGCACTGCATATATATATATATATATATATATATATATATATATATATATAAATATATATATAATACATATCAATAAATATCAAAAAATGTATTAATTGTTTTGCAATTCTGCCAAGAAAATTCCAAACATTCTGGATGTGGGAAGCAAATGCTTTGAATACTGTTTATAATTACTGTCAGATTTGCCATTTTTGCTTTTCAAAAACCGTAATTTGTTTGCATATCCGATACTCACCCAAAAACTATATTTCATTATTGTTGTGACTTTTGGCAAACCGTTTGATGCAAGCAAATTGTTGAAAAACAATATAACTTAAATTTCTTGTCATTTATAACCAAAAATGCAATAATTCAGCGAATTCACAAAACTCTTAATAGTCTTGTGTATTAAATCGAATTAACGAACAAATATGTTATCGGGAATGTAATGTTAAAGAAGAATTGAGCATATATAGCCAAAAGTAATTTCTCATACTGGAAAAACAGCTGCTAGAAAAATTGTAGACCTATTGTAAAAAATTCTAAACATTTCCCATTTATCAGTGTATAATTTCCATAATTGTACATATTCCATAAAAATGAACGTTTATTCTTAAATGTAAAATAATAAATTTTTTGGGGGAAATTTCTAATAATCAACTGGTATAAAGTTATATAGTGTTTTATTTATGATGAAATAGGGGCGGGATATTTCCGTGGGAATAATTTGAGGTATTTTGTTTTTATTGTCTGACAACGTATATTTTTGATTTGACGTCTGTCATCACTTCGCATGAAAAGTGAGGAATAAATCAAAACCGGTTTAGTACATTGTATCAGTGTGCGAGAAAATGTGTTTTTTTATTGGTGCCCCTTTTTACCCATTTAAAGCACGCCTCAGCGTGTTTGAATCGAACTTTAAAAAACGCGCGTTTTTTTAAGTTACCATGGAAACATCAACAAATTGAAAAACGTGAAGTCTAAATGACAAATTTTTTTTTTTGATCTGACAGGGGTACCTTGTAACGTCAAATAAAATATTACTAACAACTCGTTCATTTATATGTGATACCTCCTGCTCCTCCATCCATTTGGTGAACTTTTCTAATTCTTTTTTATATATATCACTGGATTTTCGCGGTATTAACCGCGATTCTGCCTCACTATTAAAAAAATCGATATTAGATTAATTCATTTTTGAGCTCTGGTGACAACAAATATTGATCTTTAATAACAAATTGCAAATAAATATCTGTTTCTCTCATTTCCATGACAACGAAAGGTATACTGATGTCACATCACGAATTCAACCATTTTGCATTATTAGTTCTTATTTCTATTTTTTGTAGTAATAATACCAGTATATATGATTTCAAAGTGCACCAATGAAAAAAATAGCGTAAAGTATTCGTGGATAACTGGTCTTAAAAACACTTGCTCTATTTCGAGCAGTCCGGCTGCGAAAAATCGCGCGTGTTTTAAAGCCCTTTTTATCCACTTATACTTTAATATACTATTATGATCGTAACATCAGAAAATAATTTATAGAATACCACACGAGACTTCGAGAAAGTAGAAAATAATTCTTCAGATTTCTTTCTCAAACTTGTTGCCATTTGGCAATACCAACTCGAGCCCGTTGGGCTCTCGTGTCTATTGTGTGGCAACAAGTTTTCGAAAATATGTCGAATTATTTTCATTTATTCTTTCTCTCTTGTGATATCACAACTGAGAATGAAACTACCGGGCCTAGAGATCTTTCTCGATTACGTCACGCCGCGCGATGCATTTGTGTTCGTCGATTTTCACAAATCGGAAATGATTATGTTCGACCGAAACAAAGCGATTTGAGGTCATGCCATGATTCATAATTATAAGTACCCACGATGCTTCTTAACGTACGACGGCTTATTGGCGTCATCCTACCAGTATATTTTTTGAAAAAATCTCAAAATTTCGAAAATAAAAAAGTTGAAATTTTGAGAAAAAAAGTTAAAATTTTGACAATAAAAAAATCAGAATTTTGAGAAGAAAAATTGAAAATGTTGAGAAAAAATCTCAAAATTTCAAGAATAAAAGTCAACATTTTGAGAAAAAAACTCAAAATTTTCAGAATAAAAGTCAACATTTTGAGAAAAAATCTCAAAATTTCGAGAAAAAAAGTTAAAATTTTTAGAATAAAAAAGTCAACATTTTGAGAAAAAAAGTCGAAATCTTGAGAAAAAATCTACGCCGTCGTATTAACGTCCCAGGCGTCGCGTCGTCGACTTTATTGAACCAATAATATGCTCTGATTTTCTAAAGTCTGCACGCTCCACAGTGATCTGGCTTAGCCAAAAAAGGGCCAAAAGTAGGTTTTCCATTAATATAGAAATTCGCCAACTTGGTGTGGTGTCTCCGTCAAGTCGTTTTTATATTATTGATGTTTTATAGGTGTACAACTATTTTCGTTTTTATATCCTACAACCTGGTCCACAAATCTTGATTTGTCTACCGGCTAGATGTGTGGGTGAATTTGGTGGGAGTTATTATTTGTGGGGGTATGTTTTAAGATCACAAACTACGTATTTACTCTTTGTCAATACCCAAATCAAATATATTTTTGAAAACATAACCCATTCTTTCGAATCCCTGAAAATAGTCTATGTTGATTTGGAAATCGTGGGTAAAACTATAAGTATGCAGTTAACAACTGAAAAATAGAATTTATTTTCATTTCATTGGTACACATTTTTTTTTTTCAGATTAACCTTCCATTAAACTAATTTATTATTTCATTTGTATGTCAAATCATCGGGGCTTTTCAAAATTTGTTGATATCTAGGAAAAGTTTTTTTTAACCCTTAAAAATCGGTAATATAACTAATAGTTCAAATCACAATATCTGGGAGTTACTGTTTCGGAATTATTCCTATTGTTGTCTTTTGGAGCTGTTGTGAACACCACCAGTTGGTAAGAACATTATATCGTCATGGTTCAGCAGCCTCTGATATAGGAATTGACACTAACGAAGTTAAAATCACCAACCATCCTGCAAGAGCAGCAGCTGCTTAGAAGAGTGAGTTGGTGAACAGCAGCTCATTAAAATTACCGGACACAGTAATAGCCAATCAATCAAATCTCACAATTGGACGTTGACATCATCAAGAGATGATTGAAGCCATGAGGAGAAGTTTACCAACTACTAGCAAGTATAATCATGATCAGAGCACAACACAAGATAAAACAGAAAATGATACATAAAGTACCCAGATCCTAAACATGAATTCAACCATTTATAATAATTGTGTTTTTAATATTGATAATACCTATAATAATTAAATTTGTTTCAGTTCAACATGAAGTAATTTTGATGAAATTAAAAATGTAGGGATATCCACCATATTTCGTTCAAAAAACATTACCAACTTTAGTTGAACCAAATGCTAAAACCTAGATGGGTAGTAGTTCAATTTATCGCCCTTTGGCAAGTACTAATTTATCGTCTGATGGAGTCGATTAACTTGATGATGATATAGTACATCTTTTCACAAGCAAAAGACGAGAATACATCTAAAAAATCGTCATCGAATACTGAATATTATTTATGCTTCCATAGTAATAATATAACATAACTCCCAAAAGGTGAATTTCCAGTTCCACCAAATCGTTTTTATGAAACTGGTGAATTTCATGAAAACTATATTATTGTCGCCCACAATCCACACTAATTTAATGGATATAAACACGTTCCCAAATAGCTACGGCAACGAATGAGCTAAACCAACTGTCCTAATCCAACGTAGACCTAACCGGAGGTTAGAAGTGCGCATGGTAAGCCCATATCCCCATAGCTGCATTACTATTAGGAATTCAAAATTAGATGCCAGCGCCAGAGTGGTGAAAATTCAAACCAGACATACGTAGATAGTTTGTCTGTTTTCTAAGAGGTTATACACTTGTGTTTGGAGTTTTTCTAAAAAGATTTCCATTTGGCATTATTTTCCAGTTTCTTTGTGTAGTGTTATTCATTTCAAGACTCTAGTGAAGTGGTGTATTTAAATCTTAAGACAATATCATTTTACGAACTCACTTTGAAGGAGACAAAGTATGTTCTAATTTGCTTGCAAAAAAAAATCTTTTTCGAAGTTTCTGGACAACTTAGTGAAGTCATCGGGAATTATTGTTTTGAGTTATTTTTAAGGAATGGTACATATTATTTATGAATGTTCGAATTGAAAATAAAACTACTAACAAAAAGAGTTTTTTTTCATTCATCTAAAAGAAACAAGACGGTGTGAAAATATGTCCTTATCACCTAGATATACATATACAGTCAGTGTTTTTCCATACTGTATGAATAATCTTCGGTATCTTGTATAATATCTTTATTATCTCTTCTTAACTCTCTTTTGTTCTTCTCAATTATCTTTGAAGGTTCTCTTTTTCACTTTTTTTCTTGACCACAGACGATAAAGGAATATTTTGGGAAGGAACTGTATTCTTCTTCAAGCTCTCAAGAGCTCGTCGTCTGTCTATAGACTCACACAATGCTAGATTAGTCTGCACCAATACGTATCATTCATTTTCTCACGGAAAATGATAAAAACTTATTCGAATCAGACCATGAACACAAATCTCGTCAACCATCTTGAAGCCGCAATTTTGTTATTTTATCTGAAAAAATTTCCATAATAACGGGAACCATGAACACCTGCCAAATTTCATGTTAATCGGGCAACTAGAAGTGGGTCAAATTGAACTTGCAAGATTTGTTGACAGATATACAAATAGACACCGGGACAGGTGAAACTAAATAAAAGCTTGTAAAAAGATCCATTGTTCGGGTTATGAAGGAGTAGATAGTTTTGTAGCTAGTGAGTGGAAGAAACAATCAACATTTGTCATTTATACTTCAGCTGATGTAATTAGAGATACCAACACGGCCATGGTTCAGTTGATTCTTTAATTATAATTCAAATATAAGTTATCCCAAGAAGAATTTGTTTCCCGATATTATATTTTCAATTGAATATTTGCAGATCAAATCGAATGTACAAAATATTTTATTCTTTAATAACAAAAAAAACACTATAACAGTAAATACAACGATTGAAAATGAAACAATTACATCACTGGTTTGACAGTTGACGATCCGACTGGCAATAATGCAAGCTATTGGGAATTCAAAATAACGGATATTCTCTAGGGTGTCGATCTTTGAAACTATACATACGTACATTGTTTACTTTTCCAAACATTAATGATTATATGATTTTAGCTATTCCATACCTAAAACTTGTCGAATCTCTTGTAATTGTTGTTATTTAACGAAATTCTTGTTTATCTCTCGAGGACGTACAATAGTCAACAGAACATTCACCAGGTAAACAAGAATTTCATTAAATGTCAACAGTCACAAAAGATTCGACAAGTTTTAGGTATATGATGGGTAGAATCATATAAACATTAATGTTTCGAAAAGTACACAATGTACTTATGTATAGTTTCAAAAATCGACACCGGAGGGAGTATCCGTTATTTTGAATTCCCAATAGGAAGAGCTGACCCGACAGTCGTTGTCCTGTCCAAATTTATATATTCCCTAATTTTTTTTCCTGAAAACTTTCGTCCGCGTAGAATTTGTTTTTTCCTATATTTTTTCTTGTGTTGTTTTATCCAGGTTATGCCTGTGACTTGTTTTCCCGCTATTCCGTTATAACGAACAAAACAAAAATAATTACGCATATCCATCGTTCAAATCATGAGTTATGGTCTTGAGTTCAATAAACATGAATGTCTGTTCGTGATCCTAAGTGCATCACTTGAGCTGGACCGATTTGGCTAATTTTTTCAATATTCGTTATAGTCCAAGTAAGGTTTTTTTACAGAAATCCCATAGAGAAAAGCTCTTTCCCAAATTGTAAATTTTTCTGGGCAACTTCTCCAAAATTTTTTCCCTATAAACCTTCCTCGGACTATTCAGAAACAAAAAATAGGCAAATCGATTTGATATTCATTTTTATTATATAGATAGATGTGTTCTAAAGATAACATTAGGATTGGGAAGTGGGTAGGGAAAGGATATATTCATTTACATTATTGTTCGTTGGGAAAAATCTCATGCAAAAGTTTGACGTGCGACAAAAAATGATAAACCAAGTTCACCTACTTAGCGGGAGGTATTGAACTTTTTTGTGCCGCTATCAATGGTGAAGAAATACTGATTGTGTCTAAAAAACTTATTCAAGACCTTACGCCCGATTACTGTAATTACTGGATTGAACTCTAGAGACTACCAAACTTTCTTATTTGGCAAGTGATGAATCCATTATTTCAGCATTCTACACAAAACTTTCGTGCATAATTCACTGATTGAAATGCACATTTTTATCCAACTGAATTCACAATATGGGACCATTCGAATAGCAGATCGTGTGTGAGTATTTAGGTGAATTTTCAAATTATTGCCAATTCGTCGGGAATTTTCTCGTTTCCTTGGTACTGTTATATGTGGTGATGAAAACTGACGGTAGAAATTAATTGTAAAAGTTCTTGAAATATTCTGGGAATCGAAAATAGAGAGCGGTGGACTCATGCAAAATAACGAAAATACCTAGAAATAACGCATTTTCTAGATCATTTTAGTATTCTTCTGGTATATGATCCTCCTTCTCAAGTACCTGGAACATTACTTCATTTGGAAGAAATGTTCTCAGATAATCTAATCTCGTCGCGTGAATATTGGACAAAGTCATGGAAATTTGTATATGGGCTCTTCTTTTCAAAAAAAGAAACATGTGTTTCACGGTTTTTTAATATTCAACCCTGAATGGGGTAAAATGGATGTTGGAAGTTGGTTAGTTCTCAAGTTAGAGTAATAAAAATTGGTGTTTGAGATATTTGTTGCAAATGAAGGGATTCGTGTTTCAGTGTTTTTGGTAATTCAACTCCTAAAAGAGTGAAACGGGAGTGAAAGTTTGTATGGGGATTCCGTTAGCTCTGAATTAGGAGTCATGAAAATTATTAATTGGTTTCTCCTTTTCAAATTAACGAACATGTATTCCAGGGTTTTCGAAAATTCAACCCTAAAGGGGGTAAAATGGGGGTTAAAAGTGTATAAAAGTACCGTTAGTTCTCGAATTTGTGTCATAAAAATTGGTATTGTGGTCTTTGTTACAAATGAAGAAATATGTGTGTTTTTGGAAATTTAATCCCTAAAAGGAAGTAGGTAGGGAAAGGGTGATCATTTTAATAGGGGTTCCGTTAGTATTGAAATTTGGGCATGAAAATTGGTCTTTGGGCTCTTCCTCTCGAATGAAGAAACATGTATATCAGGGTTATTGAGAATTCAACCCTAAAGGTGGTAAAATGGGGGTTGTAAGTTTGTATTCAGAGAGTTAAATTAAATAAAACATTGAGCACTGAAGAAGAAGTATTATGTGGGGTACCGCAGGGGACAGTACTAGGTCCCATTCTTTTCATAATATATCTCAATAAATTACTCACTATAAAATCTCCTGGAACAATTATCTCCTTCGCTGATGATACTGCCATCCTATACATCGGAGAATCCTGGAACGTCGTGAGGGAAATGGCAGAAAATAATCTGAAACATATCACAAAATGGTTCAACACTACCCTTCTAACGTTAATAAAAGTAAAATGATTCCTTTCACATCATATAAAAATTACCTACCAACCTATGATCATATTGAGATGGAAAATCAAAATATTGAATTATCCTTGAACACAAACTATCTTGGAATTCATCTAGATACATTTTTGAGATGGGGTGTCCATATAGAAAAGCTGAAAAATAAAATCAGATATATAATATACGAAAATTTTCAATATCGCCAAATACTACCTCTAAAAAAAATTAAGACTATATACTACGCGCTCATAGATCCATTACTGAGCTATGGCATAATTGGATGGGAAGGAACAAGAAAAACTATTTTGAAACCTTCAGAAGTGATTCAAAAGAGAATTCTTAAGACTATGTCCTTCAGACCGATCTGGTATCCATCTAGTAAATTATTTATGGACTTAAATATATTTGATATGAGACAAATTTATACTAAGACCCTAGTTTAATTATTCGAAAAGTGTTAACATTGCTCTTGTATGTATATATCTAAGAAAATTTTTTGTAGTCATGGATTGCCATGGACAGGCTCTGAGAGAGCCAAAATGGTGTAATTTTGTATTGCAAGCAAGATTATTATTTATATATGTATATGTTAACTAATGTAACTTTTTTGCAATATATAATATATTATTATATATTATGAAAAAGGAATTTGTGGCATAATGGACAGATTCTTGAATTAAAGAAAAAAAAGCATCCTCAAGCGGGACTCGAACCCACAACCTTGCTTTCCGGACAAACGCTCTTACCACTGAGCTATCGATGCTATAATAATCGACACACACTCGCGAACACTTTACTTCCTTAATTTAATGTGAATGTTGGGATGAATCGAAAATCGAACGTACCCATCAATGGCCGTCGAGACCAGGTACCTATTCACCCAACATCATCGTCGAATTGACGATTTCAGTGAAGATCTAGGAAGATGATCTCCAACCACTGATAAGATTTAGCCAAATATATAATGTGAAAGTGGGAAATTATTGTCCGAGAGAAATTATGAAAAAGGAATTTGTGGCATTATGGACATATTATTAAATTAAAGAAAAAAAGCAACCTCAAGCGGGACTCAAACCCAGAACCTTATGCTTTCCGGACATACGCTCTTACCACTGAGCTATCGGGGCTATAAGAATCGACACACACTCGCGAACACTTTACTTCCTTGATTCAATGTGAATGTTGGAATGAATCGAAAATCGAACGTACTTATCAATGGCCGTCGAAACCCGGTACCTATTCACCCAACATCATCGTCGAATTGACGATTTCAGTGAAGATCTAGGAAGATGATCTCCAACCACTGGTGAGATTTAGCCAAATATATAATGTGAAAGTGGGAAATAATTTTCCGAGAGAAATTATGAAGAAGGAATTTGTGGCAAATGGAAGTAAAGTGTTCGCAAGTGTGTGTCGATTCTGACAGCCTCGATAGCTCAGTGGTAAGAGCGTCCGGAAAGCATAAGGTTGTGGGTTCCCGCTTGAGTCCCGCTTGATGATGCTTCTTTTCTTTAATTTAATAATCTGTCCATTATGCCACACATTCCTTTTTCATAATTTCTCTCTGACAATAATTTCCCACTTTCACATTATATATTATTATTATTTTTATATTCGAGTACAGTTAGTTTTTGAGTTAGGTTCATAAAAATTGATATTTGAGGCATTTGTTATAATTGAAGGAATACGTGTTTGTGTTTAAAATAAAATTTAACCCCTAAAGGGGTGAAAGTTTCTAATGGTTTTTGATTAGTTTAGGGTATAAAAAAGTATGTCCTTTTTTTTCACTGGAAAAGGACGCAAAAGAGTAGACCTATCGTGTGGGCAGCGGGCGGCCCGCACTGCGACCATTGCAAGGGGCCGGGAATAAAGGAAGGAGATGATTGTGGACCCTCCTTTTGAGGAACTGTAGGTTATAGTTCTCTGCGAAAATTGGTAGCAACCCTGTAAAAGAATGATTGTTGATGGAGAGTGGTCCTTGCCGCGTTAATTTCGACAGTAAATGGATGAGACTGATCAGCGTGCCGAGTTCTTCAGTCGATTGTGGCCAGTGCTAGTATAATATATTTAATTTCTCTGAAGTATCTGCCGGGAAAATATTTGAAGAATAATGTCAGGTCTGCAACTTTTTTTATATGTTCCAGTGGGTGGAGGGTATCTGTGAGGGTTGGATTGTTTATCAACCGAATGCCCTCTTCTGTATGGAATCTAGAAGACGAAGCGAATGCTTTGGTGCCGAACCCCATATGTGCGAGCATTACTCCAGCAGCGGTCGGATTTGAGCCTTGTACGTCGTCAACAGTTGGTTAGGAGTAACGAACTTTCTAGCTCTCCATAGAAAACCCAGCCTCTGGCTTGCTGACTTAGCGATGTTAGCAACATGGTCATGCCAAGACATGTTATTGGACACCGTGACTCCCAAAATCGAGATGAAGGGGCTTAATTCAAGGGTGTTTCCGGACATTGTGATGGAATTATTTGAGGAGTTGACTTTCTTGGAAACGTGGTGCATAATAAATGCTTTTTATAAATCACCAAGTACCCCAACTGATGAACTCAATACACTCTTGAAAGAAAGACACAAAAACTTTACTTACAGTATTTTCGTAGGAGACATGGATATAGACCTATTGGTCAATAATGATGATTCCCAAAACTACCTGGACACTCTTTGTGAAAACGGCTTCATTTCAGCAATACATTCTGTTACGCGAAGTCAGAAACTATCAAATACTTGCCTAGACCATATTTGTATACACGCAAAAAACAACTGTTACGACACAATTCTGCCAATGACAATACAAACATGCGTCACCGATCACTACTCAATTTTACTTCAGATAATTTCTTCGAATCCAAAGAAACCCTCCAAACTCAAAGAGTATTCCAGATACCATAAAATTTTGGATGACAAGAAATTGCTGGAAAATATAGAAAAAGTAAATTGGAACGAAGTCCTTCAAACAGAAAATCTTCAAGAAGCCACTGATAAATTTATAGGTCTCGTACAAAACACAGTAGAAAAGTCCACGAAGTATATCAAAATAAAAAGTTGTGAGAGAAAACGAAAAATTGGATATCAAAATCGTTGGTAGAAGCTACAAATAATTGAAATCAAATGTATCATAAATCAAAAAAAGATCCTAATAATGAAATCCTACAACAAGCGTTTAGAAATTACAAAAAAGTTTTCGAAAAATTAATTAAAAAAGCAAAATCGGATCATTACAGAAAAAATAATTGAAATAAATAAAAAAGATTCGAAGCAATTATGGCAAACAGTAAACGAAATACTCTAGCTCTACTCTAATAAACAGCATAAACTCAAAAGATATGTGTATGTGTCAACAGAACCAACAGAAATAGCAAATACCTTTAATGACTACTTCATAAATGTAGGTTCGGAATTGGCAAAAAAGATTAATAAAGAAGATGGCTATAGAGAAATTAAAAAAATTAATGAAAATTCACTTTTTTTCTTCCCAACAAATCCATCAGAGATTAAAAGTGTTATATCAGAGCTAAAGAATAAAAAATCGCCTGGACCCGACGATTTGAAATCAGAAACAATCAAAATTATAGTAGACTTCATCAAGATTCCGCTTACATATATCATCAATAAATCATTTGATACTGGTGAATTTCCTACAGCGTTTAAACTATCTACTGTTGTTCCAATTTACAAAAATGGTAATAGGACCAATATGTCTAACTATCGCCCCATAGTATTGATATCTAACTTCAGTAAAATCATTGAGAAATTAATAAAAAAACGACTGAATTCATTTCTGAATAAATACAACATTTTGTCTGATTCACAATTGGGATTCAGAGAAGGAAAATCAACTCAGGATGCTATGAAAAAACTAACAGTTAGAATATACAAGGCTATAGACTTGAACAAACCTTCCATCGGAGTATTCGTAGATTTGGCAAAAGCCTTCGATACTGTTGATCACTCCATTCTATTGTAAACCTTAAAGGATAAGAGGTACAGTAAACAATCTTATGGAATCATATTTAACTGGAAGAAAACAACAAGTGCGAATTCAAAACCACATTAGTAAGGAACAAATGATTACAGGTGGTGAACCGCAAGGTACCGTGTTAGGGCCCTTACTCTTTACTGTTTATCTGAACAATCTATTCTTCACAGGAGCTGAATGTGAAATAAAAAGTTTTGCGGACGACACTGTCCTGTTCTATGAAAGTGACACCTGGTAGGAGTTGAAACATAAAATCGAAAATGACTTTCCCAATATAACAAAATGGCTGAATTATAGATTGCTGTCAATTTATTTCGGGAAAACCATTTATTTACCTTTCAGCAGCAATAAAACTTGTTCACCACACTTCAATCGAATTTCTATCGGTAATAACTTCACCATTATGTCGGCAGATAAAGCTAAGTATCTTGGTATAGTGATTGATGAGCACTTCAAATGGAACTCGCATATAGATTATCTAATAAAAAAACTACGATATATTCTATATAGATTCAGGAGAATAGCAGACATATTTGAACCAGACAGCTCAACATTCTTTACCAAAGTTTGATAGAATCACACCTAAAATATGGAATAGTTGGCTGGGGAGGGGTTTCCAAAACCTATTTAAAGCCACTTGAAGTAACGCAAAAACGATTCCTAAGAATGATACTTTTCAAAAACAACAGATACGCGAGTGATGCTCTCCATGAAAAGTCTGGGATGTTTGATATCAGACAAATATTCTTTAACCACATCGCTACAACTCAGTTCTCCAATAAGACCGAACTCATTAAACCTTCTCATACCTATACTACGAGACAAAAAAATGATTATTTAGTACCTTTCGCTTCGAAATGAATAGGCCAAAAATGCTATCCATTTTTAGCACCAAAAGTATTTAATCTCCTTCCCGAAACACTGCAAAACTAAACGTCAGCATCCAGATTCAAAAAAGATTTATAAAACAATCGCCTCGTCATTATATATGGTCAATAATTGAAAATTGAAAGTAATTTTAAATATTCATAATGTTATCCTAAATGCACTTAGTACTTGTACATTTTTATATTTTAGTATTCTAAAATTTTGAACTCCTTAATATTCATATTACGATATTTATTATTTTACATTTTACATGTTTACACTTTTGAATTAAATATATATATATATATATATATATATATATATATAAAATACATTTGAAAGTTTTTAACATTATTAACACTTAGAAAGTTCAGAACCAATTATATTATATATAGCAGTATCTATAATTCGTAATTATATTACCTGCGATTATTTAATATGTACAAGCGTACATGTGATATGAACGTGTGTGTATTTGTGTAAATATTATATGGTAGTCTGTATTAATAATTATACTTATCTTGCTCTCACAATAATTGTATACTTGATTTTTATTTTTAGTAAATTTAGTATAGTATTTTCGAATAATTTGTTTGTATATACTCATGGTATATATGCCCACACACAAGCAGTACCTACTGCTTCCGTGGTATATTTTTGTTTATTCACAACAATGCTGCATTTGTTAAATTATAGTCTGTAATTATTTTTTCTTGTGTGAATAAATTATTATTATTATTATATTATTATGTTTTTTGGGCGTTGAACTCAACGGCAATGGCTTCAAGTTCTCTAATGATGGAGAACCTGTTCCTGCCGAAATCTGTTTGTGTCGTTCCCCGAAAGTGGTCGATAGGATGTAAAAGTCGAGAAAGGTGTGCTATCATCTGCGAAGCTGTAGATGGGGTTCGTGGTGATATTTAAGAGGTCATTAATGTGTAAAAGAAACAGAATGGGGGACAGGATGGAACCCTGTGGGACCCTGCCATTGGTTGTCATCGCATCGGAGGAAACACCGTCAACCTCCAAATGAAGGGAGCGATCTTGCATGAAGCTCATGGGCCACTGGCGCAGTTTGGTTGGGAGACCGTAGGCAGATAATTTGCTCAATAAAGCCTGGTGCCAGACGCGGTCGAAGGCTTTGGATATTGCTGGTTACTAGTAAACTTTGTTATTTAATAAAATAAGAAACATTTGCGACAGTTGAGAGAAACATTTACCAGGCGAATTTTCTTCCTTTTTTCTTCTCCAGTTCGTTCCAGTTGATCTCAGGTGGAAACGTGGAAATACCCACACTTTTGCGATTAGGAGTTTGCTATCGCCTTAATTTGAAAATACCGATTTGCTCTCTCTCGTCGTTCGAGCTGTTCTGTTCCTCGAGGCATGTAGTTGTCACCTCAACTGTTGATTTTGGCGGGAAATTTTGAAACCAGGCTGGAAGCCTTTGTTTGCTCCCAGTCAGTATTTATCATATCAACTAAGTTGTAGGTATAATTTGAAGTTAAAGATAATGAAATTTATGTAAAATAAAGGTTAGGAATATTTGGTGATATGACTATATGGATTATGAACTAACTTATACTAAAGAGTGAACAGATATATCTAAGGCTATTGCACGGGATTATCCAAATTCCTCGCAGTGTTTGTCCAGAGCTGAGCGACATATGCTAGAAAATCCCCAGTGGACCGAAGTTGATTGAATCCATATTGTCTGTCATGAATTATCTCAAATGTTTCCAGTTATTTTATGTTGATCGCTTTCTCCATAACTTTGAATATGGCTGAGAGAAGTGCAATGGGCGATAATTCGGAGGAATGGTCTTCTTTCCCTTCTTCGGGATGGGTTGGACTCTAGCGTTTTTCTACATGGACGCAAATACCCATTCATTGTATGATAGCGTAAAGAGTCTGCAGATAACTGGGGTGAGCACAGTTCTTCAGGACAATTATCGGAATTCCATCTGGTTCTGTTGCCTTATTAGAGTCAAGACAAAGCCTATGTCAGCTAATTAGTAAATATATTCTGATTTTATTCGATAATACCCATTATTTAGACCTAATATACCTACGCAAATCTGAAAAACTTTTACCACCCAAAATGTTTTTATTTCCGCGGGCAAAACATTATTTATTCAATTGTGAATTGAGTAATATTTTTTTCTTTGCCATCGTTGTTCTTGCAATAGCCAGCATGCACTATTTCACAGGAATTTGGTTAATTAAACACTCAATTAGAATCAAAGAAAGTTGCGAAACTGGGCTAATTTTACAGTTTATCACAATAATTCAATGGATTATATTGTACATTGTTGCCAGCTCCCTATAGGAGCGAAATGTAAGAACGAAAGTGGAAAGAACTGTTAGAACCGAATTAGGAGATGTACTTTCTATGCTGATGAAAATAAGATCTTTACCCATATAAATCAAAAGTTTGAATGTTTAGTACTACAATACGTCTAAGAGACTCATCATTATTGATTGCCGATGAGGCTCAACGTAGAACCGACCACAAGCAGAGATGTACTCGATATGATGAAATTTTCACGTGATGATGTTTTATTGACGGATTCGTATAACAAATTATTTCGCTGGTATAAAATATAATATTCAGTAACGAGTGTGGAAAGTGGTACTTTATAGTAAATTCGTAGACAATGAGTTTTTCTAATCTACTATTTTTTTAACTGAAATATCCATTTACCTTGTAGAAGGCAACAAAGTACAGTTTTTCGAATACCAGAAAAAATAGGTACTTAAGAATAAGAACCTATGTAAGTATGTATCGAAAAAAATAAAAAAATATCTATAAACGTAAAGATGTATAACGTCTGATTCAATAACAAGTAATAAATAAACAGAACGGAGAAGTAGAGTTTACAATCAATATAGGACACTAATTTATCTAAAAATGGTGAAAAAATAAATGATTTTTTTTAAATTGAGTTCAACAGGTACAAATACAATACGAAAAAATAGAGTGTCATAAAAATAATTATTAGATTTTTACCTAAGTCAGTTCTACTGTCACTATCGTAATCCAAGTTCACAACAATTTTTTCTGTGGCAACTTGATGTATATTTAAATTCCCACTTTTTGTATATGTGCTCCACAATTTTCCCAGCTTTCATTCGGAATATTCTGCATTTCTGACTGAATCAAAGCTACCACAGATGAATTCAAAGTTGGCGAAACATTAATCCTCCAAACAAATACAAACTGCTAATTGAATTTTAAAACCACAAATCAGTATGGAAACTTGGAAAAGTCCTAATTATTTTAAGAAAGATAGTTAATAACATAATCTAATAATAAGAGGTTAAAATTCGATCAAATTAGTCACAATTATCAAATTACGTTAACAAATTTCAATTCGCACATGAAAGTGCAAAATACGAGATTATTTAAGTATTTTTGAATCCGTACCGGGAATCCCTAGACCATTTTCTATGGTTTATCACACCTCGAACAATAGGCCATTATTAGATTATGGGATGAGCAATTATAGTGAGTCTCTCCTACTGTTTAGCGGAAAATTCATCGAAGGTATATTTTTTTGAATTCTGAATGATATGGAGTGGTTCTCATGAACAATAAAACATGGCTTCTTGGGGCTAGCATTTCACTCTACAGGAGTATTTTCTAGTTGAATGTATTTTGGCTGGAATGAGTTAAAATCAGAATATTCACATAAACACATTCATGTCCACATAGGTTTAATGTTACCTACATAATTCAACGAAATCAAAATAATATTCAGCCTGACTTTCAGGAGGAACCATAAAATAGTATCACCTGAAAAAAGTAATATCAACATGTTATGCCATCAAATCAAATGATTGCTTCCTTTCCTTACATAAAAAATATGACTCATTTTTAAAGCTGCAAGAAATTATTATATGAAGTGAATCAACGCCATACAAACCTTGAAATTGTTTTGAAAAGAACCCCCAATAAATTGTTGGTCATTTTAGTAGCTTAACTTCTAGTTCCATAGTGAAATAATGAGCATTTGGCATTATGGTTTTTACTCTGACAATATACTGACAATATATTTCCTTCTTTGTATAAATAATCGTATATCATGGATCATGAAAAACTTAGATGAAAATCTTATGACAGGTGTAGTTTTTCTCGACCTTCAGAGAGCTTTCGAAACTTTGGATAGGAATAGATAGGTAAGAAAATTAGAAAGCATTAGCGTTATCGGAAATGCATTGGCATGGCTGGTAGAACAGGAGACAGAAACTTAAATTGAATAATATTTTATCTGATGAAATATTAACTGAGCAGGGAGTCCCACAGGATAGTGTACTCGGTCCTTTATTTTTTCTGATATACATTGATGATGTGGTGGAAAATGTTGGAAGGTGCTTGGTCCACTTATTTGCAGATGACGCTCTGGTCCACTTTCCACTGATCCAGATTTTTTGGCTGTGGTAGACACAACTTTGAAAAATGTATACAAATGGTGTTGTGCAAACAAACATGAGATAAATACAAACAAAACCAAATTTATGATGATTGGTAATAACAAGGAATATGATATTGGTTTGTTTGTAAATATGAACAAGGTGTTCATTTAATCAGATGTGGAATCATCTGCCACTCAAAGATGAACTTTAGTCACTATCTTCCATCGCTCAAGATAACCTTTTGTGGGGTATTCATATTGAATTACCCTCTCCAAAAGGAATATGAGAAGTTTGAAGAAAATTATTGTGAAATAAAAGTAAACAATAATCTAATTGAAGTGGTGTAAACGACCAAATATCTAGGAGTCATTATAGATCGAGGACTAAAATTCAAAAATCATGCGAATTATATCATTAAAACAATTTCATTCAAAATGAATCATTTATACAGTTGCTCAAGTTTTCTTTCGAAATGGTCAAAAACTATTACATACAACACTGATACTTTCTCATTTCAACTACGCTCCACCCTTCTATATTTACTACAACAAAATGGAATGAGCCGTTTACAAAAACTCCAAAATCGGGCAATTAGAATTATTTTATCCTGTTCTAAACGAACTCCTATTGATGAAATGTCAAGTTCATTGAAGATGCTAAGATGCTCTTATATCAAACAATGATTTTTATTCAAAAATAAAAATAGGTGATGCCCCAACTTATCTGCGAGAAAAAATATTTTCTGTTTCTGAACACCATTATTAAAACAAACGATCTAGAAATAAATTATTCATTGAACATGTTGAATCGGAGAAATCACAAATTTCGTTTTTTTTTCAAAGGGTTGAGTAATTTGAATGACCTCCCGGATGAACTGAGAAATTCAAACTCCCTACATATATTCAAGACGAAATTGAAGAACCTCATGCTGGATGAGTGCAATCCTTGACGGTGATATGTTTGTAATCACTGTATTTTAATTTATTTCATGTAACATCTATTTTTTATACACATGACTAGTGTCCTTATCTATATGGTATATTCAATTTATTTATACATGTACACATTAATCTTGGACTAAATGGAGGATTAATATATATAATATATAAGCCTTCTAATGTCTGGTCCAACGAACCCACCTCCCATCAATTTTGCCTCCTAGAGGTCTGGAAACTTGGTGACCAAATATTTGAAGGATTCTACATCTTTTGGAAGGGATTTCACGAATTACTTCATCAACCCCAATATTATATGGAGAGGTGGTAAAAGAACTTTATGTGGAGGTACCAAAGTTCAGTGATTTTTGTTCCAGTGATTTTGTCAGTCTCGACTATCCCATAGGCATAGAAAACAACGGTATTTGGTCTATTCAGCTTATTGCCCAAGCAACGTGCACAAGTCCTTTATATACCCACACACTTGCCAACCATCTTATTTAAGTTCACGAAGAACCAATTCCAAGTTATCGTAGGTTCCTCCAAGTGTACGGAATGACCTACAGGGATGGAAGAGTAAAAACCGCAGTTGTGGAGCAGAACTGCTTTGAGGCTTCTTCTTGAAGAATCTATGAAGAGACGCCATTGCGTTGAATCATATTGGATTTTGAATAGGCCTTTTCTTCCTAGGATTTTGTTTGTGCGCATGTCTCAACTTCCGTTATGTTTTTTGGACACTTTGTACGAGAATATGGAGGTTTCAATGTATTATTTTGTTAGTTTTCCAAAGCCTTGTTCCGAATATCGCCGAAATCTAATTAAATCCTCAAAACAAAAACAAACAAATTTGTTCTAAGTCTGCTAAATGTGTTTTGTGGGTTAATATGCGGACGAGGTGATGGTGGAATGACACTGATTGATCTTGTTAATGAAGATACATATATGTGTTCACTTCGTAGGAGAAAGTGGTCCACTAACAAAACATCCTGATCCCATTAGTTGTGTAAAAAAAATCATCCGATAATTTTAATCCGTTTTGTGTTATAACCTCAAATGACTGTTTTACAGGTGAAAATAGCCAATACCTGTTTAGCCTTACTATTGATAATTTGTATTTTCTGATGATTTTTCTTTATATTTATAATTTTTGATATAATTATTAATTAAAATCTATCATGAATCTATTTGTTATCCTAACTTTTCTACAAGTTCAAATTTTTTTTCGCCTTGTGGGCGGCTATGGCATTCCAACCATCGTCGAATTTGTATATAATTATGTGCTTCAACTGTTGTATGTACTAATTGAGTTTCGTCAATCAATTTTTCATTCAATTGCACTGATACTAGGGGTAATAACCCGTGTCGTCCAGCCATATTCACTGAAGTGTCCAAAATTTTCATATTACGCGCTTTTTCAACTGAACGACCAGCGAAAAAGCCTATTGACCCATCAAATCTTCGACATCGATGCAGTAAACCATTTTGTCTTCCTGGGCAAAATAGGGAACGAACTTCTTTTCACGATGTCTGAAAAAGACACTGCTGGAAACAATAAATTCCTGCTTTTGAGCCTTGAACCGAGTAGCATCTTTGGGAAGATTCAATCAAATCGCCACCTGGGACAAAAAATGGTCTTGTATCATCTTCAATCTGATTCAGGTATGACTCCATCTCCATTGGAGTATTTCTTCCAAGGTAACAGCTGGCTTCGGTTCTGGTATATCTGTGCCATGGGGGGTGGAATTGCTGATTTGAGATTGGGGTATGAAATGGAATGCTTCACATCGCATGAACGAAAGCAACAGTCATCAAGATGGTTCCATTGCTCTCGCCATACCATAGAAAGCTTTTTTCTATCCTCCAACCAATTTTGGAGGTTCTCAAGACACCTTTTACACACTTCATGAGGCCCCCAAACTTTATCTTGATTTCCAAATTTTTGTCCGAAGTTTGTGAAGTATACTTTTTTCACAAAGTCTGTGATATTCAGCTTTTTTATCAACACTGCATATTCACCACAAATGAAACAGAAACTGTCAGGCGAATTAATACACTTCCATTAGCTAATTCTTAGAAAGTTATGTTTTTTGGCAATTTTGACTTTAAATTTGCTAAATTTGGAGAGAATTTTGCATTTTGTGTTAAATCCTGACGTTCAGGATTTTATTCAAATTTTTGTTAGCATTCAGCCGAGTATTGAGCACACCAAAATACATAGAAATTAGTTGAAAATAATCAAACAGCTTTTTAGTTGCGGACCTGTATTATAATTACTTGAGAGTTGATTGGGGGAGTTCAAAGCATATGAAACCACTATTGATCTATTGCCAACGTTTCGACTTTTATGAAGTCAACTCCAGGGTACTATAATAGGCATTATTTTTATAATCGCTATTTGTATTGTAGTTTTCTGAAGATGATTTTATAAAAGTAGAAACATCAACAATAAATCAATTCTGGCCTTAGTTGTTTTGACCCAACCAATTCTCAAGTTACGATAATGTAATTGCTTCTCTAGCATGTGTTATTATCATAATTGTCATTACCATCACAGATAAAGAATCTAAATACGACTAATTTCCATAAGATAATCAAATCCTTTTTAATTAGAATTGCGTAAGCACATCTCATGTATAAAACATAAAAAAACTACTATTGCTATTACAATGTTGGGTTATTGCGAATGGGCAATCAAGCCTTCGGTTCCAATCCTGTGGAGTATTTTGTTGCCATAATGAATTTTTTGGAGAAAAATCTAATTTCTCTAAACGGTTTAACGTGGAAATTAATGAGCTATGAGAGACGGGATCAAATAAAATGTATTGATGTATTTCAGCGCAAATAATTAAAAGCAAAGTCAAAAGCAAATATATTTGAAAATTCACTACTGCTGTATACACGACGGTTCCAAATCGAAAATTTAAGTTCTGTACGCGAAATACAGAACTTTAATTTTCTAATATATTTCCCTAAATTTTCAGATGGAACGTTGAAGAAGAATTTGAAAATAATTTCCCTAGATTTTGAAATCTTAGTCATCGAATCCCAACTTCTGTTGAATACTCACATGATATTCACAATTTTCTGGAACTACTTTCTTGTACTAACAAACGATAAATATTTTTTTCTAGGTCCGCTAGACTGTGAACAAATCATTTTTACAATCATAGCAACAATCTCGCAACTCATATATAATTTGAAAATTCCTCTACAATCAGGGCAGTTTTGTAATAGAAACTGTTGCGCCTAAAGTTCATTGCCATTTCATAATCAATTTTATCTAATGAGCAGGTAGATAATTATTTATTTTTAATATATTGATATATTTAGTGGTTTTTTATTGCAAAAGCAGTAGTTCAAGGATGATACCGCGCATGGACGTGATCAAGAAAAGTTGATTTTTACTGGCATGTATTTGCCACAACCCATATTTGTCGAATTAGGACAAAAATTACTAGAGAGTGATTTCATGATTCTCAGCGGCGGAGTGGGAGTCATTTGGCCCACTACGATACAGTGGCGTAGCCAGGAGGGCTTTGGGTTGGAGCCAATGAAAATTACAGCAAAGAGTACGCACTTTGATTATACATTTAGGTACATTATTTTAATTATAAATCTCATATAAAAATCTCAAAAAATTAAATACATTCTAAAACATAGAAGTCGTCTCGTGCGCACTCAAAGAGTGCAGTGTTGCAAACAGTACGCAATGAGAACCTTTCATAGCAGCTAAGAGTGCGTATGAAAGCGGAGTGAATCATCAGCCCTGACAATTATCACATGTGAAGGCCCCAAATCCGACGTAGTGTGTGCACTCATCATACCACCAAGCTACACATCTGTTGCACTGGATCCAATCTTCTTGGGGCGGTTCAATGTAAATTTCAAGGCAAAGAGAGCATCTTATTATTTCTTGGCCTGTGCTTGTATTCAATAATTGTGGAGTATTTTTCGATTTCTCATCTGTCACTTTGTTTATTTTTACTCCTCTATCTTTTCTGTTTTATTTCTTCTTCTAGAGTACCCGAGCGCACTCTTTGGGTGCGGACTCTTACGAAATATGAGTTTTTATCTATGATCACTATAATATTCGAAAGCATGTCAAATGGCATCATAACCTCTGAATAAAAACAAAATCTGGAACGAAAATTTCAAGTTTAATAACATTCTTTGAGTGCAAATTAATCGCAAACTTTACAAAACCTGATTGAAATTGTTAAAAAACAATATCAAACACATAAAAAATCTATTATTAGTCATACAATTGTAAATAAATATCTAAACCATCACAGGACATATTAGTCTAGTCAACAAGTGCTTTATGGACCAACTTTTTTCAGCAGTCTCCGAAAATTATGATCGATGTGTCATTCGATTCGGAATAACATCTAGATGATTTTTGAAAAAAATGAAGTTCCGCTTGCAAAAATTGTAAAAGTTATCAATAATTAACCTAATCTGAAATAAGATTCAAAAAGAGGAGGAAATTTCCTAAAAAAAGTCTTAACTCCCGGAATTGTAGGATCAATATTTATAATTTTCCCAGAGGGATAAAAAACGAAAAACATACCTCTGAACAAAAAACCAAAAAAAAAAAAAATTAAAAAATTCAGACACTAACTGAACAGTTGCATCAACAATTACTATAAATTTAATAAATAAATAAGTAACAACTAAACTTTTCAGCTAAATTTGTTCTTCATCTAATGGAGAATAAATAAGTCTTGAGTATTTTCATCGTATCTCGATTAGTTTATAAATTATAATAATTTTAAGGATGAAAAACAAGGTAAGAATGACGAAGTTACAGAGAACTTATATTTAAAAATTAAAAAAATAATAATAAAAAAAATTGAAAAAAAAATCATATCTGTTTTTGTGATAGAAAGTAGAATAGAAAAAAAAATAAGGTAAAAATTTATTTGTTTGTCAATAATATTTGGGAAAAAACATTTTTTTCAATGATTAATTTGAGTATTCAATTTTGCAACAACGAAAATTATTAATAAAAAACTGAAAAGTGGAATTTCTTTAATTTTTCCAACGGGGTTCTATTCTGAAGCCTTTTGAAAATTGCTCCAAGAGAGGAAAAAAATTTAAATTTATAGTTTAACAATTATCACACTTGCAATGTTCATGTTCAAGCAGAAAAAAATTATTAATTAACTATTGAATAACTAATTGAAAAATTGTGATAAAAATTTTTTTCAAGCGGATTATTGTTCGATCATCTGTTCAGTTAGTGTCTGAATTTTTCAATTTTTTATTTTCATATTTAGTATGCTTAAATAATTTTTATTGTTAAAGTGTCCAAAGTGGGCGCGGCTTGTCCAAGCCAGAGTACCCGTTTTCGGCCGTATTTATATCCCTCTGGGAAAATTATAAATATTGATCCTGAGATTCAGGAAATCGGGATTTTTTTAAAAAAATTCCCTCCTCTTTCTGAATCTTTTTTCAGATTTGAAAAATCTTCCTTTTTTTTTAGTTAATTGTTAATAACTTTTACAATTTTCGCAAGCGGAACTTCATTTTTTTCGAAAATCATCTAGATGTCATTCCGAATCGAATGACACCTCGATCATAATTTTCGGAGACTGCTGAAAAAAAGTTGGTCCAAAAAGCACTTGTTGACTAGACTATATGCCACTGACAAGTAGCGCGTACTCTTTGGTGGCCTTACCCTATGTAACATCCGTATTTTTTCTGCTGCCAAGATATTCAAGTCATTTTGGAATTGATTAGTATTTTATTTTATTACATCATCAAGAATGAAACGCTATTACTTGTTAAGTTTTTAGTTTGTTAGCGAATTTTTTGTTCATTTTTGCAATAAATTTTTGATAGGATGGGGGTGGACACTTTACGGTAGTGCGAGAGTCCCTGAGTTCTGGGTCTGTGTACCCTCTATAACTCACTGAAAACTCCACTCAGTTGGTTCGTCTGGTCATGAGCTCCGATGACACTTAGGGCTACTTTTTTTGTCTGAGGAGATGAGACTCCGGTCATCCCGGAGTGCCGCATTCCTACCGACTAAAACCTCTCCTCGTTGCTCGCTCTTCACACCGGCATCCGCTCGCACATTGATTCAGTGTGAAGACTGTCCATCAATCATTGGTTTCTACTGTTTTTCTCCTTCGTTTCTAATACAAACCTTATGACTTTATATGCTTCCCTCCAGGTTTCTTCAGAATCTATCAGGTATTCCATCATATTAGTTCCATTGAAAATCCTTTTGTTGGTTCTTTCGAACGGCCTTCGCATTTCTTCCCATTTGGGTCACATAGACAATGTATGTGCAAATAATCGACTTCTCCGTATGACCTGTCAACCCATCTTTTGATATCTGAAATTAGAAATTACTCAGGGCCGCTGCGGTCTTTTCAGCATTTTCAATGGTCTTACTTACATGACGCGCGAATGTCAGTTTCGTGTTTGATTGTCGTTTCCTATTGTTGTATTTTATTGTCGTACTGATTTCGACCATACTCCCTTGGATGTTGAAGTGAACCGGAAATATTTTTCTATTCCTTATGAGGATTACTGCTTCGGTCTTCTCTGGAGCTAATTGGGGCTTGTTCCTCTCCATCCAATTCAACTTCGTTGTAGAGCCGTATTGGAAATGTTCATGAAGATTCCTTCGTTTTTAGCAGTCATTACCTTTATTACGTCATCTGCGAAGCCAATCCATTCCCAGTAAGTCATCGTACATGATGTTCCACAGGGTCGGACCAAATACTTACCCTTGAGAAACACCACTACTTACTTCGTTGCTTTTTGATAAGCCTTCTGCTTCTAGAGGTAAGAGACAATGATACCAACAAGGCTTTTATCGATCCCTTCCTCTCCATTTTCTCTAGTAATGATGGCCATGATGCACTGTTATACGCGATCTTGACATCTAGTGTGATTGCGGTGCCGTGTAGGCTGTCGCATCTCTGGCGATCCTCAACACCTCTTCTATAGTGTCTACCGTTTGCCGCCTTTCCCTAAAGACCTCAGATCGCTGAATCTCTCCGTTGATTCTTATAAGTGTCAAGTGTTCATACAGCTCCATACAGCACGTCTAGTAAACATATTGGTCGATATGCCGCGGGTTTGTTCAGAGGTTTGTCACCCTTCCTCAATAAGACTAGTTTCGCGCGCTTCCATTCCTTAGGAAAATTAACTGTGGCTGCCAGATCATTATATACCACTAGTGCGATTTCCATTGCCATGAATTTGATTATATCCGGCAGTATTTGGCAGGGTCCTGGTGCTTTATTACTTTTGAGCTTATGTCATAATATTTTCAGCTCGCCCAATGTAAAATTTAGAAACCTATCTTCTATATCACAGACAAATATATTACTTGTTGATGAACTGGAAATAGACATTCCACTACTTCCTCCATCATTTCCATCGTAAGCATGGGTCTTGGAGGATAGCCGATAACTACTTTAACTATTTCCCTGTCTGTACAAGTCCTCCACTGGGTGTGTGCTGTAGAGTTTCGGTTCACCAATTGGTTGCCCGAAAATTGACTGTCTTCTGCTATCCAAAGTTCTGCAGTTGCATACTATGTATGATACTGTTTCTGGTTCCTCACCACTTGATCTGCATGTTAGGTCGTCATTGACAGTCTCATTTTATTAAGGTGCTCTTTTACTGGCACATGTCCAGTTATGAGCCCCGTAATGATTTTCAGTAGTTCCCTGTTTAAAGTTAATAGGTTTGCTGTTTTTTTCCGGAACAGTCCTCTGATGTATTCTTTCCGTGTCTGTTTCCTGGAATGTCATTCCAGTATTGTTTGTGTTTTTCCTGGATCCAGTCTTCTACAGACGCTCGGCGCTTCGGTACCCCGTGGGTATGTCCTGGACCTGGTTCGTTTTCCGATCCTCTTCTAGCGAGTTCTTCGGCTTTTTCATTCCTTGCAAATCCCTGATGTCCCGGCACCCAAATCAGCTTGACGCAGTTTTGTTCTGCCAGTGTTGTCAGTTCCTCTTTACAAGTCTATACCAGTTGGGACATTGGCTGCTCAGAGCCTTCAGTGTCGCCTGGCTGTCTGAGAGAATGTGAATCTGCTCCTCTACTATTGCTCTCCTGTTGTTTTCCTTCCCACATTAAAGGATTGCGTAGACCTCTACCTCTGCCTCTAACAAGCCCCTACTTCCAATTAAAATATTTGAGGGTTGCAACTGCCACACGAAGGGGGTTGAATTTGGGAATAAGCATTTTACATTGTAAAATCTCATGTCAGAATATAAAATTGACGTAAATGAAAATTTGTGGCATTGCAGGCAAATTTTTTTATTGAAGAAAAAACCATCCTCGAGCAGAAATCGAACCTGCGACCTTTGGATTTCTAGTTCATACTCTAACCATCTGAGCTATCGAGGACGCAGATTCCACTGCATTTGGAGGGTATCGCTTTTCTCTAGAATTTAATGTTAATTGTGGGAATGGATTATGAAGGTAAGTAAGGGATCTAATGTACTAGGAAAAGGTAAAACTGATCTTGATGGCCCCTGATAGTACATGAGATCCCTTCTAAATTCTAGAAAAAAGCGATTTCCTCGAAATGCAGTGGAATCTGTGTTCTCGATAGCTCATATGGTTAGAGTATGGACTAGAAATCCAAAGGTCGCAGGTTCGATTCCTCCTCGAGGATGGTTTTTTCTTTGATTTAAAAATTTGTTTGCAATGCCTCAATTCTCATTTACTTATATATTTTCACAGACGCTATATTATTCCTTTATAAAATTTACGTGTTTTGGTATTTTTTATAAAGTATTCACAATAATTCAAATGAAGAATTGATTCTATTTGACTGTAGTACACATTTTTTGGGATGAATATTTCATATCACGTTAAGAATGTAAAAAAGGAAGAGTCAATATTCCATTCATAGAAAATTCATGAAATAATTATTCTACAATAATTTCATGGTGAATTCAGATAAATATCATTCACCCAACAAAGCAGAGCAGAACGGGAAATGTAACCCCCCCTCAAAATAGCAACTTAATTTCAATATTAATTTATATTATAATAAATCCTTGAATTCGTAATTCACGATCAATTTTCGACAACAGAGAGGAAGTTTATACTGGTAAATAAAACTCGTTTTTGTGCTGTTCATTCCGAATCTTGCATGGTATATACAAGGTGGGGCAATAGTGCGTCAGTGTCCAATTGCTCGGGTTCTATGAACGTTAGAAAGATGATTCAGAAACAAAAGTAAAGTAGACAACAAAGTCTATAATCAGAAATACAGAGAAAACCGAGGAAAATCTACAGGGTCGAGTGCACTTTTTTAAACGAAATGCCATGTATATTAGCTCATTTTTAGTTTAGTTTAGTGACCCTATCCAACCCTCCAATATTAATGACTATCTCAACCACTTGCAAGTAATTAAAAAAAAGTGGAAATATTGTCATCAGCATATGCATACCGAAACAATCACCATCGTCACGGATATGAAACTCAAGAGGAACTAATGATAATACTATTTGATAGACAGACATGCGATATTCAAAACAAAAATCATATCCACAAGTTCTTCTTTGTTGAAATTCATTTCAGCTAACTTTGAACTTTTGCGATAAATGTTTGTTCAATTCATAGCACAAAGCCAACCAAAATAATCACGCAAAATTTAGAAATAAAAACACGAAACGAAGTCACACAAAAACTGAACGATATTTTTATGGTACATAGGAATGAGTGTTGGTGGTAGATATTGAAAACGGTTGGCAATAGCCTGGGGGTGTACATAAAAAAAATATTAGCGTCCTAATCCTACATCACATGGTCCATTTAAAACATACGAGAAAATTCAATTTAAAAAGTTCCGAATTGAAAAATTGTTTTTGGCCACCCTGTATAATTTTAGGACATGAAAATATATCACACACTTTCAAGTGGTTAGGAGATTGGAAGAATGAGCTAATATACATGGCATTCCGTTAAAATGCACTCGATTCTATAGGTTTTGCTAGGATCGCTCTGTATATTCGGCAATAATTTCTGGTTATAGGCTCTGTCGTTTATTTTACTTTCGTTTTTGAATCATCTTTCTACCTATCATGAAACCCCACCCGGAATTTCAGAAGTTGTTTATAGAATGAAATTTAATCTCCCGAAAATGTGTTATTTTGATAATATTCCATATAATAATTCGCACTAGAAACTGTTTTGTTGCAAACCAATTTTGTTAATATGGTGTTATTTTAAAACATTTATTTTCCTTTCAGTTACATAGCGAGTTTTCGTTGAAAATTTGTCTATTTTCTTACGAGTTGTAGAAATATTTGACAGTACAATGAGAAGAGGGGTGCAAGTGTTTTATGTCAAAAATCACTATAAAAATATATCTTCGATTCAACTCAAAGTAGATGATTTTTTGTGATGGAATTAAATTTAGCATTAATCTGCTTTTATCAATATATCATATAATCGTAGTGCTTGAGATATATAAATCGATCAAAATATTGCTCGATTCTCAGAACTGAAAAAATACATACCGCAAAAACCTTGGTGTACTTTTTCATTCCGTTGAACCCGTTCCACACTGACCGGTATAATATTCTAGAAGGATAACTGGTATAAACATGAATGTATTAAGTATTGCAACTCATGTTAATTGATACTTTGATCAGATTTGCAGCATTTTATTATTGTATTATTCAATATAAATGTAATTAGTTGAGGAAAATGGTTCAAAAAATGATAATTTTATGGTTAAGTAATTGATTTATTTTATTGTCATTGAAGAATTGAACATAGAAAGCATGGAAATTGAATACCGACTACTGAAGCAAAATGATTGTTTGAAAATTGTGAATAATCAATATGCTATCGGATGATCTGCTTCGATTCCTCGCAATGAATTACGAATGATATATACTGGTTTCATAACAGAAATAATGAAACATCTGTGGTTATTGCTGGTATGATTATATTCAAACATATTTCAAAAATCCTTCGTGTTCAGTTATAAAAAGAATAATGTCACCTTTGACATACTTTACAGGAAAAAATAATTTCATTTATTTTATTTTGAAATACTGTTTGGTGATTTCATCTGCTCAGCTCAGTTTTATAATAATATGTCTGAAAAACAAGATGAATGCACTTATACGTAAACATGTACGGGATAAAACTGGCGAGTCGCCGGAACACAAACTTGAAATCACCCACGATTTCGTCAAAATTACCCGCTATTACCCGCTCTCATCCCCTGGGTTCAATCATTAGACGTGATTGTTTTTCCTTCTTATATCTAATGTTAGCCAATGAGGATCAATATCTTCCATATGAAATAGAAAAAAACGGGTACTGAATGATTTTTTTCTTTTCTCTTATGTTAAATACATCGCTGAATACACGCTCAACACTAGCATTCTAAAAAGGCAATATAAGGAGTAATGCTATTACTTGCTTCAAATTAGGGAAAAGATCTATTCCAGCAGAATTTTCCAAATTGAAAATTACATGCCAGTATGAACCTGCATCATCAATTGAACCAATATTCAGATCATCAAAATACAGAAGAACATGCCTTCTCCATTCATTGTCCAAATCTTGCAAATTGGTTAATTTTATTTTCAATTGAGGAAATCTATCAATTATGTGTTTTAGCGATTTTGTTTTGAAAGATCTGGCATTCTGAGGTTCGACTATTTCTAAAATATCATAAATATTATCATCGAACACAAATCTTTGTTTTATATTATTAACTAATTCGATATAAAAGTTCACCATAGTTTTAAAAAAATTATCACATCCCTTAATATCTACATCTGAGCTTTTTTGTATAATTTGAAAACTATCGTGTGCAACTAACCCTAAATATATTTTGTATAATGGTACAAAAAAACGAGGATTGGTGTGATTTATAGTCAAAATATTATCTTTCCTAACCACAGAAATATCCATGAAATTGCAGCACAAATGTCTGAGCAATTTTTCAGTTTCAGGTTTCACTCTAAAGAGATTTTTCAGATTGAAACACTAGATTGAAATCAGTCATCATTCCTAGTACATATGACATAAATTCTAAAAATACTTTAGTGAATTTATTATTCATGGTGGTTAGCATTTGTTCTGTAGTTATTGATGGATCCTCCAAAAGAGTTTTCCTCAACTAAGCAACGAGAGGCTGATACTGCTCCAGAACCCTGTCAACACAAGCCTTTAAAGAAAGCCAACGGGTGATCGAAGGAGATAAAATTTTATGTAGGCCATTTGAGAAAAAATTCTGAAATTCTTGAAATTTTTTTGTCGTTTAGAATTTTTGTTAAAATGACTCGCTAGATTCCGTAGAAGGTCTTCAACTGACCTTGGAAGTACAAGGCAGGCCTTGGACACAGCCAAATGAGCCAAATGGCAGGAGCATTTGATACAGACAATGTTCAGTAATGCTTTTTTTAATAGGGAAAATACAGAATGATATTCGCCTGCCATCACATTTGTTGTATCCGAAGAGAAGCCAACTAAGTTGGACAGGAGAATGTTTTTTGATGTCGAGCATCTTTTCAACGTATTGAAAAGTTCGGAGGCAGTATCACCATCATTCTCGGTAATATCTAAAAACTGAGTTCTGATGACATTACTTTCAAAGTCATAGAATATGACAGAGAATGCACATTGTTTTTTCACAGATATGTCTATTGTTTCGTCCATTATCAAGAAAAAACATTCCTGGTTCACTTAATTTTTCAGCTATGTTTTCCAGGAATGTTGCTCCCAAACTTTCACGAACCAACGCTGTAGCTTTGGTGCGTTCCACATTGATATTTTGTGGAATTTTCGAATCTGGGAATATTTTTTTATCAACGTACACAGGGTGTCCATTACTGAAAATGGTAAGATATTTGTTGCCAGCATAGCACACAGGTTGAGTTCTGCATTCCTAATTGATATTTCTTCTGTGGGCGTTTTGAATACATTTGTAATCTTTGTGTTTTTTTTACTTGATGCATTTTAAATTTGTAACATATCACATTGGCATACTTTGCAAAATGCTTTTTCGAATTCCTGCCCACCACTTGAGATCAACCATTCTTTGGACTCCTCAATTGTCACCCAAGAATCCACAAATTATACCTACAAGACTGAAACTTTGAACAGTGATAGAGGATACCCAAATGTACAGGAAAATGATAGTCTACCACCCACATAAGGTGTTGAAAAAACAAACTTGTTTGACTCATTTCTACAAGGCTGGTATTTTTTTTCCTTTAGATTATTTAAGAAAACGACCAAAATATTTAGTCCGTACCGAAAACCTGAAGTTGTCAAAGTCTTGGTAGACTCAACTGAATGCACGGTCTCCCGACCGCACCCGCTGCGCCGATCTGTTACAGGCCGCTGTGAATTATTGCATTTACCGGCATCAATTGAAAATCTACAAAGCTATTTTCTTTTCAACTTATTGGTGGATAAGCGTCGTCTACTTTCAGTGGAAGGTGGCTTTGGTACACGTACCCAAAGCTATAGCGCGAGCACATGATTGCAGCATTGCTACTTTGTTATTAAGTATACAATCGAGGAGCATATTTTTCATATTGATTCATTTTGTCTTTTCTCTTTCGTATTTATAGTGCCCTGTTCTTCTATGTGAAGATATCAAAATGATGAATGAATCAGCTTTATTATTATTATTATTATATTAATTGCATATAATAGTTTTTTATCAATATCTTAGTTTATATTTTATATATTATATATATATATATATATATATATATATATTATATATATATTATATTATATATATATATATATAAATTTTTTTAATGAGGTGAAAAAAATTATGATCTGTCATCAATGTTTATCATGATCAATGGGATATCATTTATTTATGAACTGCTACTTAATGGTTTAAATTATGAGGAAAATATTAGAATATGGCTGCCTCTTGACTTTAGATTGATGAAGAACAAACTTCTCAGTTTCATTGCATTCTATAATTCACAATATAGAAATGCTATATGCTATCTGAAAAGTAAAATTAATTATACTTTACCTCCTCCACTGTCCCTACTTCGTGTTCACTGTGATGAATTGTTACAGGATTGGATAATGATTCATCAGAGTCACCAAACTGTACTGAAGAATCAGACCATAACTTATTCTCCTACAAAATCGAATATAAAAAGAATTACGAGACTACCCACTGTTATCAGCCAAAATAATATATATTTGAATAATGAAAACTTACTCATTGCTTCATATGTAAGGAACCTACCTTTGTCAACCACTTATCATCCATGATGAAAAAAATTTTAAATTTGGAAAAAAATATTTTACAAAATACGGAAAAGTATTAGCTTAGCAATACTCACCACGCCAAAACAAATAGTTGTTTGACAGTTGACGTTGACATCATGACATCGACATCACCCATCACAGTCACTTTCATTTCATCACAAGTAACAAGTAGCACAAGACAAATGTGTTTTATGTCTTAGAAAGAATACTGATTAACTCAGTGCTAGGGCACAGAATTATAAAATGATAAAAAACGAGTGTGCTTTAGACCACACGACTGAAGTAAAACTTCTTTAGCTCCATCTATATGTATGTATGTATAATATATACACGTATATACATATATTAATTTTCTAATAACCTATAATTACATCATTTTAGTTTGGTAAATTTAGTAAATTATTATTAGAGTCATGAATGATTATAAACATAAAATAAAAATTAATTTACCTAACTCCAATCATTTGTCTCGGTTTTTGTACATGATCTATAGTGGGATTTTCATTTGATCATTGTCATGTTCAATCACGATGTCACCAATTATTTGTAATGGTGAACCTCTACAATTAATAAATATTTTATTATTTACGTATCGGTTAAATTTTATGTTATCCTATTTTAAAAAGTAAATTGTAGAAACGCGAGGCGGAAATACGGAAAAGTAACAAGGAGAAAGAGAGAGAGAGAGAGACAAGAAAATCAAACGCGCCCCAATGTCGAGAGTAGAATGCCGCGTATTAGTGGAGGGAAAAAATAGACAAGGAAAGAGGAACGCTGCATATGAGATACGCACTCACCCTTGTCGAGACCGTTCGCCTCGCCCGATCACACTTTTCGTAACGCTCTCGTCACGCATTCACCAGCTTACTTTCCAAGTCAAGCGTGCGTAAAGAAGTTTTACTTCAAAAAGTAAACTTCTTTTCTGTAATATGTGGTCTTTGTACTAGGTAGTGCGTTTTCAGAAGAAAAGAAACGATTCGAACCAGCGAAATTACCCGAAAAAAAATCCCGATTTTCCTCAAAAATATCCGATTTGACCCGCCTGAAAGTAGGGTACGAAAATTACCCGCATATCGAGTATAGTCCATCCAATATCAATTGCAGAAGCTGTTTCTATAGGGAGCAAATGAAAACTCACTTCGCTAACACGAGCGTATATGCGAAGAAACGGAACGAAAAATAATCTGTACCACTCGTAAACATTCGCCGTCGGCAAACGGTAGATCAAAAGAGCCGATAGTCAACGTGGACTTGAGTGACGGCTGTCTGTTGTACAACCGATTCGTCTGGGCCAATCAAGTCGGACATCAATGCTGGCAGGTGTCTATACGATGGGAGGTCATAAATCGCGCGTTATATTTGTGTTTTAATAGCTCTGAAAGAAAGAAAACCAGTAGCGTCTATGGTCTTGGTGTGTGCCGATCGAAATACGTTTTAGGATATAATAATAACCTACATCAAACAATGAAAGAAATTATTTTTCTTTCTCAATGTATTTGTATAAATAAAAGCTTGTATTTAATTTTTTTTCATTATTTATGAAGTATTTTTAAAATCTTAAAATATCTAAATAAAATTAGTTATCTCCGCCACTGCTGCTCACAGGGTTTCGCCGCAAGACTTTTTTATGCTTCTGCAATTGATATTGGGAAAACTATAATTACCCGCCAATCGGCAACACTGCTGGCGACGTAATCGGCCCACTTAATTTCTCAGATTGTGACAAGTTGCTAATGATGCGCAGATGTCAGAAAATCCCGTCAATGGGTTGAAAGCTTGTTAAATTTATTATTCGGGGTATATTGACCTTGCTCTCGCCTTTGCCACTAGGAAGTGAAACGACTGATTACTATCACTGGACATTCCAGTATTTCACTCAATCCTCATTCGAGGTGAACTTTCTAGAATGTCGCTTCCAAAAAAAAAAAGCCATTTATTCAGTTATTTCCATTTATAGTGATATAGGGTTACATTCTGGGTAGATTTCAATAGAAATACTAACTAACAAGGAGGTTACCACTTTGCGACTTGATGCATTGCGGAATACTTGCATTTGAGTTGTCAAGATTCTAAATTTTCAACCGATGTACAGGGGAGATCAAAAACTAGGAAATCAGGAGTAAACTACCCTTATTTTCGACATTATCAAAAAAGTGTATTTAGAAAAGTTGTTTAGAATAAGAAATAATATTCAGATATGAAATCACAGCCACCTACGCAACAAAAAAATGTTTTCCACTTTTTCATGGTTCCAGCCTCATAAAGAGTAATGTATCCCATAGACATCTCAGGCTACTTCCTCATATTACTATAATAATATTTCAATGCAAAATTCAGTACAATTTATATTTGGTAGGGAATACTGTTGTATCTTGGATCACAATTTACTTTTATGTTTTTTAACAAGCCATTTTTTGAAATATGATAATGGAAATAGTTTCTCCTGACATCATCACTATTATTTCTACACACTATGTATTTTTTGTTAATTTAAATTTTAAACAGTTATAGAAAAAACAATATTTATATTTTATTGATATGTGATCAATGGTACAAGACCATAATGTACCATGGATCACGCCCTAGTGTACTTGTTTATCTAAAAGGTAGATGATATGTATTGAAAACAACATTTTTATAGAGAAATTACATTATATTTCTTCATTACAAGAAGAAATAAGATTGTATTGAAGTATAACCTGATTTTTATTTGTATACATGTGTACAGGTTATAATATGAAATTTATAACTTGAAATTAATAGGCAAAAAAATTAGGTATGTAAATTTGATTTTACCCAATATTAGTTAACTTTAAAAAATAATAGTTAACGTTAAAGCTAGAAAAGTCCACTTGGAACCACAACTGTCCATCAGTTCTAGCCGATCCAAGGTATATGATAGTGCGTTTTTACAAACTTATCATTCTCAATATTCTAGGTTATATTTAAAACTGAAATGTGGCATAACAAATAACTCACCGATGGGCAGTGATACACGGTGGAATAAGATTTAAAACACAATCGTCAACTTGTAAAAAAAATATCAGTAGAACCAAAAGTTGTGACTTCTTGAGCTAATAATAAATATTCATATTTTACTCGAAAACAATAGCACTTGGACAACCACTCTTCCGCTTGCTTGCACTCTACTGAGTGAACATTGCCTTGGTATAGTCCTGTTACGTAGATAATAGCATTTGTCAAGAAACTGAAGGGTGATTTTTGTTGTGTAGGTGGCTGTAGTTTCAAATCTGAATATTGATCCTAATTCTAAACAACTTTTCTAAATAAACTTTTTTGATAATAAGGCTGGTTTACTCCTGATAAAAATTCCTATTTTTGTTCTCTCCTGTACACCGTTTGGAAATTTAGAATTTCGACTACATAAATGCAAGTTTTCCGCAATGCACCGATTTCTATCAGAGATGAAATTTCCTTACAAATGGTTAATAAAAAAAGTTAAAAAAAATATTCCCACTGGTGGATGAACTAGTTTAATCAAAAGAAACAGTGAATCGACATGAACACTGACAGATTACTGAAGTATGTCACCATATTCGGGTACCTATTTCATAAGTTTTTGCTCTTTTGGTTTCTTGGAATCTTTGTATATATCCGTCGCGGATAATAAAAAAAGTTAAAAAAAAATATTCCCATTGGTGGATGAACAAGTTTAATCCAAAGAAACAGTGAAGCGACATGAAACACGGACAGATTACTGAAGTTTGTCACCATATTCGGGTACCTATTCAATAAATTTTTGCTCTTTTGGTTTCTTGGAATCTTTGTATATATCCGTCGCAGCTTTACTTTGAGAATACTACGTCTTTTCGTCTTCAATATGTTGATATTATCAGGAAAAACTTCTTTCCTCTAATATTCAATCAACGTCAAAAACCTCTTATTTTCTTGATTCCCAAAAAAACAACCACAGCTACGGCGATTCCTACCGAATGCCGAAAATGCAAAACTGGGTGGAATCTCAACATACCGCAAGGAATAATAATAAAAACAACGCAACCATCACAATTAATAACAGTATGTATAAGGTGAAAGAATAAAAAATTTTGCCACCTACACACTACACCTACACACTACACCTATATATATATATATATATAAAAATATATATATATATATATATATAAAATATATATATATAGTGAAAGATAGTCGTCGCTGACTAGTTAGGTGTAAACAAATTTATTATTGGGGTATGCAGCAAAAGAAAAAGTGTACTCTTTAAAGTTTGTCCAAGCTTTCGGAATGTTTTATTTCCATCTTCAGGGATAATCTTTGTTGAGATTAGTTTCTATGTTGTTTATGAATGTTCTTCATGTAAAGTACGGTGAAATATAAGTTATGACTTTGAAGTTGGCAACTCATGTTTTAAATCGTCAACTAATTATACACATTAAAATTCATTGAACAGTTACTAATTAAAATATTAAAAATATAAATTCTGAAACATGTGTGCCTTGAAAAAGTACAATAGGTTATCTTGAATATATATATAATATATATATATATATATATATATATATATATATATATATATATATACGAAAGAAGAATCGGAGGACAAGAAAATACAATTCTTATCTCTCTCCTGGGGTTGCAGTCAATTCAAAGGCCAGTGTAATAAAGACTCTTTGTTGTTTGTCAAGCTTTCGAAATATTTAATTGCATCTTCAGAAAATGAACCTACCAGCACAAAAAAAAACAGCAAACACACTTAATATTAAAACATAATTGAAATGCAATTGATTAAAATGCTAACACCATTATACATATTATTATTTTTAGGAAGACCATGAAACCATGAACCTCCGTCACTTCAAATATCCCCAGGAGAGAAATAAAAATTGGTGTTTTCTTCTCCTTCGATTTTCCTTTCGTGAATACATTTCCAGTCGAGATACTACCTATTTCTCTTTCTCTCTGAATGTGAAAAAATATGCTCCATTCAACGAAAAAATATCAGAATCATCATTTGGATTTGCAAAACTATTTTTTTCAAAATCACCACTGAATTTTTTTATCAAAAATGTTTTTCTCCTCTTGATTGGTGAACATTTAACTTTCGATTAATAATAAAATTTCTAACCCTTGCCTTTAATTGAAAAACATTTTTTTGGCACATATTTTGCTCTATTTTCGCAAGTTTCATTTTAAAATTTCCAATATCAAAAAATTGCCAAAAAGAATTTTTTTCCATTCATGGGTTTTTCAAATTTTTGTAATTAATTAATTTTAAAAACCTTAAAAAAGATTTCCCATCAGATCTTCCCACTCTGAGAATGCCATTGTGCCAATATCAATTTCAATTTTACGGAAAATTGTTTACGATACATAAGTATCAACTTCAAGAAAATTTCTTTTTGTTAATGGAATTGTTTACATGAGTTGCCTTTACGGAAATCATTCAACAGGCAGAAAGAAAATATTAAACCACCCAGTGTGTTGCTCTCTGAATAATTTTTTGCACTAATGAATAATTCACACTTTCTCTTGATAAGTAGGTGTGATTAGTTTCAAATAATTGATGAAAAAGAGCAATTTCGTCGGTTAGAAATCAATGAATGTCGGTTACTTCCTTGATTCATTAACAACTAATCCTAGGCAGACAGGCAATTCGCTCTTCAGTTTGATTAAAATGCCGTGATAGTGACTGCTTTTATTACTCGGGTTTGCACTTTATCATAAAGGACTGCTCAACTCAAAACTGCATACCTTCATATTTAACTGGCCATATTTGACTGAACTATTTCAAAAATATTCTATAAGTGATGAAAGACGACGCAACAAATGTAATTAAACCGGATTCTATCTGCATAGGAAAACCGTGCTAACCAATTTACAAATTCAAATGAATATAAAATAAAGATCTCATGTTGAAAAAACATTCCGGTTTTCTTTGAGTCTGTAAACAAAACTAGTTTGTAATAATGAGTGAAAGTAAAAGATTCTTCAATAATGCATGTCTTCCCAACATGGAAAGAAGATCAAATTGATGTTTTTAGCTCAAAAAACTATGATGTGAAGGTTTGTTATTGTAATTTTCATCCGTAGTAAAACACTGAAAGAGATTGAAAAGAGAAATAATTGTTTCTGCAAGGTTCATTTTATAGTATCAGTAGCAAATTAGATCGCATCTTGCCCGTTATACAATTCAAGAAAAAACGTTATTTCAAAAGGCAATATTGAGATTTCTCTTTTTCTTCTAAGGAGAGCTTTGTTGAACACAATTCGTAGCTGCAAAGACTATTAGACGAATCTCAACAAACCCATATCCACCTAAATAACGTCTGAATGTTTATGGGGAGGTAATAATATACTGTGTGACAAGGTATGAAACAAGATGATTTCAGAAGAGAGTGAGGATTGGAATCATGTTTCATCCCGTGTCACATACTATATTTTTCATATAACCTGTAATGAAACTGGGAGATTCAATCAATGTCTGAAAGCCAGTCGAAGCGAGACAATTTCAGACGAATAGGGCTGTATAAATTTTATAGAAATACCTTTTTTTTACTTCGTAGGTGAAAAATCGAGGGAAGATCAATAAGATGTGGTGTACTTGTATTTTTTGCTCGGAATTCATCGTATTTTCATTCTGTTTTAGTCTTGTGAATATGACATGTGTCAGATTATTTAATGGTTAGAATAACACAAGGGTTAAAATGATTCCAACTACATTCAGCGGGTAGAAACTCGATGGTTTCTTCCCGCCAACAGTAGCATTGGTACGAAATTGTCTTGTTTCGACTGGCTAAACAGACACTGAAACTCGCAGTTTCAATAGAGGTAATATGAAAAAAAAATTAGTAATCACTTCTGTTCCCTTTCTCAAATCCAAGTTTTTGGAGAATAATCACAATTTTGAATCGTTCTTGAAGTTTTCGTATTTTCTTGAAAATTACTTTTCAATATCTGAAATATATCCCACATGTTCACAGGATGTTCAATTCGACGTAATCTACTCTGTACTGAATTTCTCTAGTTCCACATCCTTTTTCAGAGCATTTTGGAACCCATGACCTTTCAAATAAACTGATGTTTTTCAAAAGGAAAAATTTCCCGATACTGTGAATTATTTCCATTCATGAAAAAAAGCACTGCTAATTATTGTCCAATAACAATAACGTTAAGTGTTCCAATATATTTTAATACTGTTTTATAGATCGTCTGTTGGAATTTTTTAATACGTTTGATATTTTCAGCAAAAATCAACTTCTTCTTCTGTGCACATGGTGGGCTAGTTCCGGAGAACTCGTGGACACACCCATTTTTCAGAATAATAATAATGAACCACATTTGTAGAATCCATTGACATCTACAAAAAAGCACTCCGAGCGTTTTCATGGAAAATAGGAGTTTTGAGAGTTATTATTGTTGATTTACCTGATGATGAAGTGTCCGTACGGTATGAAGTACTTATTTGTCATCAGCTTGACATTTGAGTTATGAATTCTAGATGTCGCCCACACCATGTAGTACTGGAATACCTTTCTTTCGTGGGTAAAAAACCAGATGTACCAAGAGCCATCGGTGTAGACATGCTGATCTATTCTGATCAGCTGATAGTCTGATGGCGAAATAAGTCTACTTGGCGATTTTCAAAGTGCAATATGTTGAGAAATGGATAAAGAACGATTTGATGCATGGTGAACACCCACCAAAAAGATATAGGACCCAAAGGCCCAGAAAAAACTACATACATTTTTAGGAGAAGCAAGAAATCCAAGTAGGATTTCAAATAAAATGGACACAGAAGATAGAACACTGGATTATGAGGACACAACTCAAAAAAAAAGAACCCAAGTCCTAGAATCTCACAGCAACTCACTGGATGGTTTCGATATACCTGAAAAGTCAAGGATAAATACTAGGTAGCCAGTCCAACCATCAGTATTATCTATCAGCAATAGTTTCGCCGTATCAGCAAAACAGAAAAACGGGTCGGAAAGCGACCCTCCCATTAGATAAGATATGTGCATTCCAAGCATAAAAAACATCCAAAAAGGTGACCACCCACCATCTGAACTGGCTAGCCCTTGGTGAAGGACCTGAGAATGCGCCCTTGAAATAATATCAACACAAAGATGGAATAAGGATGCATCATCCTAACCTGGAGAAATACGACGAAGCTGTGGCAACCCTTACCAACACACCATATAAGGCTGAAGGAGATTAGAGCTATTTTCAAAGGAGTTAATGAAGATATACCAGTTGAGGATATCGTGAAAGACATCCAAGAAACATAAAAATAAAGATGGAACTACCTATCATCCTCGTTACAGTACCAGGCAACGAGCATAAATTCAAATCCGTAACTACTATTTCTGAATTAGAAGTAAAATATGAACCACAAAGACGAAAGAAACACATAGGCCAATGCTATAACTGCCAGAGGTTTGGGCACAGTGCTGCAAATTGCAGAGTTTAAGCAGTTTGCAGACACTCTGTTGGCTACCATGCATCAAGAGACTGCATCAAGGCAATGAAGTTCCCTCAAAGTGTAGTAACTGCGGGGGCAACCATAAATACAATTATCGAGGATTTCTATCCATAGGCCGGTAGAAATAAACATGGTTTTTCCAAAATTTTATAATAATTACAAAAGTTTCAAAACTTCAGTAGAGTGAAGAGGACTTTCATATGATATGTAGTTTGATTTTGCAACCCTCTTTTCTGAACGGAAGATGTTGAAAATCAGGATTTAATGAATTTTCACATTATTAGCGCGGAAAAATTTGCAAAAGTTCTGCAAACTTTCGAAGTTTTAAAAAATAGCAATTTACATCCTCTGATAAATACGCAACCACTCATACAAAACGGAAATGTATGTTTTATCGAAAAAAAATTGTTGTTAGTCCTAATTTTTCGATAAAAATTCCAAAAATTCTGCAAATTTGAATAAATAACTAAAATAATATTCTTGACGAGAGTTTCAATATGCAACCTCTTGCGTCAAACGGAAAGTATATTTTTTCATTAAATTGATTTTTTTTATTGAAATAAGTATCGGAATTATTACAAAAGTTTCAAATAATGGTGGCAAGTGGAGATGTCCTGACGCACAATGTTTTCATTAATTTGCAACCTCGTCGGCAACACGGAAATGAGGGTAAAATATTTTCGTACTTGTACTCTACCAAAAAAAGCAAAAGTTTTGCGAATCGAGCAGACAACTCATTTTACCAATTGGTGGCGGTATAATAATTTGCAAACTATGTTACAATGCGGAACATTAGGAATTTAAAAAATATTTATTTTTGCAACACTTGTGTTATGTAAATAATAAAGATTTTTATATACCTACCTAATAAATTACATTCATTGTGTTACCAAGTTAACTATGACCAAGAAGACTAACGTTTTCGATATGAATTCAAAACATTAAAATTAGAATCTTTTAATTTTTAGATTCATTGAAAAATGTAGAGATTATTGAGATTTAAAAAACACTCGTACAGTTGTACATTAGTACGATTAATCTACAACTGTGTTACGTCACAGTGTTCTGTTTACAGAGTAATGAATGCACAGCAGTCTAGTAACATGATTTATCACAGGAATAACAAGAAGACTGACAATTGTATTTTTATGACAATCAACTATTTAACTAACCAAAAACAATGCATACTCATCTAATAGTCCTGGAGCAACAACTGAAATAGAATTGCTACCAACATGTTTTTCCCTCTTTATTTTCAAAACTTTTATAAATCAAGAAAATGATTTTTACGTGTCGATTAAATTTCAGTCCTCCATCCGGATTCAATAGAATTTTTCGTGTGAAACCACAATTGGAGTAAGAACGTCGAGTGGAGAGATTAATTATAATTTTATTCAATTCAAGAAATACGTACCTGTAAAAATTAAATTTGAGATGTAATATCGATTTTATAATTTTTTATTTTTCAGCATCGTTTCTGTTTGATGAAAATTATGTACAAGATATACAATCGATAACGTTTTGATATCCTTCCTTCCATAGAGCATCGATTATTCATTTAAATATTTCGTCGATTAGTATAAAGTCATGTTGTGACAAGTGAATATTTTAAATGAAGAATGATTGCGTCATTTCTAATGCGTGAAGTCTTCCAATAGTCTTTTAGCAGAATTTAGCAAAATTTTGTATTATTTCGATTGTTGCATTCGAAAATATTAGATTAAATTTATTTCGCTGATTAGTCGAAAACAGTGATTACTTCTGAGATCAATAATTGGTTTCAAATTTTTTATAATGGTTAACTACGTAACCGTATTATTCTTCGGTTGCAATTCCAATCAACCAGTACAAAATATAACAATTATACGCGATGTATAATCAAGTATTCAACTGGACTACTGCAGATATATATATATATATATATATTAAACCTATTTGTACAATGTTTGCATTTATGGCCAAATTATTTAAAAAACTGTTCTGTTGAACAATGACGATTGCAAATCTCTTGCTTCACGTGAAATATTAGTCGTAATTTCAATTGCAATTTGCATAACTTTTGCAATTATTTCAGAAGTTGTAAAAATGCAAAAAAATATATTGGTGGATAAATAGGTTCCGTTTTTCGTATGAGGTTGCAAAGTTACATATCCACTAAGACCAATATTCTCTATATTTGCAACCACAATAAAAAACTTTTGTGATTATTTCAATGTTTGTGTCTATTGAAAATGGGAGCGTTGATAAAAAAGTGTGATAAATACATGATGCGTTTTTCAGAAATGGTTGCAAATGTACGTGGATATTTTAAACTTTTTTTCCGTTCACTTATCCAATTTGCAGAACTTTTGTCATTTTTTTAAACAAATTAAATTGAAAAATTAAAAAAATGACAAAAAACAAGATTTCGTAACTTTTACAAGGTTGCAAACTTAATGCATGTTGTAATACACCATTACTATAGGTATGCCTAGTTTGCAGAACTTTTGTAATTTTCAGTGCAATAATAAAGCATGAACACATTTTTTGCAATTAAAACAATGTTCCGTTCATCGCAGATTTCTGCAAAATAGTTTGTTTTTATTGATGCACTAACATACCATTGAAGTTTGGAAACTTTTGAAATTGATGTTAATTGATTGTCTATCTCTACTGGCCTACTATAGAGAAGAAGGAAAAACCAATCCCTGAGCGTCCAAAACGGCCAGGTAGGCCCAAGGAAAACTACAAACTAGGAACGTTGGGCATATACCGTTCAACAATCTGCTTTCGGCCTTGAACTAGCTGAAGGAACTTCTTAGGAGAAGGCCCATTTTATCCTATTTGATCCAGTTGAAAAATTGCCAAGGGGCAATCAACAATACCGAAGATACCGATTGAATTAAAATATCTAAAAACCGCAAGGAAAGATAGGAAAGTGAGAAGTAATAATAATAATAATAATAATATCGTCTTTATTATTTTCTTCCTTTTCAACGGTACAGTTATTAGAATAAAAATAAAAATATATAGCATATTTAACTTTGGAAGAAAATTAAAGGCGGAGTTCAATTTCAATAGTGACGAATCACCATGGAAATTGCTCTTCCACTCAACCTCGAACATATCGCTCAATGCTACTCTTAGGAATATAAAGGTAATCATTTATTTCCAATTGGTAAGTAAATTAAAAAAAATTAACAATATAATCGCCATAGTTATGATTAGGGGTGATCTTAACATAGGGATGAGATGAGATAGGTGGTTTGAATGTCAGAATCAGTTACCGCCAAAGAAATTCAGTGAAATCATTTTTGAACTGATAAAGATTTTTCTGTTTGATTGAATCAGGAATGCCGTTATACAATGCATATATCTGGTACGTGAAACATCTCCTAAAAATCTCCAAACGAAATATTGGAGGGGTAAGTCGGCCTTTGTGCCTTATATTAAGATTATGCACGTCAGTTCTAAAAGATATCTTTTCATGCAGGTAAGGAGGGTTTTTTCCATGATTATTTTGTGGAATAAAGTGGCAGCATGTAGTTTTCTCCTATTTTCCATGTCTAACCATCCGATAGCTTCCAATTTGTGAGATATTCTCTTCTCTTTCGGATACCAAAAATAAATCGTAGGCACGAGTTCTGAACCTTTTGGATTTTTTGTTTGAACTGAACGGTTAAACATGGGCCATACAATACATCAGCATAATTTAAAACAGATAGGACCAAGGCTTCACATAATGTTGACCTCACTTTAGGTGGTAAAAAATACTTGTTGCCATAAATAACTTTAAGTGAATAATATGCACGATTGACAATTTGAGCTACATGCTTTTCAAATCTCAAGTCTTCATCTAAAATTACCCCTAAGCTCTTTGCTTCATGTACTACCTACAGTTGCTCATCATTTATCTTTATATTAGTGTGGAATCGAACAGTATTCCTTGTATGCTTGGGACCAAAAACAATGACTTTAGATTTACTATTGTTTATCATCAGACAATGATCAGAGGCTTTCTCCACAAATGAGTTCAAATCACTATTTATTCTACTACAAGCATCATCACCATCCAGGAAAACTATAATACAACTGTGTATCGTCTGCATACAGATGGATATTACAAAACTGAAGGCATTTCATTAGCTGCGAAGTATAAATGGCGAATAGCAAGGGTCCCAAAATGGAACCTTGGGGCACTCCACAGCGTAGATTTAAATATTGCGAGTGATTTCCGTCAATAGAGACAATTTGTTGACGGTCATTGAGAAATGATCTGATTAAAGATACTGCACTGTTAGATATTCCAATGTAACCCAATATTGACAACATTAAATTGTAATTGATTGTATCGAAGGCTCTACTGAAGTCTAGAAGAACTAGTATAGTGTTTTCGCCCAAGTTACTGGATCTTATAATATCATCAACTATATGCAACAGGGCAGTTGTGCAGCTGTAACCTTTACGAAATCCAGATTGGGTATTCGGAAGTATGGAGAAATGGTTAATATGTTCTTTCAGCTGTTCCTCAATGGCTCTTTCAAGTAGCTTAGATAAGGTTGATAATATGCTTATAGCACGTAGATCTTTGTAACTTGATGGATTCGTTTTTTTAGGCAACACCTTCACAAGCGCCCTCTTCCATACAGATGGAAAAATCTCATTCATGAGGCAGAAGTTGATAATATGTGTTATGTATAGAATAATATGTGGACAGCACATTTTAATTAGTTTTATGTTCAAAAAATCACTACCCATTGCATTTGATTTAATATTAGAAATAGTTGTGAAAATGAACATATCATTTACTTCATGGAATTTGAAATCATGGTCTATCAGCTTATTTTCCCTATAAGAGGAAATGAGTTCTACCGGCGGCTCCTGAAAAGGAATAGAATTAATGAAGAAATTGTTGAGCTCATTTGGATTTTTCAAATTGTCTGGAATATCGCGTTTTTTATCGGGTAAAAAATTATTCGATTTTAACGTTTTTCAAAAATTTTTCTTATCATTCTTACTGAATTCAGAAGCGAAATAAGCTCTTTTTTCTCTCTTGACTGCCTGATTTGTGTAATTTCGCATGTCTTTGTGTAACTGAAAATGAGCTAATGATTTTGATTTCTTATATCTGTTTAAAGCTTTGTCCCTTATTTCCATCATTTCTTTCAGAGTCCCTGTCAGCCAGGGAGCAGGCTTTTTAGTTATCCTTGATGATGTTAATGGTGCATGTCTATCAAAAAGGTTCGTTAAACAATTAACCAGGAATGAAATTTTCTCATCAACTCCCTCTTGATCATAAATATTAAAAAAGGTATGTTATATAAGTCTCTACAACATTTTCTAATTAATTAAATTAATTTTTTTTGCCAGTTATAATATTTTTTTACAATGACCAATCTTTATTTTACAATGAACCAATCAGTAACCCCAATCACATCAACGACACCCTTTTCTATCACCCAATCTTTTTCAGTTACCACTACATCTAAAAGTGAGGATGTGGTTTCAGTTATTCTTGTGTGGCTCTCTATAACTTGGCTCAATCCGAAACATTGCATAACTGATAATATTTTTTCAACAGTGGCATTATCATACTGTGCGAAGTTGATATTTAAGTCTCCTCCACAAATAATTCTATCCACCGAGGGATAAATTACACTCAATGTGTCTTCAAACTCATCAATAAAAGAAACGTCATCCTGAGTTGGGGGTTTATATATTACTCCAAGAGCTATTTTCGTTTTTTGTATTATTACCTTGATCCATAACTGTTCACAACAGATGCCTTGTATATTGATTCTTTCACTACAGAAAAAATCCCTAATAAAAATACATACGCCGCCCCCTCTGGTGCCACGATCAAGTCTATATAGTTTATATCCTTCAATATAAATCATATCATCACTTATATTATTTTCACATATGAGAAAAATAGGGCAAAGTCCTCACTTGATGAAGAGTAGTGGACCCAAAACAAAACCAAAACCATCGGTGTATGACAACCTTTAGATGATCGCTCACTTTGCAAACAACTGTTTATAATTTTGGTGAAACCAGTAGTCGTCGTGGTCGCGAATAAGGTAATAAATATAATGGCCAATCGTCACATGACGGTGTTGAAGGTTAATGTTCAGCCAGTCGAGTAACAATGAGGATATATTGAATTACGGCCAATTGAAGTGCCAATCATTCAATGATATCAAAGTTGCGAATGGGAGAGTCTAGAGGGAGAAGAAAGAGCGGATACTTACCTTTTAATTTTTCAATTAATCTTGCAGTGAGAACTTCAGTTGTTGTTGGACTAGTATAGCATTGTAATTTGCGGCTGCCAAAAACTGCTCTGGTGGCCTCCAAATAAAATGTAGCGGTGGGCACCTTACAACGTTTATGATGGAAATGTTCCCTAATATTCCAGGATTCCACAAAGATATGGAATGGAAATTATGTATAGTTCATGATATCAGTTTCATATTGAGTGTTTGTTTTATAAGAATCAGCTGCTTGACGGCTTATTTTTTGAATTAATGCCGTTTTTGAACATTTATGGCTCTAAATAGTCATGTAGTGAGTTTTTCAACCGACGAAACCAAAAAGAAAGAGGTTCTCTAGTCGACGCGTATATTTTTTTTATGTATGACCACGCATAACTTTTTACTGAGCCGTCCGATTCCGATAAGTCTCAGTGGATAGGGTGTACTTCGAAGTTGGTCCCATTTGAATTTAAAAGATGAAATCCTCTTCTAAGGGTAGCAAAATGAAGGATATTGATCACTCACCCTCTGAATTCTGGTCCGTTAACCGATTCTATCAGGCATAACTTTGTACTGTGTCCTTAAATTTAGATGATTCTTGCATTATTAGATAAGGTATACCTCATAGTTGATCATATTTGGATTTCGAATAGAATTATCCACCCTTAAGAGTAAAAAAAATAGGAGATAATTGATTTTTCACTTGTGAACATTGGCACACATATGCAGTTGACGAAGACAGATCGCTATTGTCATTATTTGCGCTCTCCTACATCCGTCACAATCATTATATTCTATGAGAGGATTGAATGATATACAAAGTCATGAAATAAACTAACCAGAACAACAAAAATAATTTATATTACAACAAATATTAAAACTAGATAATCATATTATTTAACAGGTAATAGTTGAAGTAAGGTGGGTGAAAAAGTATTTTGGAAGTAACCAAAAAACAAGTAGGTAGTAATTAGTAGATTTCAGCTACAAAAAATTGAAAACTGAAAACTTTTTAACAAAAATTAAACCGACGAAATACGGAACTGAAAAGTAAAAAATAAAATAAACCTTTTTAGTCTCAATAACTAAGCTCCTAAACTAATGTATGTAATTAATTTTGAGTCGGCGCCAAACGAACAATCAACGAAGATCAATAAATTACTTCAAAAAAATTATCAGGATGTCACCGCGCAACTCGATGCCATCATTTTACGCCTTACCTAATTCATTTGCTTGTTTGTTTGGCGCCTACTCAAAATTAGTTACTCATATTAGTTCAGAAGCTTAGTTATTGAGACTAGAAGGTTTATTTTATTTTTTAATTTTCAGTTCCGTATTTCGTCGGTTTAATTTTTTGTTAAAAAGTGTCTTTACTTTGTAGATATCAATGATAATTCACTAAAATATATGGTATTGTCGTTACATTGTACAAGTTTATTAGCATTAGTCAAAATATTGTTGGTTTCATGTTGATATCTTTGACTAAGAGGACTTTGGTATATCGTATACGTTATGCAAAGTAGGTATATGGTTATTGTGTGGACCGACTATGGTATAAACTCTGAAATTCTACAAAAAACTCCGAAATTATATTTCAAATATCAAATTATAGGTCCAGAATAACAATAGTATCTCTTATTTTGAATTTGGCTACAGAATGAAAATGAAAAAAAAAATTAAGACAAGCTTTCATACAAATATACTAAAAAGGAACAAATAATTTCGACAATTGTTTGACCTAGGTTATTATGTGAATAGGAGATTAGAAATCTTGCCGCTCAAGAATACCTATTTTATATTCGCGGTAAGCTATTGAATCTGCTACTCACAGAATAACCGTAGGTCAAACAATTGAATACATTATTTTTTCGTTTTTGGTGCATTCGTATGAAAGCTTGTCTTAACAATTTTTTCGAATCATTTTTATTCAATTCTTTTCAGTAAGTAATTCATGACATACGTCATCTTATTGAATTCTCACGAAAATTGATAATCTCCGACCCCAAAAAAACCCATATACCAATTTTTTATTCACGAATTATGACAAACACATGATATCCGACCCAAACCCAAACACACCCAAACACACCAATTTTGAATGGAATCGGGCCATAATCACAGAACTCGTTGCCATCTTTAATCTGTGGATTTTGAGTTACTGATGTGAATTAGTATAAATTTTAACCTGATCAAAGCCTCCAGAGCTCAAAAAAAATATTGAGAAATTATTTTTTTTAATCGAAAAATTTAAATTTGGCAACAATGTCGTATGTAATTTGAGCCGTAGAATCCGAAAAACATCAAACATACAGGGTGTTCTATTCGAAAAATTGAAGTTGGTGGCTATTCTGGTGAAACCGGAAGTCGGTCATTCTGTTTTCATATGTTTGTCAATCCGAAATCGTGTCTTATATTTATGTACGAAATTTCATTCAAATCGGTTGATAAGTGCAGGAGATATAGGCATGGCCCTATTCCCATTGCCACCCGGTATACAGTCACACATACAAATATGAAGTTAATTAAAAGCTTGTAAAAATAAATTGTTTTTTGATTACCGAGTGATCCTGAGTGTGGGTCAGTCTTATTTATATCTTCCATATTCATGAATAACTCCTAATGAAATTTGTTGGGTTTATATTATAAGTTAATTCCGGTTTCACTAGAAATGACAACAATTTTAGATTTTTGGATACTGTACCCTGTATATTTTCACATCTTTAGATTACTGAGTCAAAAAACATATTATCAGTATCTAATAAGGTTGGTGATTAATAATATTTTTTATGAAGAGGTTTGTTGGATTTGTATCATAGTGTAAAAACTGTTGTTTTTTGTCAACGTTTCGAATTTGATTAAACTTATCTTCAGGGATACAAAAATATTTTTCCCAAATTAATGTAAATAGGTGTAAAATAAAAATAGACATAATCATCTTGCACTTCACCATCAGAATAACGAACACTCACTATTTGTTTGTCAGAAGATGATTTTGATTATATGTTAAACGTTGGCAGGCAAACATAATTTTTCTTCGATTCTCTATTGATTCAAAACCCACCTAACCTGTGAGTAAAATGCTCCAATACCTCTGATACAAATACCGCCAAATGTCATTATGACTGTCCATTTTTGTTTCTATGTTTTTATTCACTTTTTCATTAAAAGCAATATACAGATAACATAAAATATCGAATCTTTCATATTCAATAATATGATAAGACTATCATCCGATAGCGGTAATCATCAATTTTAATAAATCAAAATTAAATAACTCCAAAAATTACCCCAAAAATAATTATAAAAATGTTATACACTATAAAAAATTGAGATATGATCTCAGCTCAGAAACCTGGAATTCTATGTACGAAAAACCTGATGTACATTCAGTGGCTGATTCATTCATTGATACCCTTACAAAATATATTGAAAAAACTTAAAACCAGTCAAAACAAGAAATACCGAAAGAAATAAAAAACCATGGATTACACCAGGCTCGGTAATATCTATCAATCAAAAAAATAAACCATACAAAAGATTACAACTTGATTCACATAACATCACCCTCAAAAAAAAATATAATATTTATAAAAATAAATTAAACATAATATTACAAAAATAAAAAATAAAATATATAGAAATGCGTCAATTTCTGTGGAAATTTCTAACGAAATCGCTGCCCCAATGAGCATTTTAATAAATATATGTTTCGACACTGGATGTTACCCCAACTTTTCAAAAGTAGGACTTATAAAACCCTTGTACAAAAATTTCTAATATGGCAAAAATTGTGGAAAAGTTATTGAAGAAAAGAATTGTGATATTCCTCAATAAGTTTGAAATTATTTCAAATAGTCAATGTGGCTTCAGAGAGGGAAGGTTAACGGAAGATGCAATCGGTACTTTAACATCAAAAATATATAAAGCAATAGATTCAAAAACCCCAGCGCTTTGCATTTTCGTTGACCTCTCTAAAGCCTTCGACACAGTCAGCCATAAAAATTTGTTGAAAAAACTACAACTATCAGAGATAAGAGGAAATGGCTTCTCTATACTGCAAAGTTATTTTTCAAACCGGCGACAACAAATCTTCATTGATGGTTAATATCAACACCTTACAGAAATGGATTCTAAGAATTATATATGACAAACAACCAACTTACTCCAATAATTCACTATATAAGGAAAGTGGATTTTTTTACCTACTACTCCTAAATATTCATAAAGGAAAACTCAAATGAGAACCAATCGAACATGCCTACCACACAAGAATTAGTAAAAATAACGTTACAGTACTAAAATGCGAAAAGAACATAAGGCAACGGAGTATGGAATTTTTAGGACCAAAAATCTTTAACAATTTACCAGATAACTTGAAATCAATAAAACAATTTAGATCCTACAAGAAATATATAATTAATGGTTATATCTCATTGAGAGGAGTGAAATTCATAAAATAATCAACAACAAATAATTCGGTGAGCGAATGCATGTATTTATATATACAGTGCTTTTCTTTAATGTGCCCCCCCCTTTCATTTTTTGAACTAAAAAAATTGAAACTTGGAATCATGAAATTGATGCATGAATACTATATTTTGGAGTAAAATATACAGATGAAACTTTCAAGATGGCGTCTGGACACCATCTGGAAAAAAAATTGAGACGGGGGTTTTGTGATACATTCTTTCGAAGCTCCTGACGAATACTTCACAACCCTAGAATATAAAGTCAATATCTTCACCTACTACAAAATGGCGGAACATTTAATAATTACCTGAATACAAACACATTAATATCGATACATCTAGAAATATTTGTTTTTTTCTGCCCTAAGGCAATCCCAACAACCCGATAAGGTTTGATAGGTTATTTTTTGTTTAAACAGAAAATGACAAGAAATGTCAGTACGACAACGAACATCATTGTTCAGTTAAAATATTCTCATTTAGATTTCGGTTTTGCTAGTAAATAGGTACCACGTGAATTATCTCTAAAATGGTCAATTCTCGTCCATTGGAAGAAAAAATCGAAGCGATTTTTATTTACGGTGCGACGCGTAACTTTCACGAGACCGAAATAATTTTTAATGATCGTTTCCCGATTCGTCTTATCTGTAGAAAATATTTAAGGGAACTTGTAACCAAATTTATAACTACCGGTAGTGTACAGAACAAAAAGCCCCCAGGTCATCCGTCCATTCCGGAAGAACAGCAAGCTCAAATAATTGGTGAGATGATAGTAAATCGTCAACAGTCTACTTCCTCCGTCGCGAATGTTTGTGAGGTGTGTCCTTCTACTGTGTTGAGACTTTAGAAGAGGAATGAGTATCATCCATACAGAATCAAAATGGTACACCAGTTAACTGAAGATGACCCTGATCGAAGAACAGAATTCTGCGAAATTATGACGGAAACCATTGCAAGGCATCCTACCTATCTCCACAATATTTGTTTCAGTGACGAATCTACATTTTATCTCAACGGCAAGGTTCACAGACAAAATTGCCGTCATTGGAGTGACACCAACCCTCACATTTTCCGAGAAACTCATACTCAATATCCAGAAAAAATTAACGTCTGGGCAGGAATATTGGGAAACTATATTGTAGGACCTCTCTCTATTGAACAAAATTTAACAGGGGAACTGTATTTGAATATGCTGGAAAATACTGTTGACCCTCTAATCACCGAAATCGTCGAAGCGAATCCTAATGAATTCGATATGGATATTTTATTCCAACAAGATGGAGCACAACCACATTACTACGGACAAGTAAGAAACTATTTGGATAATACTTTCCCCGGTCTCTGGATTGGCCGTCGAGGTCCTACGGAATAGCCAGCCCGCTCGCCAGATTTAACCACTGTAGACTTTTTTATGGGGCTATTTGAAGCAAAAGGTGTACGAAACTGAACCTGCTTCAATATTGGATATACGGCAGAGAATAATAAATATTTGTAGAAATATCGACGTTACTGTGTTCGAAAATGTTCGGCGTGAAATATCGGATAGGCTGTTCTTATGTCAAGCAGTTCGAGGCAACCATTTCGAGCATCTTCTGAACTGAACTCAGCTTCTTTCCTCAAATTATGAAGTTAAACGTCGATGTATTCAGGCAATTATTATATGTTTCGCCATTTTGTAGTAGGTGAAGATATTGACTTTATATTCTAGGGTTGTGAAGTATTCGTCAGGAGCTTCAAAAGGATGTGTCACAAGACCCCCCCCTTCAATTTTTTTCCCAGGTGGCGCCCAGTCGCCATCTTGAAAGTTTCATCTGTCAATTTTACTCCAAAATATAGTATTCATGCATAAGTTTCATTATCCCAAGTTTCAATTATTTTTTTGAGTTGACCCGTTTGAAAAATAAAAGGGGGGGGGACATTGAAGAAAAGCACTGTATAATCAATACATGCAACCAGACTATGTTGGCTTTTGTCATGTCTCATGAAACTCTGAACTCTAGAAAATAACTAGATAATTTGATACTGAATCTTAGCTAATTATAATTATATGTAGACTAAGTTGTGAACATATTTATCTGCAGTCATACAAATCTATTTTTTTTTTCACTCTATTACTTTCACCTATATATGTATACACTTACACCTACGTCACATACAAGCTGTAATCAACAGCTTCAGTGATCATTCTGTTTGTTCAATATCTAAACTATCTATTGTAAACTTGAATTTGAATAAACATTATTATTATTATATTATTTCATTTTTGATGTATCAGAATTACTCAAAACTGAATTGGGAGAACAAAGAAAATATGAAGTTTCAAAACACCGAATGTACTTTTTCTATGGTAACCCTTTTTTATGGAATGATTACAAATAATATGTTCCTTGTTCTTAACAGAAACTTGGATACATTTTTTTGATGTCACATAAAAATCCGGAAAGAGTTAGACAGAGAAAAATCGCGTCTTGAATGCTAACTTGAAGACCTGATCAGTCTCCTCCCGATATCTATGTTTATTACTACATGGAAAATAAAGTGTATTTTCGTGCCTCTGAAACCATAGAGCAGTTGAAATATAGGGTTCGGATAGGGGTTATCTGACGAAATGAACTGAGACAAGCGAGATGGCGTTAGCTCCATTCTGCTAATTCCATCCCAGCAAATGCTTTGAAATGGATTGACAAAAAGCGTCTCGATAAACGTTTTGTTTGATGGTAATTCAGTGGGAACCAATCAAGTTGGATATGTTTATTAATTTATTGAGATTTTGTAAAAATGACTGATTGATATTTCAACTACTAAAACTTGCTTAACTTGCACTTGCAAAAATCCAGATGAAACTTCTCAATTGGACGACGCTTTCTTTTATTATTTTCGAATATATCGCTTTCTCAACAGTATGGCTGTCTTTCCCAAAATTCCTCTTTGATTTTCATTCGCTGAAATTTATTAAACCTAGAAAGAGTCAATGACAATTTTCAATTTTTATTATGCATTTTGTAAAGTATAACGAAAGTCATCCCATCTACGTGTATATTGACTTGAATATTGTGAATAACTATTTGAGACATTAGGTGGATTTGGTACGTTTCGTACCAAATTAATAAGTATTGTTTTATTATTGTTTTGGTCGGCACGGGTATCTAGAGCGTGGACGCACAAAGAAGAAGAGCAAAATGTGGTACTGAATTGATTGATGCGTTCAGACTAGATTAATTGGGCATGGTAACTGGTTACTGGTTTTGATGAGAAATGATTCATTTTAATCGAAACAATATATTTGTTGATTCTTGATATGTATCGAATGTAGGTTAGTGGGATGTATCACCCCTTTATGTTTGATGAAATTGACAACAAGTTCAACGAGAGTTTGTCCTGCCTTCTACCCCCTAAATCTCAAGAAATATTTGCAAGTTAATAATGATGGATACGTTATTAAGTTCGCCATTCTGAAAAACTGTGCGATCAATCGAGCTAGTAAAATATATTTCATTATTATTAGAAGTAATTCAAATACAGAGGAAAAAGTTTAAATGAATTATATTCCCATCTCCTAAAATGAAACAGAAGAAGTATAGAAATATCATTTATTGCTCTAGATAGCAGCAGGTGTGAGTTACATAATCTTAACAGTATCGAAAAAAATAGGGCTAGGCTTATTTATGAGTAAAATCATTGAACTTTTGCTTTGTTTTTTTTTATGTTTATTTAGAATTAATATTAAAAATTTGTCTTTTGATAATTCATTTTTATTCAGAAACTTCCGTGTTTGAACCGGATACAGTTCATATACAATTTACATTTTGAACATAACTGTTTTTTTCCAATTAATTACTACTCAAAATACTATTGATTCACAATTTTTTTTTAAACAATTCGACAGTCGTCCAGCACCATTTTGTGAACTCGAGCGATGTTATCGACAATTGTTGCATTTTCTGGACGTCCCGAACGTTCATCATCTCTCAAGTTGGTACGGCGTCATTTAAATGCAACTGCCTAACATTTTACGGTGGTAAATGATAGTGCAGAGTCCCCGTACACAGCGTTCAACTCGTCTCTGATTTGCGTAGGCGTATTGCCTTTCAAAAACAAATATTTCATGAAATTTCGATACTCGATTCTGTCCATTTTCACACTCACATCGACCCACTCAAACGATTGTAAACAACAACTCAAACAACTGTCTATCCAAAATGGCTGCGATTTTGGTGAGTACCTTTCAAAAGATGCGCAAACACATTCCCTAGCTACTGTTGACGAGTGCTGCCATCTTCATGTTTCAGACTATACTCGTATAGCCAGAGGGTTTTAAACGGATGTATGTACGAATGTGGTTGAGGGTGATAAGTACACTGCGTCATACAGAATAGAAATAATTTATTGTTATAGTTATAGTTACATTGAATATACATAAATATATGAAAAATGAATACAGGTAAACACGCACCAACATGGTTAAATACATTATGAACAATAAATTGAATTGCTACAGACCAAGCTCGTAGGTAGCAAAGTGTTGTTATTTCAAATATTAACATTTATAAAATGTGTCTCACACAAAACAAATTTTGGTACAAGTACTATGAAATAATTATTCAACAAAAGAAAACAAAAGATGTCAGAGAAAGAGGGGCAGCAAAAGATAGGAGTTCAGGTGTGTGTATTAAATTGAAATGTAATAACAAGGTTTCATTGAATTGGATGATATAAGATTTGCTTCAACTGGTTGCAGTTCTCAACGATCCATAGGGTTGTTTTTGATTTGAAGGAGTTGATGATAACTATCCTGATCTCTTTTCTTGCTGCTTCCTTTACTTCAGGTGTCCTTCCAGTCGGCAGTAGCCTGTTGGGATTTCTGTTAATATTCAGAGTTTGTTTTTGCTTAGAGTGTCGTATTCGGTGGATCTTTTCTGGTTGTGAGTTTTCAGAAGTATCTTCACTCGTCTCATACTTCCAATATTTGGATTCTTGTGATTCGCTACTCTTTTGATTTTTCCCAATATTTTTTATTGGTAATGTAACGCGTTTTTCTAGGGTCCGAAATCATACAGGAAATATGTTCCTATCTCAACTTTAAATCTCGGGCGCCAGATTTTATAGTGGTTTACTCCACGCACTAGGGTAGCAACAGATACGGTGTGTCCAGGGGTCTGGTATTTTGACACTTTTTGTAGTCTTCAAAAGACTGTGGGCTTTATATTGGACACCGGCTGCATTTATGTTCACAGAGAGACAGACAGACAGAGCCGCCTTCACGCTAGCAGACAGACTGAGCTGTCATTGCACTATCTTTGAATCTTTGTTTTTGTCTATGTTTTCCACAGTAAATACAACGTGTAAAAAGTATTAAATCAACTGGTATATTAAAATTTCGGTTATGGCAATTTCACAAAATGGTTTAGATATATTTCTTTTTACAGAATATAGTTGTCGGTCTTGCAAACTTAAATAGATATAAGTCACGAATAATCCTAGAATAGGTATGTTGCCCGTAAATCGGTCCTACCTCAATACTTTTGAAAACAATATCTCCTATAATACTGCTACGGGGAGTACTCACAAAGTGATTTTTCTAGGTTGTTGCAACTCAATTTTCCCTTCCTAAACCCTTATTAATCTCAAACCAATGATTACCTTATTCCACTTGGTTATTCTCTGAGCTTTACGTTCGCAATAACCCCAACTCAGTTACTTCACGCCGCTCCTTGTTCTAGGCCCATCTGCTAATAATTAAATTTTCCTAATGATTTTATATTTCTTGACAATTGTTTTCGTTCGGCGATTTCCCTGAAATCAACCAACTGTTTTATTTTTCTTTGTTTTAACCACTGGGCTCGCATACAGACTACGAGGCATCAAAGTTATTTCCATGAAAATTAAAATATAATTCACTTAGCAACAACAAACAGATATTAACAAAATCACCTTCCATAATCGGAGGATGAATAATATTCTGAAAAATCCCGGTATCGGGGCTATTTTATTTTGGAACTCGAAACCATTGCTCTGCAAGTATTTTAATGGACAACTATGACTTGTTTTATATATCGCGGCCGTTGTTCGAATTTGGTTATTTCAGTTTACTTCCGAGAATTAGTAGAAATGGAAAATAAAAATTATAGGTTTCCGAGAGTTGAGATGAAAGATGACAGCGTAACACAATTAGTTGACAAGATTCAGAAATGTTGTTTTCCACAGCTTACTAAGTTGAAAAATTATTCGAACTGCGAGAAAACTCATGAACTAGTTGTAGATTTTTGAATGTATACAATTTGTTACTGCACAGAAATACAAAAATGAATTTTTTTCCTGAATGTATGTTCTAGAGAGACATGTAGGTGGCCCATAGGGGTTCCATTTGAAAAAAAAATAATTTTTGATCGAAATGTAATGTGACTGAATTGATTCATCAATAAGTGACACAAAAAATAATGTTTCAGTAAAAATTATGTTTTTCTGTTGTGAACGACTCATTGTGAATAGCCTTGACCAAATGTCATTTGTTCACGAGGTAAAATAAAAAAACAATTTTAATATATATTGTTTCAGAAAAATTACATTTGACATAAAGTTTGGACTTGTTTTGACCTGTTGAACTTGAATATGTAGAAATATACAGGGTATTACATATTTCTTCAAGTTTTTCACTTGATTTTGATAGATATTATCAAAACATGGCGTATTATCTAACTGTGGAATAATTCACGGGTCCCGAAATGTTACGGTCGCTAGGCGGCGCCACTGTCGTGCACACACGAATACTATTTTCAAGCTGATTTCCTGCTCAGCTGCTTGACAATCAGACTTTTGTCTTCGTTAGTTTTTTTCGATGTTGAACTGGACAAATTTTTCAATAGCGGATAGTCACTATACATACAATTTCAGAAGTACAAAAAATGTAATATATATATATATACAGTGTCCGGCATAAAGTTCGCAGCATATGGAAAACTTTTTTATTATAGATTTCTCAAAAAAAATCATTAGTGATAAAAACCTCTGCTTCATCCTAAACCTGAATTGCGAACACCAAAATTGAATTTTATACGACCCTATACGAGGGAAATGGAAAAGTATGCTTCGTTCTCAAAATAATATGATCTCATCACTTCATTTCTCGCGGTAGAATTCAAATTCATGGGGAAATATTGTTCTAAATCGAATGTTGATCCAGAAATTCGAATCATAGCCACCTATAACCAATTTCATTTTTCAACTTTTTTTCCCATTTTTTCCTCATCGCCCTGTACAACATGAGGAATATTATGCTAGACGAATGGTATATCATTAGATATGATGATATCACTCTCTGAATGTTTTCTCATTTCTCCCTTCCATCGGAAAATCTCATTAATTGAATTATGTGACGGAATTTCACAAAATCTTGCTGCAAATAGTAAATTAAACTGAATTTTCTCCAAGGTATGATGCCAGAATGCCAATTAATTTATTTTCACAATACAAATAACATTTCTTGAAACAAATATGTCCTATGCTTTATTCTACGTGGAGTCCTCCATTCTCAATACACTGCATAGTACGGCGGTGCATTGCATCATGAACATTTCTTAGTATCTGGGGAGCTATTCCTCGAATACAATCCCTGCTTGTATTATCCAAATGACGTATATTTTGAAATGGTCTTCTTGAATATACCTTCTGTTTGAGATATCCCCATAAGAAAAAATCCAAAGGAGTGAGGTCCGGTGACCGGGCGGGCCAAGCGTTATTGGAATATCTACCAATCCATCGATTTGGAAATGTTCCGTTTAACCACCTTCTCACTTCTTGCGTAGAATGAACGAACGCACCGTCTTGTTGAAAATGCATTCCAGCTCTCATGTCCAGGGGAATGAATATCATCTGAATAATCGGAGAGAAACATCTGTAGCATTCTTAAGTATCTGGCAGAATTCAGTGGTTGTCTGAAAAATACTGGTCCACCAATAATGTCATTAAGAATTCCGCATCAGACGTTAACTTTGAAGTGATATTGGTCTCTACATTGTATCCTGAAACGGGGATTAGTATCTGCCCACCACCTGCAATTCTGGGAGCTGACTACCCCATTTGATGTGAAGGTGGACTCGTCACTATAAAGATTTTTTTTCGAAAACTGTCTATTATCTTTCATCATACACTGAAACCAGAAACAGAAATCCAATCGATTATTCGGATCTCTCGGTTTCAAAGTGTGTATGAATTTTGGTTTATACGGTTTGAATTTATTATTACCTAGAACTCTTTTCATTGATCGATCGGACATACCAAGATTTTCTCCTCTTTGCGATAATGACATTCTTGGATTTTCAATCGTAGACAGCATAATATTCATAACAGTTTCTTCATTTTCAGTTATCGGTCGTTTATGTGTCACTTTGTATTTTTTTGAAACCGATCCAGATTCCTTGAATGTTTTCAAAATTCTTGTAATTGTCGAATTATGAACGTTTTTACCTGGATGTCTTTCATTAAAAATATTGGCAGTGTCTCTACAAGTATGGTAATTGTCACCATGTATCATGACAATGTCCACTCTCTCCTGTATACTTAGTCGAGCAGCCATGATTGAATTGAAAAACTACTGAAATTACTCTACAGATTTGTGAGTTATTCTTGATGCGTCAAAAATGGTTTGTTTACAATTAGAAATGAATTTGTTTTCAAAGCCAACTGTGATCGGCAAATGTTCTGTATCTCAATCATTTAGAGTAAAATTCAAAGAACAAAACTATGGAAGCTGGGTATTGCTATCGAAGTCGAATGTAACAACTAACAATATTTTAAAATCCATAAATGATACGTGAATAAATTTTTCGAGTGGATCAAAACCTTAATTTTGTTCGTTAATTCCGAAAAAAATTAATAAAAATTGTAGATGCTTTCCGATGTCTTGCTTGAAAAAAAAAACTATAAAAAAATGTCATATTTTACAATTCCTGATTGTCTTAAAAGATGTTATTCATAGTGTGAAAATAAATTCATTTTCATTCTGGCATCATACCTTGGAGACAATTCAGTTTTATTTACTATTTGCAGCAAGATTTTGTGAAATTCCGTCACATAATTCAATTAATGTGATTTCCGATGGGAGGGAGAAATGAGAAAACATTCAGAGAGTGATATCATCATATCTAACAATATACCATTCGTCTAGCATAATATTCCTTATGTTGTACATACCTTGGAGACAATTCAGTTTTATTTACTATTTGCAGCAAGATTTTGTGAAATTCCGTCACATAATTCAATTAATGTGATTTCCGATGGGAGGGAGAAATGAGAAAACATTCAGAGAGTGATATCATCATATCTAACAATATACCATTCGTCTAGCATAATATTCCTTATGTTGTACAGGGCGCTGAGGAAAAAATGGGAAAAAAAGTTGAAATATGAAATTGGTCATGACTCGAATTTATGGATCAACATTCGATTTTGAACAATATTTCCTCCATGAATTTGAATTCTACCGTGAGAAATAAAGTGATGGGATCATATTATTTTGAAAACAAAGCATGCTTTTCTATCCCCTCGTATAGGGTCGTATAACATTCAATTTTGGTGTTTGAATTTCAGGTTTGGGGTGATGCAGAGGTTTTTATCACGAATGTTTTTTTTTTGGGAAATCAATAATAAAAAAGTTTTCCATATGCTGCGAACTTTATGCAGGAAACTATATATATATATATATAGATATATATATATATATATATATATATATATATATATTATATATATATATATATATATATATATATATATATATATATATATATATATATATATATATATATATATAACGGACCTGCAGCCGCAACAGGAATAGCCAATTGAAAATAATGGCAGTGACTTCACAGTCCATCAATTTCTAAAAAAAAACATTTTGATTGTTCTGTTGTTGAGGGGCACTGCGCATGCACATAAGGAACTTGATACATACTTGTTAACATTGTGGGGATTGATTCCAATTGCGGACTACTATAGCTGAAATTATAAACGCAAATTCAAAAAATTTTCCAAAATCTTAAGAAAAATGGTTATTATAGACAGTGTGTGCAATTTAATACCGCAACAGCCTCTTATTCCAGTATAATAAATTTCACAATTGAATTCGTCAACAAATATCCTCGTTTACCAAACATATCTTCAATTGGAAGGATGTTTCCTCTCATTTCTGTACATCATAAATCCACAATGAATCTTAGGGAGTGTTACAAAACTATAATAATTTGTAGTCACTACAAAATTCCAATGAAAATAAATACTGAATGGTATAATAAAAACCTGCCCATAAATTTACCTGCTCCGGTTGAGAACAACTAACAACCTGCATAAAGCTATCAAACCTAAAAAAAAAAAAACTTGATTTTTATTTAATACTGATTTGATCCAAATGTCTTACAGACCCCATTGGTGCCTCTTCAATCTTTATTTAATTCCAATGAAATAGTGAATATGAATGAATAATGATATGGTGATGATAATTATGTAATTAATTCATGTTTCCGTTCAGGATGTAATCAGTGCAATAAGGTGTTAAATTATATGCAGGAATTATGTTTTCAGGAAATCATTCATTTTATTTGTTTACACGAAATATCTTCTTGCAATACTACAGTAATAAGTCCTATGAGGATGTTTCAAGTCGAGATATTTCGAAAGCTTTCACTGCCTCATTACAAATTCCTGTCGTGATCAGGATTCATTATTCTTTAGATCCTAGATTTATTGCCGCATTCTACGGGGACATTTGATCTTTAACGAAAGTGGATTCAACCGTGAACATTCCGTAATTGTTTGCCCACGAAGGAATGAAATGAAAACATTTTTCCTTCCTTATGTGTCAGTTTTTTCTCCTGGATTGAATTTCGAATAATATTTTTGTCTTCTCTTATTGTTATCACTATTTTAATTATGATTGATGTTGTCATTTCTTGTTATCATCCGTGAATTAGTTAATATTCATAATATATCCATTCAACACGATAAATCTTTAATTTAATAATTTGAATAACTTTTTTTCGAACGTTTCCAAAAACGATCGACAGCCACATCCTGATGTATTGGAATATTATACCAGTAGAATAAAGGAGGGGATCCCAGAAGTCTTTTGGTTTTTGGAACGAAGTTCTTTTACGCGCCTTTCGGTAGGTGTTGACTGGTAGAAATTGTCACGTGAGAAAAAAGCGTTATGCCCCCTCCATGTGACTTTCTCTCTCTCTCTCTCTCAAGTGGCCGTTAAATGATCTGGCGTGTGCGAAGTAAACAACGCAGGGGAGTACTGTACCTATTTTCGCAACAATATGGAAATCCAACGGGACGGTTATGCAAATAATACATCAAAAAAATACTTCTTGACTTGTGATCTCCACAGAATGTTTCTTGTCTTAATTTTTTGATATTGTTTCTGGAATTACACGATTGACATTAAGGAACACTTTCACTTGACACACACTATACCAATTCTTCAGGCTTAGTCCTCCTCACTCGTCTGTGGTTTGAGTTATCCAGGAGCTGGATGACTTCGATATTGTCCTATTGGTAAAGTCTTTCTTTGTGGCTCCTTTATTTAGCATTACAGCACTGTAACAGCTAATGACTTGAGCAGGATGCTAGATTTCAGAATTTACTTATTGATTCTGAAATTGCCATCAATCAAGCTAACAAATCAGAAAAAATGGAAAATTTTCATCGGAAATGAAAACAGCAAGTAAGTAAAGTAAGTAAATTTATTCAATTCAGGTATAAAACAGATATAGATTCATTTCTAACATAAGAGGGGAAAAAAAATACATATACATATAAAGATTACATAGTCCTAGGAGAACAAAGTTTGAATGTTACGGCTACACTAAGCAAGCTTTATTGTAGCCCCAAACAAAATAAGTGATTCTAATCCTATATAACCAGACATATTAATATTGCAGGGTGAAGAAGGGAAGAGATAGAGAGAATAAGTGAGAGAGAGAGAGAGAGAGAGAGAGAGAGAGATCTGTTTGTGATGCGCTCTGGAAGGCACCTCTAATAGTAGAAGAAGGATTCAAATTCACATGTGTGTTTCTATATGATCTGACTCAAATCGGAAGAAAGAAGTATAACCAGCCCACAAGGATATATACAGTACTTACTTGGGTTTTAATCTTGAAATCACGTAGAAAAATTATAACTAATATTTATTTATATTGTTTAACCATTGTTTGAAGAGATACTTAGTCAATCACAATGTAAACTGCATTGGATGCTGTTCCATGCCAACTACCTCTGTATTGTGGCGTCCTCTTCCTGTTCTGTGAAAGTTTCATTGAACTACAATAATATTACTTCCTAATGCACGAATCTGCTTAGTTTCCTACTTTCCGAGTAGAGAAACAAGTCGATAATTTCAGTTAGTGACTCAATCGTACATAACCTAACCAAACCAGGGTTCAAGCAAGATTGTTTATTCCCTTTGTGCTTCATTTTCCATTTGCTTTCTGTTCTGAAAACATCCTTGACTCATATAAGGGACAAAAAATGTAAGACAATTTTTTACTGAGTGAAAACAATGATAATGGACTCGAATAGTTCATTCGTTGAATATCGTGAAAGCCATATCGAAGTTATTCAATTTAAACACTTTTTCGCTGTGAAAGTAGTACTACAATGTGATTTAAAAAATTCAATTCCAAAAAAAGGCAACACCGTAGAATATAACTCTATTCATTACTGAACTTTTGCACATTTAAAATAATTTTTACAAGCTTTTAGTTACGTGAAATTTGGCAGGTGTTCATAGTTCCAGTGACAATGCCTTCTTGTGAAATCAAAAATCAAGACACAATAAATCCAGTCAACAGTCAACGCTAGAAAGAACAAAAGACTAATATATTAGGGCATAACCACAGAACGGCATAACTCAGAAAGTCAAGATGGGCGTTCGAAAAACAAACCTCGAGATTCTTTCTTTTCGAACGTCCATCTTGACTTTGTCAGTTATGTCGTTCTGTGGTTATCTATCTATCATCTCAAAAAATACAGTTTGTTTTTTGCACCGGTCCAAAGTTCAGAATTCCGAATAGACATTTTTTTTCCAGTGCCATCTACCGATTGTACAATTTTATCGCCACCTATCAGCTGGTAGTTTCATTACATCGAGTTACAACTAACAGGTATTGTTCCTCAATGACGTGACTGGGAGACCAGAGTACTAACGCCGTCTACTCATCGAATCCAATCGATTTCCATATGATATATATATATATATATATATATATATATATATATATATATATATATATAGTATAGATATAAAAAAAAGCGTCCTCAAGTGGGAGTCGAACCCACGACCTTATGATTTCTAGCCATACGCTCTACCATCTCAGCCATTCGAGGACATAGGATCAACACACACTCGTGAACCCTTTCCTTCCATAATTTAATATTAATGTTAGAAATGAATCGAAAATCAAACGTTTTTATCCATTACCTGTCACTCAACTTCATCGCCATTCGAAGATTTCAGTAGCAGATTCAAGCAGATGATTATTATTATTTTTTTTTTGTGCTGCCCAAATACTCATCACAACAATAAACTTCGGCTATGACATTCTTACCCTTTTTCAATATACCATTTACCTTTCTTTTATCACCTTTCCCCAGCTCAGTCGGCACGCCTATGTAGAGCAGATCGTCTCAAATTTCAGGAGGATTGCAGTTGCGCCATCTAATTGTTTTGCTTGAAATCAATTTACTGTTTCACGGAAATATAGCTCGTAATATGATCAAATGATGAATAACGAGACCAGAAAATAGTTAAATGATTGTTTTTTTTTAAATAAATTTTCAAATATTTCAAATACCTATTCCTGCGATATCTAACTTATGTTTAATGTAATTGAAACAATCAAATTCAAAACATCAAATGCTTGCTCATGCGAAATCAGTGAATATTGCAAGTGAATATTTGGAGGTTATATTTATACTATAATTATGAGTACGGAAGAAAGTTCACCACTACGAATCGGTGATATTGAAAAGAACTATAAAAAGTGTCTAGTGCGAAACTTACCTGAGCAGGTCAGTTGTGGATAGACGGACAGCGGTTCCCATAATTTTGTCGAATTTGACAAAAAATTTACATTTGTATTAAATTTTTTAATTCGAATTTTTAACCACTGTAATTTCTTATAAAATGGCATTATATACGGACAATGAGTTAGATTACACCCTGTATATAAGGATTCATTGCAGGAATCCAATTCATTCCAAGTTTCATTTATGCGTATCAAGAATTTATATATCTTTACTACTTAAGATTCAACTCATCATCTGGACCGTTACCTCACATTCATGTATGGCGGTATTTATTCATGTACAACTCTCAATTATCTTCCCAGCTGTATTGCAACAGACAAACACGTGAAATTCTTTTACATGACGTCATATATCGCAAGAACCGCTATTCAGTGAGACCATTTTTGCTGGCGGCCAACTGTTATATAATATATGGATACAACATCGAAAAACATAACATGTAAATATTGAGTAGTTATAAACTACGGCAGAAACAATTTTCAAGCCAATAAACATGCAAATTTCCCAGAAAACTGCCTTAGACTGACCAGTGATAGTTCCCAAACGTTTGGCCATGTAAACGTACAGGGCTTTTTAAACAATTATACTTGTATTGAGTTGTTTGTGAAAACCTATGACATTGATGTACTATGTGTATCTGAGCACTGGATGAAGGATAAATATGCCACAAACAAGTGGCACTTTGGTAACTATGAAATAGCATCAATCTATGAAAGAAAAAAACATTTACATGGTGGAGCTCTCATTTTAATGAAAAAGCGATAAATTTTAATGAAATTCAGTCAATCAAAAGCTTATCAGTTGAATGTGAAATCGAACTATGCGCCATCAGATACAAAACAAATAGATACAAAATTACCATTGTTACAGGATATAGACCACCAAATGGTTATACAAATATTCTTTTGGAATGCCTAACACAGGCTCTAGACCTAGTCTCTGACCGGTTTGACTCCATTATCTTTAGTGGGGATTTTAACATAGATTAAAACTTGATATGATATAAAACTTGATATGAACACTAGAATCCTATCAGATATCTTGAATTTACACCAGCTCAGTCAAAATCCTTTAGGAGCAACCAGGTATTTACCAACAAAAATGCGCATACAAGCTCAACCTGCATGATATAGGTGACCAGCCTCCCAAATCTAATTCAATGTGACCTAATTCAACCTAATATAGCTGATCCTATGGCACACATTTTGCTTCTCAAGTAGAAAATATCTCAGATACTAGAAGGGTTAACTCCTCTCGCACAATAACACGTCAATTACACCTGGAAATTATTGCTGAATTCCAAAGTAGGTTAATGAATGTAGATTGGACTCCAATCTATCATTTGATGTTAAACGAGGCATTCGATTACTTCTCCGTCTCGCTTCTCTGGTGCTTCAATGTCTCGTGCCATAAAAAGAAAACAACTCGTAACCAAAGCAACCCAGAGGGCTAGATATCTCCAGATATAATTAATGAAGGAAATCACTTGAGGGATACGTTCTGGATTCTTTCAAACTCGGGAAATATTGATTCTAATCTAAATGAAGGATACAAACTGAAAATACGAGAGCATAAATACAAAATTAAGATAGCAAAAAAAGATGTTTTTAGCGCGAAAATAAAAAAATCGGATAACACAATAAAAAGAACTTGGAAAATCATAAACAAGAAACTTGGTTGAACTGGAAACACCCATTCACCTATAAAAAGATTTTCATAAAACACTCACAAATGAGGTCCCCGAACTGTTTGCCTAAGACTCTCCAGCTCAGCAGAAATTGCTATTCTGAATGACTTTGGGCAAAATATGTCTCACCCATGTACAGTAACTGAAAATGTTCATATTATTGAAGCCTTTAGCTGATAGTTAATACCCTATCAGAAATGAAGAATAAAAAATCTTCTGGCTTTGATGAACTTTCCATGATAACAATTAAGAAAATAATCCCTACCATAATCAAAGCATTAACCTATCTCATGAATCAATCTCTTATACAGGGATGTTTTCCAGACATTATGAAAAAAAATTTCGTTATCCCTGTATATAAAAAAGGTAATATCACCGAAGTTGACAACTATAGGCAAATAACCTTGCTCTGCAACATATCCAAATTATTCGAAAAAGTTGTAGCAGTTAAAATAATTGAACATTTGGAAAACAAAAACATACTCTGTATACCTGTATATATATATATATATATATATATATATATATATACACTGAGATTGATAACAAATGTGTCGAAAGCTTTCGATACAGTGTGCCCTGAATTTCTAATCCAAAATTATTAAATTTTGGTTTTCCTAGTACATAGTGAAATGGATAAATCTTACATGAGAAATAGAAATATGATCGTAGTATGTAATGGGTCATCCTCAGAGCCAAGAAACATCAAACTTGGTGTGCCGCAAGGTTCGGTCCTGGGACCTCTTCACTATTTTACTATATGTAAATGATTTACCACAACATATTGTGGGAGGCCATATCACAATGTTTGCAGACGATACTACCATAACCATATCTGGTCAAAATGCAGAGCAACTCGTTAGTAAATCTGAAAGTATTGTTGAAGAGTTCAGCATATGGTGTGAAAAAAATAAATTGATTCATAACCCTTATAATATCCCAGACAATATTTTCAAAATAGACAAAGTTCACAAGAAGTTAAATTCTTGGATACTTACCTAGATTCCAACTCAAACTGGGAAAAACATGTGGACTTAAACTCAAACGAAGCATATTATGCCATAAAGCAATTGAAATCATATCTGGACAAATCTGGAATACTAAGTATTTATTATGCAATGGTCTACTTCCACATCAGCTTGAACATTATGGTTTGGGGGAGAGCAAGAGATTTTACAAGGGTTTTCTTAGCTCAGAAAAGAATTATATGAGTCTTATTCAACTTGGATGGAAATAATATTGGGAGCTCCTTCAATTTTTATCCTCAAAAATGCATCAGACCACGAACACAACACACGAAACGGCGACCTTTTGCTTATCCCAAAACACCGGTTGTCACACTACAAATACTCTCCTCACTATTGTGCAATAACTTGTTAATATAATTACCTGATGTAGTCAATCGAGTCAGAAGCGATAAATTATTTCAGAGACAAATTAAAACGTTTTCACCCTCTCTAAGAATACTTGACAATTTAGCAAACATTTTTTGAACCCGGTGTGCTCGGTACAAATACGTTTGAACATGTAGAAGTCTTATCATATTTTTACAAGTCTTTTATTGAACGTGATCATCTAGTTATATATTGTAGTAATCTTAATGTTTACAATTTGTATATTTTTCTACATATATTTATATATATATATATATATTCTCACTCTCATATCTACACATATCTTAATTTTACTGACATACCATATTTGAGTAAAATAAAGTATTATTATTATGAACTAATAACCGGTATGGTATTCCATAACACTTTTTCATTCTTCTCGCCTTTATTTTGAATTGAAGGTGTTGCTGTTTATTTTTTTAGAGTTGTTCAGGATCTCCACTCACCAGCAGTTAACATGCAACATTACTAAATACCGAATTTGAACTACGCCAAAAGAGTTCATTCGATCATTCAAACGTCAACAACTGATGATCATATTATGAAAACTCCATTTGTTATTCAAAAACAACAATTTTCCTGATGCTCTGTTGATATACAAAAGCGAGAATGATGATTATATGTGCTTACCAAATTATTTGAATCAATTTTTTAAGACAAAATATATTCAGATGTTTCACCATGCATTCAAGACGAACAACATGGTTTCGTGACCTCAAAGTCTACTGTTACGAATCTGAAAGTATTTTTTCCAGTAGTTGATGACGGCAAATAGACGTTGTGAACACAGATTTTGCTAAATCTGATATTTTATTGAGTTTTGAAGTTTCCATTCAACATGTTGAAGCTTTGTGAATCATATTATATAATAATATATGATATACCTAAATGTCAAACTTTATACTTTATAAAAAGTTCAGTTTCGCAATAAAAGGTATTTATAAACAAAATAACTCACGTAGATCAGTTTCACTTTCACTGTCGTCATCCAAATTGATAATAAACTTTTCTTTGGGAATTTTTTCTATATCCATATCCACCTTTTTGATATGGGAAACGCACTTGGCCCAGCTGCTATCAGGAATGTTTGCAGTTTCTGTTTGAATAAGAGCTACCACAGTTGAACTTAAGGTTGGAGAAGTATTATTTTTTCGAACTGCCGACTTAAGCTGATGCCATATATGTTCAATTGGGTTAAACATACAGTGATGCGGAGGATGTAACTGTTTTTTGTGCACTTTTCCTCATAGTACATATCATTATTCAACATATATTCTTGTATAGTGGCGTTGGTGTCTTTTGAACATGGTGCTTTATCTAGTCTTCGACTGTGGTAGCTATAGCATTATCCATGACGATAATACTGTTGGGTGGAATATTTGGTATGAGTTTATTTTGGAACCAGTCTTCAAATAATTCGGCTGTAGTATCATTATGATAATCGACTAAAGACTCCTTAATATTCTTTGCCGATAAAGACAATGCATTTGGTATAAAACCATTTTCGGTTCCTGCGTGAATTATCGTAATGCGTTTTCCTTTATTAGACGGCGCATTAGTTTGGCACAAGTCAGATGAGTCTACCCAACTTTTGTTTGGAATATCGTGTGTATCGAACCAAGTTTCATCCAAATACACTACTGTTCTACCATATTCTCTAAATTCGTTTTATGCCAATAAATATTAAAATCTCTATTTCTTAAGGCGCACATATTCCATTTTCATTTTTCTGCTACTAGTGAGTTTTTTCAATTTAAATCCGTTTTGTAAAAGAGACTCTCCTAGAGTCTCTTTGCAACACTGGATACCAGTAACATTCTTTTTAAACCGTTGCATTAAAATATCTAATGTAGGCACAATTTGCTCTTCGAATTATATCTACATCACACCCATCTAGTTTCCTTGAACCGCCAGAGTATTCTCGTTTCTTTCTTTTTAAAATAGGGTTACTTACTATTTTGAACTCTGTGGAATACTATGTTTTTGGCACTTTCTGGCTTTCTGCTACCTTCCTTGATTTGACAAAAGCGTTCGATTGTATTTCTTTCGAAATCCTCTATGAAAAACTAATTCACTACAATTTTCACCAAAGCAGTGTAGCTCTTGTCAACTCCTACTTGGAGGAGAGGGAGCAATATGTTTTTTTCAATAATTTGGAATCAAAAAAACAGTGGATTCAGCATGGAGTTCCACAGGGCTCTGTGCTGGGTCCTCTGCTGTTCCTCATTTACATAAATGACCTGCCTAACTTCGCCAATGTCATCACTCTGCTTATAATCTTATTTGCAGACGATACCACTACGTTGATGCGTTACCACCCCTCAGACCCAATACTTCAGTGGACCCAAAATAAAGATGACCAGATTAACAATTGGTTTTTGGCTAACAAATTAGGTCTAAATGCCGACAAGACACATAATATGAACTTTACTTTGCAAACTTCTTCATCAAACCTGGAAAGTCAGGCATCGGTTAAATTTTTGGGGGTCCACTTGGATCCAGGGTTGACTTGGAACGTTCATATCAACCATCTGAGCTCTAAGCTGTTCGATTCCTAGCAGTGGAACTTTTTTTTTGTCAAAATCCGTTCTAGCCAAAATAATATTTTATTTCATACTGAAAAAATTATATATATTTTAAGTTTTTGAGTGAGTTGAAGAGCAGTGAATATCTATGAATGGATCTGTAAAACGATTTCTTCAGTTTTATTCAGTTTTAAATGCGATTCGGAAAATATTCTCTTTGAATATTGTTCGTGGTGGATTATATCGCAAAATTTTCCCTCAAACATTTTGCCTCTAGGAAATTTAACTCGTGCAATTTGCGGCCTTATTATCAAAGATTAAACCACTCAAGCTTCGCTTTCGTGGTTTAATCAGATAAGACCGCAAATCGCACTCAGTAAAATTTCCAGGCAAAATACTTTCTTGAAAATTTCAAAAAAATTTGAGCGATAAAACCCTTAGCACATGCGTTCGAAAAATGGATGTATGCAGTAACACAACTTATATTTTTTTTCTCTTCTACATCTTGAGATATTTTTTTATTGAGTTTCATTGTTTCAGAGTATTGAATGTGAAATTTTAATATAGAGAAATCATGTCGAAAATGAGCGTTCCTTCACCAAAATAAACATCAAATAATATAATTTTTCTTGTGGTAATTTACCCGCAGCATGGATAATGGGGAATACCCAAGATCAATGTTTTGACGTGATATTTTAACAAGGTAGAATTCACACATGGTAGGTACGCTATGAAAGTGTGACCTGGTTTTCTGCAGAAAACACTCGATATTCTCACTAAATTGACACTCGCTCTTTCAATTCCATTTACTCAATCAATAATGGTAAATGCGGTCACACCAATTACAATTTGAACTCCTCACTTTGGTCAAGTTGCTTGAACACTACTCACTCGGTACCATCTGTTTATCTCAGGTGTTCAGGTTCATTGACTTGATGACGATGCTTGAGTGTGTTTCCATGTTGAATCGAAATGCTTTTTTTTCTGGGATAGTGTACATAATTAAATTGTCGTTATTTTATAACAGCCTATTTCTTACTGTTTAAGTTTAAAAGTGAAATAAATGTCGAACGGGTTTCGATTCGGCTGAGAAAAAATGGGAACGTGGGCAGAAATCACATGTTTTACGAGTGCTGGAATTGAAAGAGCAATAATAATTTGATTAAATTGCGATAGTTTAGAGAGTAGCTGTAGCTTGAAGTGTTTCGAATATATCATATAATTTGGAATATGTTTTTTTCCCATTTGAAAGCATTATTATGTTCGATTTTTTCTAAAAACGAGTTATGTAAAATATAACGGGTTTAGGTATTTTTAGTGCTGAAGTTGTTGAAAATATCAGCATATGCGGCAATCGTTTGTCATCGACTAACAAGATAATATGCATTTTTAATGAAAGTACCTGGGCGATCGAGCTTTGCTCGGTGTTTTTTTTTCTGTAAATTCTTGTTTTTTCGGAGAATATGCTTATTTAGATACAAATCACATATTTATTACATATGAATATTTTGCAATCTTATCTAGTGCACAGGTTGGCTACCAATATACATTTAAAATAAATATGATTTCCTTGGACTAATCAAAGAAAAATATTGATTTTATGCCCAAATTCCGCAATTTCACTCGGTAAAGTTATTCGTATTCGGATAATGTCATATAGCGCCATCTCACAAAGTTCAGAGGTACCAGTAGGCTAACATCCAATAGCAACAATGCAAGAACCTCAAAAATTTACGAGATGGCGCTATACATTGTTAGCACCAGAGCAGATAGTGATTGCTCTATCAATTCGTAATAAAACATTTTTTTTGTGTGAAATAGATTTTTTTTCAGGAAAGACGCCTTATAGATCAACTAAAGCAAAACCCAATATAAATACAAAATTTCATCCAAATCGTTAGAGCCGTTTCGAGATACACAAATATATATATATATATATATATATATATATATATATATATATATATATATATATATATATATATATATTATATATATATATTTATATATATATATATATATATATTATATATATATATATATATTTATATAAAGAAATGCTCGTTTGAAGTAATGAGATATGCATAACTTCTATTCTGTAGATATCAACATTCTGAACAAAGAGATCCCTGTAATTTGTCTGCAGAAAGAAAATATCCAAAGATAAGAACAAAAATCCGAACAATACGATACACTCTACGAGAGGGACACAACTACCTAAAATATACACCATAATTAATTTTCCGATGCTGAACTGTAAAGAAAAATGGAATATTGGAGTGCATTAATGATAATGAAAGTATGTATGTATATATGAAAATATGTTTTGGCAAAGAAAGTCTTGAAATGCGAATGAAAAATAACCGCACACTCCTTTGTGTGAAATCATCGTCATCATGATTGAGAATACAAGATGATTCAAGTATATTATTCTGCTCTTCTGAAAAAGTTATAGAAATTTTTCCTGAATTGTTTAATATTTGCTATTTCAACAAACAACTTTCATCAGAAACCTGGCCAATTTTCCAAGAAATAACTTCGTTATTTGACAGTATGCATGGTAAATCTAGTTTATCAAACCCGTTTCGTTCGGCAAACTAGTTCATGCAATACATAATCTGAATCACTGCTAACACCATCAAAATTTTGAATTGATCTTCAATGAATGAATTGCGATTAGTACCAAAGCATGGAGTTCTAGTGATCCCAATGGAATAACACGATTTGTCGAAATGTTCTATTCATATAATTGCAAAATAAACAGAAAACACTACTTACTTTTTGGTACTATCATAATAGTTATTATTCAGAGCTTGTGCTCGAGCTAGTATCAGCTTGGTTATGTTAGAAGCCATATTTGGGGTAAGCCGGTTCCTTATGATATCAAAACTTTTAATCAATGGTATTGAAATGAAAGTAATGAAAACATGTTGAATTCAATGGGAACATATAACATAACATACCACACTACCAAATAACCTAGGGTTTTTTAAAGGACCATTGGAATTTTATCTATGAAATAAATACGACAATTCAACTCATGTATGAAAAATCGCATATGCCACAGTGCAATTGTCAGTTTGGCAGCGGCAAAAGTTAACTGCAATTTTACAGCGACAAATGCACTAGTGTTTTTTCACTTATTCATTTGTTTATCAATTATCGCGGGGTTGGTTGCCAAAATAAATAAAGTTTGCATTTATATGTTTTTAAATTTCTTATTCATTAAATTGTCCTGCCTGATTACACTCGATGTTTGAATTGATATCTGGTAAATTTGTGTTGTTCAAATTCTAAACTGTTTCCTTTAACAACTTGTCTCGAAAAACTGTCAACCTAAAAACGCTCCACCTTCGGTGTTGCGTTTTTAATAGTTTTTCTCGTCTGATTGCTAGGCAACAGTTTCTCATTAAACAACCCAAATTTACCCGATAAAATACAAACCTCTCGTGCAATTATAAGTGAAAATGAGAGTTTTTTAATCCTTGGAAAATGTTGAGTCATATACTTCATATTAAAATAGTTCGATTTGAGAGTTACATATAAACTTGACGAAAAAAGCAATGCGAGAAAAAATATATTAATTTTACTTGCTTGATGATTTGGAAAAAGATTCTTAACTTCTTCATAGAGTGATACCGATATGTTAACAAAAATAGAGTACTAGCAAAATCAGATCAGGTAACACAATGAATCAAGGACGCATAGGAAATATTTGATTAGGATCATGAAGAATATTTGATTAGGATGAAAGAGTCCACGAAATTTTGCCGGGAATTAGAATTTTCAGAGCGTCATTTGTTTCCAATTCGATGACCACTGTCACAGTTTTTGTATATGCAACGATTCCATCATTATTGTGTATCCTTTTTTATTTACTCATTTTGTGAAATTCCCAAAAACGATAACATAAGTTCCATATAAGATTCCGAAATACCCGTTAGAAACAACAAAAAATGAAAAAGAGTCCATGCGTCATCAGACAAATTTAAATAATAATCAGCTATTCAGTGGAGATATTCCAATTGCTGTAAGAGACCATCTCTTTCTGGTTTCATTCGTCGTGTTCACTCTTTTCCTGTTAAGATTTTTTCACTCTATATCTCATAATACTTACGTACGGTGCTGGAATGATGGATGAATGGTTCCAATATGGTAGACATTGTCCAACTTTTCATATTCATATATATATATATATATATATATATATATATATATATTTATATATTGTTATGTTTAGAAGTACGTGTTAAATGTTCAAAGAGTCAAAATGAAAATTATAAACTGAAAAAGCACATAAATAACAAATGTTCATATTTAGTAATTTATGCTATGTTATTTTACAGTTTTTCTAAGGATTCTACCGTTTTTCTGAAACCTTATATAATATTAGTCGATACCTATGTTTTAAATGAACATGTTTTTAACATTACAAGCAATTGGCATAATTTATAAAAATTATAGAAATAAAAATTTACTAATATATTTTTTGAACACAAGCCGACAACAAATGATAAGATAGAACATTCTGTATATGAAATTAGATCTGAACACAATAGCCAATGAGATGCCAGGAAAGATCTTAATGCAAAATTATGAATATTAAAAATATGAAAAGCAGAAAACGTCAAAAATTATTTTTAATATATCATGTATATAGTATGTAAGGTATTTAGAAACTATTAGTGAATAAAATCTGTCAAATAAACGAAAATAATGAAAAGTGCAACAAAATGTGAGTGAAAACCGAGAATTTGAGAAGAAAACAAAAGATATGTGGTATCGAGGGAAAAAATTATCAAGCTAAGAGGAGATTGAAAAAATATTTTTGGAAGAACCAACTAAACAAAATTTAATTTGGAAAATCAAGGATATTTTCGCTACAAACACAATTATTTGCTACTAAACCACAATAAAATACCAGAAAGAACATTAGCTGATAAAAACCAGGTACATAACGAATCTTACCTTCTCAGTCCATACATATACCAGTCCGAGGACGAATTCATAGTCAAACAAGGGGGCTGCAGACTGGAACGGCAGTTTACAACAACAGGAGAGTGATCCTAAACAGTGAACATTTGCATTTCAAGAAGCCACAGGTACTTTAGAACAGTAAAAGTTACAAAACCCAGTGCATTTTAAAAATAAACCTTTCAAGAATTCCTTCGATAAAAAACTTTCATAAATTGGTATATAGACTAATTATTTCTCGGAAATCAACATAACCTACAAAAATTGGTTACATTTCATTTTTTATTGTCATATAATTGCACTTTTCATGTATATTTTGCTATGAAACACTAATTTGAGTTAATTATCCAAGTATAGGTAGCAGTAAGTCTTCCTGAATGAAGGAAATAATTATTTTGATGAATTTCTGAGTTATTTTCAATAATCACCGACCCCGAAAACTTTCACATACCAATTTGGAATCTAATCGGACCATAATTACAAATGTCGTCCGCCATCTTGGAGCCGCCATTTTGTTTTTTCTCTAACATAAATTCCATAATGCATTGTCACCGGAATCATGAACACCTGCCAAATTTCAAATCGATCGGAGGACTAAATAAACTAAATAAAGGCTTGTAATAGAAAGGAGCTTAGGTAGGTTTTGTTTATACTAACTTGCAAGCACGTACCATAACTGAAGGTGGCAATCCGAGTATAGGGGATTGATTTATATCCCGCTTCATTTCAAGACATTTTCGTTTGTGTGTAGTTTCTTTGGTTTTCTTAAAATGACGCGGGATATAAATCAATCCCCTATGCTCGGATTGCCACCTGTAGTTATGGTACGTGCTTGGAAGTTAGTATAAACAAAACCTACCTAAACTGCTTTCTCAGTAGTAAACGTGTAGAATGTAAGGAAACAATTGAAGTCCCAAGCCAGGAGCGAAACGTTTTGTGAATTATAGTTAAATTTAGAAAAGAAAAATATTTAATTGAAACCTGTCCCAGTTGGAATCTAAAACCTGAGAAAAACCAAACCAATAAAATATAATCAAGATTCAAGAACTTTGGTAAATTTTTCTTTAACCCTCGTATTTTAAGACTTTCTGATTTCTTGGGATAGGTCCAGACGGAAAAAACTTTGTTACAACATAATGGTAATTTTATTAACGTTTCGGCAGGAACTCATGCCTTTTTCAAAATATTCAAACTGTGAAAATGTTACAAATTAGAAAAATAGTGTGAATGTTGGAGAAAAAGAGATTGGAACTTACCATAAAGCGTATATTTTAGTTTTTATTATTCCAAATGGTCTAATTGCTTATACTGATTTCTTTCTCAGGTGAGGTGAAACAATTTGGGGAAACATTTAACATATTGTTTTTTTTGTAAAAGACACAGGACATAGTTTGAAAACGAACCGTTGAAAGGATTTTTATCGACTGAAAGGAGGCTAGCCCATCTTGTCAGATGTTAGAATTTGTTTTTTTTTAATTATTGTTTTTTTGGTGTATGTTTTTTTATTGTTGGATTGTCGACTGGATGTATACATTGTTCTTTGTATATATACAGTGAGTCTGCTTAAGTTGGCTACATATGGGAAACTTTTTTATTATTAATTTTACGAAAAAAAGTTATTCTTCAAAAAAAGTTCTGCATGGTCTGAAATCCAAATGCAACCATCAGATATCAAATTCTATCAATCTTATACGAGGTATGTAAAAAAACATGAATTTTACTTAAGAGTAAAGTAAAATAACTTTATATTTCACAATATTGAAAATTGTTATTATGAAAAGTTGTTCGGGAGTGAAAACTATGTTTAAATATGCAATTACATCCTTCTAATTGAAAAAGTTATTTTTTTCTCAAATTATCAATACCGAACATTATCATTTTTATGTATTACAATCACGTTAACCTTTCCGTTTCGTTTAGAAATTAATAAGTAAATTTTCAAAAAACAAAATTGATTGAAAATCTTATGATCATTGAACAGTTGATAACCTTTTAATTAGTTAATGTCTGTCTTGTAACATGTCAGCGATGCATTTAAATTAATAATACCATAATAATTCATTTTGTAGTAATAATTTAACGAACTTTATCAGCTCCCTCAATTCACTAACGCCTCGAAATATCCGCCTTCTTTTTCAATACAGATAATTGTTCTATCACGAAAGTTTTTCAATACCTTTCTAACCATAGCCGGAGTAAAACTCTGAACGCATTCTGTACTGACTTTTTCCAAATGAGCAACATCTGTAAATGGCCTTTGAAGATACACCTTTTCCTTTAGGTAACCAGACAAGAAAAAATCGAATGGCGTCAAATCGGAAGACCGAGGAGGCCAAAAAATTTCAGAAAACCGATGAATAACTCTTCCATTAAAACGATATTTGTTGACGTTGAAGGAGGGGAACATTATCAAGAAAATCGTCTAATTAATTCTCTATAAAGAGCAAATAACGGTCCCCATTCGAAGATTCATGTAACAAAAAGGTCCAATTATTTTATTTCGGTAAATTCTACACCACACATTTGTTTTGAATGCATACTGGTCCCGAATTTTGATGGTAAAATTTGGAGTAGTATCATTCCACCAACGGCAGTTTTGGCTAGAGACTGGTTCCATTTGATGTAAATGTTGATTCATCCGAAAAAATGATATGTTTTGCCATGAATAGATTATCTTCTAACATTCCTTGGATATTACAACAGAATTCAAATCGTCTATCATGATCTCCTGGTCTTAACGTATGAATAAATCGGGGCTTGTATGGGTGAAACTTGTTTTTTTTTTAAAAACCGTATCTTTGTTAATAAGATTTTGCATCGAAACTGTCCTTTCTCGCAAGGATATTTTAGGATGTTCGATTGCTGAAATCATTACTTCAAATTCCATGTCATCATTGGCAATCCGTTGTTGGCGTTTGTTGCTAAATTTATTTTTTACATCTCCAGAAGTCTAAAATTTCGTTAATAATTTCCTTACTGTAACATAGACATAGATATTTCTCTGGGTGTCGGTTATTTTAAATTTCTGCAGCTTCACGATAAGTTCTACAATTAACAAAATTTCAATTTTATCTTCAGTTCTTAATGTTGCTGGCATTTCTACCAAATTTTGTAATACTTTCTACCAAATTTCGCTAGATACAACTGATGTTTTGAATGTCACTGTCAAACATTTTACTGTGTGACATTTCTTGTCAGAGCATCCTAGATTACATGTACAATAATTACAGTTAAATTTCCGTTGTTATTCTAGAGATATTTGGAGAAATAAAAAAAAATACTATAAATTAATGCAACTGCATATTTGAACGTGATTTTTAATTCCCAACAACTTTTCACAATATTCATATTTTTTGACATACCCCGTACAATATTGATAGAATTTGAAATCTGATAGTTGCATCTTGGCTTTTGGACCATGCAGAACTTTCTATAAAGTATAACTTTTTTTCGTAAAAGCAATAATAAAAATTTTATGAACATCCTGTTTATATTTTCAACAAATCAAAAATGTTTCCCATATGTAGCCAACTTAAGCAGACTCACTGTATATATATATATATATATATATATATATATATATATATATATATATATAAATATATATATATTTTGTAAAATTGTTTTTAATCTCTTTCTTAGTTGTTTGACCAACCCTCAGAAGTTAATTAAAACTTGTACGAGTTAAGATCACGGGGACCTTACCTTTTATACTGGGATCCGAAACCACTCTTTATATATATATAAATACATATATATACATACAGAGTGGTCCAACGAAAAGTATGCACCTAGCTTTTCTCCTTTGTTTAGAATTGAAAGCAAAAATGCTCGGACACGTGGAGTTTGCTTTTGAGGGGGACACATTTTAGACATATTTTTCAACCTGTGCCTTCAACGCCCTAGCGAGGGGGTGTCACAACCCTAAAATTTTAAATGGAAAGTGGGGTCGAGTGATATATCATTTGAACGGGCACAAAATTATCTTTCTAATGATACCCTATTTATTGAAATTTATTCGAACAGTTAATGCGAAAACGGCTTTAAGAACAGTTACCCGATAATTTTGGTATTAATAAAAAATACAAATAAGTTTTGGTTATTAAGAATCAAAACATTTACAATTAGTAGTACTTACGTTTCAATGTTTGTTACTTGTAACAGTGCTTTGTAAAAAAAGTAAACAAGCTGTTAAATTGATTTATTGAAACGTTACTTCAACAAGTGTTGAAAATGTGACCCACTTGCTTCCATACAATAATACAGATTTTGTTCAAATCTATTTCTAACATTTTGTAGCATATCAGGTGTTATGCTTCTGCATTGTGCTGTAATCCGTTGGCGAAGATCTTCTATGGACTCGGGCTTCGTAGCAAAACATTTATTTTCCAAGTGTCCCCATAGAAAAAAGTCCAAAGGCGATAAATCAGGTGACCTGGCAGGCCATTCAATTGGGCCTCTCCTTCCACTCCACTGTCCGGGGAACCGGTTATCTAAAATTCTCTTACAGGAGCAGCATAGTGCGGAGGTGCTCCATCTTGCTGGAAATGAAGCCGATCGGCATCATGATTTTGGTCGTCTTCTATTATCTGTGTTATGAAAGGATCAATTGCATCGTCAAGCATGTTTAGGTAAACTTCACCAGTTAAATTGCCAGGAATGAAAAGTGGTCCGATGATATGACTGCCTAATATGCCACACCAGACGTTTATTTTTTGAGGGTATTGGGTATGAACCTCACGGAATAAATGTGGGTTACTGTCATCCCAGTAACGGCAATTATGCCTATTCACAGCTCCATTCAAATAAAATGTACACTCATCGGTAAAACAAATGTTAAACAATAAGTGCGGATCTTCAATTAAACGTTTGGCTCATTTGTTCACAAAATTGCAGCCTTCGATCAGGATCATCCTCATTTCAGTTCCTGTACTAATTTAATTTTGTACGGATGAAATTTGTACGCTTTTGAAATCCGTATTATGGATGAACGGGAGACTCCTGAGGCTTCAGCTAGTTGACGGGTACTTTGAGTATGATCCAATTGAACATGCCCCAAAACAGCGACTTCCACAGCTTCATTTCTGATGGGGTTCTGCGGCTGGTGTTTCACATTACAAACAGATCCGGTATCGACAAACTTTCTAACTAACTTGGCAACATACGAATCATCAACATTTTTATCGGGATGACTGTCCTTAAACAAGCGAGCAGTTAGTCTAGCACAACTATTATTTTGAAAATAAAGTTTAACAATTTCAACTCGTTCTGGAATGGAATAAACCATTTTGTACAGTGAAATTAAAATAACTTCAAAAGCGACCAGACTGAATCAATGAAGGGACTAAAATAAAAGTTTGCCTAAATTCTTTTCCTACACTTATTTGCAGTTTTTTTTGACAAAAAAACGCAAACGATAAAAGGGGATTTTTTGTGATGAAAAAAAGTTACATTGAAATGTTATTTTTTATATTAATTTATAATGAAACTTTAAATTTTAACAAAACTTATTTGTATGTTTCATTAATATCTAAATTATCGGGTAAATGTTCTTAAAGCCGTTTTCGCATTAACTGTTCGAATAAATTTCAATAAATAGGGTATCATTAGAAAGATAATTTTGTGCCCGTTCAAATGATATATCACTCGACCCCACTTTCCATTTAAAATTTTAGGGTTGTGACGCCCCCTCGCTAGGGCGTTAAAGGCACAGGTTGAAAAATATGTCTAAAATGTGTCCCTCAAAAGCAAAATCCACGTGTCCGAGCATTTTTGCTTTCAATTCTAAACAAAGGAGAAAAGCTAGGTGCATACTTTTCGTTGGACCACTCTGTATATATATATTTTATATATATATATATATATATCTATATATATATATATATATATATCTATATATATATATATATATATACAAGATTTTTACTCCTTACTTCCCGAAAATATTGTTACTCATCAGTTGAAAACATATAATTTACCCCTATAATTTTTGGGAGAGAACGCATCCCAGTACGTGAAAAATGGTATCTTTCTTTGAAATAGAAATATCTTATGAGTTACAGAGAGCTCATTACGAAAAAGTATAATGTTCTGTTTAATCAAGAGTGCTCACTGCTCACTCGTGATTCAAGTATCCATATAAAACAGCTCCTCTCCTGACTAACGCCCCAACGAACATCGGATTACATCTGATGGATAATAATGAAGACTGGTTTCGCAGTATTCGCCCCTCATCACTACAAGGTAGGTGAAGCAGACAATGACTCATGTCGGCGAACCCGTGTGAAATTATCAATCTTCCATCAATAGTGTCATTGTCTGTTTGATCTACACTATACTGATGAGGGGGAAATACTCCGAAACAAGTCTACAGGTTGTCAGCATCCATCAAATATGATCCAATGTTCGTTGAGGTATCAGCTAGGAAAGTAGTTGTTTTTTTATAGATATTTGCTCCACCAAACACATATCGTATATGTTAGTAGTAGTGAGCAGTCATGGAAAATAAGAAATTAATCTTCACCTTATTATTCTTGTTTCTCCATGCATCTATGTTGAATCGATTGTTTAGGTCATCAACTACTTTCTTTCAGGTTTCAATGCGGGAATTCTTTTGTCAAGCGCTGATAATTTTGGTAAGTCTCTCATTCCCTTCCGGCTTTTAAATTATACTAACACACAGGAATTGGAATTGGTGCTAAGCTTTGATAACATACTACTTGAAGAGGTATTGAATTTATCTTTGGGGGTGTCACCCTCCAGTTTATGTCCGAAAATAAATGGAATGTCCTTGAATTCAGTTACATATGCCGCCTCATATAAAAAGGTAATTGGAATAAACCAGTAGAATTTGAGTTTGTCGGCACTTGTCGATAATTTCACATTGTGCATTTTTAAACGTTGGCGAAATGTTGAACCCTCAGCAAAGATCCTTTTTTGTGCTAGAAATTCTGAAAGGAAAGTGAAAAATACATGAATTATTTGACTTATGGTTATTTACAAAAAAGAGGAATGAGTTCCTCATGAGGAAATATTTAAAAATTCAATTACGTGCGTTTATTTCAGTTCACCTCTCTCAATATATAAAAAAATTCTATCAAGTAGAGTCAGTAATAAGTAACAAAAGTTCTTTCCATCGAAGAAAAATGTCTTCTGCCAACCCATCTTTACAAAAATACTGCTGAAAATATGTTCTGAAAGCATATTTCCTTCCTCTAATACTAAATCCAACAAAGTTGAAAAATAGAAATTTCCCCATAGTTTACAGAAAAACCATAGCAACATTGTTTATTTTCCTTTCTCTATAAACAACGATTGCGGTGATTCTGGGTATTGATTTTTGGGAATTTCATAATATTCCCAATACCAAGCAACAAACAATATTTAGTTCGGCTATTCATCGCTAGATGGCAATGAAAGCTCAATATAAAAAAAATCAGGTTGACCATGAAACCATGTTTGAAAGTGTTTTTCACCGCTGATTTAGTTTGCCTTCTCAGTAACCCTCAGATGTTTTGATGAAAATTTGTAAGACTTGAGGCCTAAAATACACAAGCCTTATACAAATTAATGTTTTAAATTCGTTGGTCTCTCTCTCCACCCAATCAATATTATTTTTGACTCCGATTGGGAATGAATATATTATTTGTGAAATCGGCGTTGGACACATTTCTCACCATCTTGATGTAATATACCCAATGAAAACTATCAGAATATCTCAGAAATCTAAAATAAATGGGTAACAGAAGATACAACATACAAATCGAATGATATTAATCTTCATGATTACTCTTGTTTTGGACGTCCATCGTCTTAATGGATTTAAAAGGTTTCGAATGCTTGTATCTGCAATCGTCTTCAGGTGAATACTGTGAAGTTTAGGTGCTACTTACCAGTTTATATGACTGCCGGTGCAATGATGCGTGTAATTCCGCCATATGCAGTGGTGCGTGTAATTTCGCGCGGTGTGGTGGTACGTGAAGTTTCGCGCCTCTGCCGCCCGCCAGAAAGAGCTATCAGTGGTTTCCATACGTTCTTGATCTCAACGCTTTGTTGACTAAAGGCGTTATTGGCTTCGATGTAGGCGGCCTCTTTGAATTTTCGTTTGGACCAATGCTCCTTTCTATGTAGAACACTTGCGTCGTCCATAGAACTCGATGGTGCTCAGTCCAGGCGTCGTCAGCGATTCCCGAATTTGACGTTTCTCCACGTTGAGTCCATTTTTTGTGCTCATCCAATCTTACCGATAACGGCCTCTTTGTCTCTCCAATGTAGGAATCTCCGCATTCACATGGAACTTCATAAATGCAATTTTCACTGATTTCACTTTTGTTGTCAGGTTTGGTCTTGGTGAGGGAACTCCGTAAAGTACTGCCGGATTGAAAGCAGCTCTTGATGTTGAACTTGTTTCCGATCCTTCTGATCTTCTCAGAGGCACCTCTGATGTACGGAAGAGAAGATCACTGTGCTTTGTTGTTGCTCTTCAGATGTCTTCGTTCTCTGGAGTTGTTTCAATACTTCTCCTAGGAGTTTCTTGGGATATCCATTCCGGTGAAGGTCCTTTCTGATGTGGTTTAATTCGGCATCGAGTGACTCCTCGTCGTTGCATATGTGCGTCGCTCTCTCTACCAATGTCCTCACGATCCCTCTCTTTGTCGAACTCGGATGGTTGGAGCTGTAGCTGAGGTACCGCCCCGTATGTGTATTCTTTCTGTAGACAGAGATGCGGATTCCATTGCCTATTCTCTCAACTTCCACATCGAGGAAGGGTAAGGCACTGTTGGTTTCCATTTCCATCGTGAATTTGATCGAATCCCCGATTCAGTTAATTCTTGAGAAGAAATCCTGGAGATATTTATCTCCGTGATTCCATATAATGAAGGTGTCATCCACGTACCTCAACCGCAGCTTTGGTTTGTATTCTGCCTCCCGTATATTCCTCGAACCACTCCATGTATATGTTGGCGATGATTGGAGAAGCGGAAGATCCCATCGGGAGTCCGTCGACTTGAGAGAAGAATCGGTCCTTTTCCTGGAAATATGAGTCCTGTTGGCAGCACTGCAATAATTCCAATATTGCTTGGGTAGGAAGGTCAGTCCTCTCGTGCAGCTGGTTATCATCTTCGAGTTTCTTTTTGATGATACTAAGGGATTTCTCTATAGGGGCATTGGTGTGAAGGCTTTCCACGTCGAAGCTGATGAAACGATCTTCTGGTCCAAGTTCAACATATGTGATGGTGTCAACGAAGTGCTTGGAATTCTTGACGTATGAACTGCTATTTCCTTGTAAGGGTTGTAGTATCGGTAGGAGGTATTTCGATAACTTGTAGGTTGGTGAGTTCCGCGAGCTGGTGATTAGTCTCAGCGGCATGTCTGGTTTGTGGATTTTCGGAAGCCGTTAGATGGGATCATTCGTTGTCTGGAATGAAATGTTTAAATTTCCTCAGAGTGTTGTAGATCTTCCTTTCTATAGTAGGTGTCAGATCCTTCTTCAAGAGTTGAAAAGTTCCCTGTGTGGAGTAACGTCTCTATCTTGTCATCATATGTTGTGGTGTCCATGATAACCGAGGCGTTTCCTTTATCGGCTGGAAGAATCTTTATGGATGAATCCTTCTGTAGGATTTTTAGGGCCCTCTGTTCCCCTGCAATGATGTAACTCCGGGGATTTCTCTCCTTCTTCTTTCCATCTGAACTCTTGCACGATTGCAGATACAAGCATTCGAAACGTCGTGAAAACCTTTTGAATTCATCAAGATGATGGACGGCCGAAACGAGAGTAATCAAGTTACCACATCGTCTACAACCTTCAAACAAACATTAATCTTCATGTTAGTTATAAAGAATAAAATTAACCAAACAAAAACTCACCCCTTCAAAAGAGTTTACAAACAAAATATTCACAAAAAACACATACATTCATCTGGTAAACTGGGGAAATGTCTTATTTACCATTGAGAAAATCGAAATTTCAGGTAAAACAATTGAAAATTAAATTGAAATTGCCGATGCTTGTGCAACATACCGCGCATCATCTGTACTAGATAAAATCAACTCTCATGACGTCTATGATATTTTTGATTATTTTACAGCAATACCAGTTGACAAAACATTGTGTTTCTCCCCAGTGCATGCCTCCTATGTAATGGCAATTAACTCTTTCAGCGAGAACTGAGTGCATTTCCACAAACGTTATGAAGACAATAGAACATGTTATCACACATTTTTCTGGTATAATTAATGGATGTTTTCAACAGGGTACTTTTAGGAATTATTTGAATATTGTTTTTTTATGGCTTTGACATTTCATCTTTCGGCCAGACACAAGCAGAGTATGTATTCTTGGGTAATTATTATTACTTACTTACTTCATATATACACTGTTTTCAAATTGAAAAAGTTGCTAGAAAGACAGAAGGAAATAAAAGAACTTGAAAAGAACACTGTACAACAGGAATAGACAGGTACATTCGCTTCACGTCCTATATGTAGCACAATTTTTGCGATCGGACAATTTAACGTCGCCGCTCAATGAAATCTAAACGTTTTATTTTGGCGGAAAATTGTCCGATGCCGTCGCACGAGTATGCTGCAGTATATTTTCATTTTCAATGTAACATGGAATCTTACGTTTTTCGAGTAATTAAAATGTAAATTTTAATAGATAACTCAAAATTGTACATAATGATCAAAAATTTTTTTTCTGATTTGATTTTTTTGTTTCTTTGCATTTTCTGAGAACATTTACCATAGTAATGTATATTTTTTTTTTTTATTTTTTTATAACACTATTCAACAGATACAAGATCCAATTACAGAATAGGAATATACAGTATGAACTATTAGCTATATACATTAATATAAATCATTGGACAAAAACAGAACAGTCCAGTTTTTTTATGGAGGCCACACTGCAACAAAAAATTTCAATGGTTTCATTCATCTTATTATTTGTATTGCACATCTTATGAACAGGTCCATTCAATTTAACATTGGTGTGACAAAGTGGAAGGTAGAAAGTAATGTTTCTCCGAGATGTGAGTCTAGGAATATGAAACTTCAATACATCCAAAATGCAGCTGCAGTCCAAATTGTTGTGAATAAGGTTGAAAAGGAATATAACATTTGACCTATTTCGACGAGATTCAAGTGAATCGATTGAAAATCTAGAAAAAAATTGTTCATGTGGATAACCTACGTCTGGGTAGTTGCCATCAAGTTTGAAACATAGATACTTCAAAAATTTTCGTTGGATATTTTCTCAATTAGATATATATACCTGATAATATGGTGCCCAAACAATTGATGCATACTCTGAATTTGATCTAACAAATGTAAAATATAATTGAAGAAGAGTTTTCTCATTCCTTCCAAAATCTTTTGAAACTCTGATTATGAATCCTCATGATCTATAAGTTTTTTTGGTGACTAGCTCGATATGTTTTGCGAAAGAGAGTTTTTTGTCGAATGTTACTCCTAGATCTTTGAAAGTGTCGAGTCTTTTCAATACGACATTGTCCAGTTCATAACTGTGAGAATTGGATTCCGCTTGGCGGTGAAATACATAACCTGGCATTTGGAAACATTTAGGAATGAGCTATTCTCGATGCACCAGAGATTGAGGCAATCCAGATTATTTTGGAGAAGAGTACAGTCTTCTGTGGTGTTAATTCCATGGTATATCTTAAGATCATCGGCATACAGTAAGTGAGCGACGGAGAGAGTAGCTACAATGTCATTGATAAACATAATGAAAAATAAAGGCCCGAGGTTAGACCCTTGGGGGACACCTGACGTGGGGAGGACTTCAATAGACTTTTGACCATGGAAACTGACATACTGCTTACGATTATGAAGGTAGGATTGAAATGAAGATGTGAGATTAGGGGTAAGTCCGAAATTCGACAGTTTGTGAAGAAGAATTCCATGATCAAGCCTATCGAAGGCCTTCGAGAAATCCGTATAAATTATATCACATTGAGAGCTCCCATCGATAGTATCAGATAATTGCTCCGTGATACAAATTAAATTTGTTATCGTTTACCTTCCTTTGAAAGAACCATGTTGACTAGGGGTGATTTGATTCTTTACATGCATATAAATGTCATAATAAAGTAGGATCTCAAAGGCTTTTGAGAAATTATTTTTAATTACTATAGGGCGGTAGTTGCAAATGTCTGATTTAGCCCTCTTGTTGTAGACCGGTATGATTTTAGATTCTTTCCATAGTGTAGGAAATGTATTAGTTGAAAGACGTAAATTGAATAATGTACGAAGGGGGTTCACGAAGGCAGCTGCACAATCTCGTAAAACAAAGGAGGGGATATTGTCAGGTCCACTAGTTAATTTGGGTATTAATTTTTTCAATGGGACTAAGACTTGCTTTTCAGTCACTCCATTTATTACCAACGAAGTATGATTATTGAATGAGTCAGGAAAAGTGATATTTTTGGGAGTTGCATAAGACTGCTGAAAAAATTGGGCAAATGCATTAGAGATGTCTTGCGACTCAGATAGGGTTTGTTGGTTGAAGTTGAAGCTAGATGGTGAGGTGGCATTCGTTTTTTTGAAGTTCATGTAATTCCATAATGCCAAGGGGTTAGAGGTGACATTTTCCTCTACATAGATAATATGATCAGGATGGAGTTTCATAATGTTGGACTTAATATCTCTACTCGAGATCATTTTCAACACCAGAATTTCTGAACCTTTTCCAAAATCTATGTTTAAGACGTATGTCTCTGATTAGGGCTGAGTTATACCATGGTGGATAACTGCGAGTAGTTCTGATCTTTTTTGGCACATTCAGCTCCACAATAGAGTTTACTTTGTCATAAAAGGCACCGTAAGCAGTATTTGGATCTGAATATTGATCCATAAAGGACCAGTCGCATTCAAGGAAGTCCTTATAAAGATTTGGAAAGTCAGCTTTCCTGAAATTGCGAACTGAGGTATGGAAAGCATTATTTCGATTTTTATTCACATTATTTGTCAAATTGCAAAATATATCGATAGGTGGATGATGAGAGTCTTCATTAATTAAAATATCGTGTGCTTTCTCTACAACACAAGAACAATTAGTTAGAACAAGGTCAAGAATTCTGTTGTTAGCATTCCTAACATCATTTGATTGTTCAAAGTCCAAGAACGAACAGAAATTTTGAAGAGCATGTGTAGTTGGAGTGAATGTATCTTTTAGTTTATCATCTAAGTAACTGGGAATGTTGAAATCTCCAATCAGAACTTTCGAGTGAAACAAATAATCTAGTGAAGAAAAGGCTTCAAATACTGAATTGTAATATTCAGTTGAATAATTTGGCGGAATATATATAACAAAAACGTATATGTACTGATGATAATAGAATATTTTCACGCCAACTATGTCAATGTGATGTAAATCCTTGAATGCGCTATCACTTAAATTGAGATTTGCACTGACCTGAGAATAACTGCCAACATAACTCCCCCGCTCCGAGAACAGTTCAGGGCTTGAAAGTTACGGTCAGATCTGAAAATGTTGAATGTGTCCTTAAGAGATTTCATTATCCAGAACATTTGATCCCAGCCATGTCTCAGTGAGAGCTACCAGGTCATAGCAGCAAGTATTCAGGTTTTCATATAGTTAATTATGGACTTTGTAAACTGATTTGTCAAAAAAGTGGATTCATTATTAGGTAACATGTCTGAAATTAGTTGCTATTGACCGTTTAGGCCCAAATCTAATTTTAATTTGTTCACCATATTTGAGTATGACTGGCAATTCTGATGGTCCCATCAGTACCATCAGAAAGTAGAGATTTCAACGAACAAAAAGCCAACCGACTTTTTTAAAAAAGCTGATATTTTGTCGGGAGAATTTTCGATTGAAAATTAGGGTGCTTTTTCGATATTAAATCAAAATGAGGTGAAAAAATCAATATTTCAAATAAAAAAAATACAGTGTCTTTGAGACATAAAAAGGTAAGTTTTCACCAAATTTTGAAAAAAAATTTTTCTTGTAAAAGATAACATAAAAAACCAAAAACTTGGTTATTTGAATTTAATTTTTCAAATACATTTTGAGGTTATGTGAGAAATGTGTGAATCTTTTCATTACCTACAACTTTGCCATTCAACTTTTTTCCATAGGACTTGTAGTTTTGCCGGAAATCGAGATGAACCGTTTTTTACCCTTAAAAACTCACCCCCTTCCACTTCCCGACCTCAGATCGCCCGTAAATTAGTTGTTCTTTTATTTTTGTTATATTCCCTTCCTTTTCCAATGGGTTTCATCCTACTATTATTTTTTTCACTTTTTACCATTTTCAAAGGCTTCAGCCTTGGTCTATTATGGCTAAGTTGACGGCTTTACAATATAATAATAATAATAATAATTCGTTTATTGCACACCACATTTCATAACATTTAGAAAAAAAAATATATATTTATAAATCTGTAGGTAGGTACCTATGTGATGAGCAAATGGCCTTTGGTTCAGATTGCTAAGTTACCTCGCATCTGATCTTCCACCAAGGCCTTCATTTGAAAAAAGTCATGTTGATAGGGCCGAGAAGAAGGATGAGATCAGCGAAGTAATGGCGGAAAAGAGAAAGAGAGAGAAAGATTGAGAGATAGAGAGAGAGAGAGGAAGAGAGAAATGAGGTCAGGAAAGTGCACATTTTTAACATTTCCTCAGATTCTCGATGCGAATGCTTCGTTTGTATCACTTTAGTTGTGCTGAGCAAGAAATAAATGATTTTTGAATGTTTTTTTGAAGGTATTGATCGGTAGGTCGAAACAGTTGGGGTTCCAGGTGTTTATGTAATTGATTGTATCAGATATATTATATGAGAATGAGCGCTTAAACAATTCTTTTTTGTGAGCAGGAATACTCAAAACCAATTTCCTTCTTAAATTCAAGTTGTGTACGTCAGTTCTATAAGTTGAATGATCATGTAAGTAGGGAGGATTTTTATACTTGATGATTTTAAAGAAAGTGCAATTTGCCTAAAATTGAAAATTTCCAAAATAGACGAAAACCTATCCGTGTTGTTTGTATCAAAGTCAAGCATATTTATGTTGAAGTCACCCATGATGATGATATCATTGTGATTGGAGAAAATATTCGTGAAGATTTCTTCGATTTCCTCAAAAAACAATGAAATATTTGAATTTGGTGGTCGGTAGACTACGCCTATAGCAACAGAGTAGTTTTTACCCATAGAAATTTTTATCCAAATACACTCTACATGCTCACCACATTGACTGAAAATTATTTCATATTTATATTTGTTTCTCAAATAAAGACCAACACCTCCGCCTCTGGTGGGCCTGTCTTGTCGTAAAAAAGTATATTGATTAAGACTTACATTGTTGCTGTCTATACCTGAATGCATCCATGTCTCTGAAATTCCAATAACATCGAAATCCGCATCGAGAATCTTATTTTGAAAGTCAGTAAAATGTGCTAGTAGCGATCTAATGTTTAAATGACATACGTTCAGCATAATCTGAAAGTGTATTAAATTTTAGTATGGGTGAAATGATAAGAGTAAGAAGAAGAAGGAGAGATGTGGAGGAAAAGAATGAGAAATAAATAGAATAGAATAAATTCAGAGAAAGAGAAAATTAACGCTGCCCTACAAAACTAGTTAACAGTTACGTAAACGTGTAGCGTTCCTGCTCTTACAGTATTATTCTGCAAAATTATATAATAGAAAAAAAACTTCTTTATTCAGTTACATTATAATTAAGTCAAGAACAAAAATTCTTTCAAACAAATCGTGCAGTGTCGCACATTACATAATTGAAGTGCAAGAACCAAAAATAAAAAAAAGAGAGAAAAAGAAAATCTTATGAAAAATCCCCTTTTTGAATGGATTTAACTAAAGCATAGAATCATCAAAAAGTAAATTAATAGTTCATGATACAATACGGTTCAATGTTAGTTTCCACAAAGTTCCTTCAAGTGGTTTTCGTCTTTTATTCGATGCACTACATTATCAGTTTTTACAAATATGTTTCCATTGAAGCTCCAAACGTCTTTTCTTGAGAATTTTTCCAGAGATGTTTTCATCCATAACACCCTCCTCTTGGTTAGATCTTCCTGGACAGAGATACCGCTTGACTTCAAAAATCTTCGATTCCCAGGACTTTGTTACGGGCGGCAACATCGCTAAACCTCACGAGAACGCAGGAAGGTTTTTCTCTGCTTGTGTCCGCGTTTTATTGGGAACCCGGTGACACTTTTTTATCATTGACTCATTAAGGTTTTTTACCTTCATATTTTCACAGATAATTTTAGTGATTGTATCAATTACCGATTCGTTTTCAGTCTCTGCAACTCCAAAGAAACGTAGATTTTTAGCCCTTGAGAACTGCTCGAGATTATCTAACTGGGAGCTCATGTGATGGTTATAGTTTTTTAAGGAATCAATTTCCTGATGTAACTCTGTCAGCATTTTGTCGTACTTTTCAGTGACACTTTTTAGAGCTCTCTCGAGAACACCTTGCAGATACTCGCCTTCAAGAAGTTTTTTGGTTTTTGCTTCCACTATAGCACCTATTTCTTCTATGTCTCTCTTTGTCAAACCCATTATGTATGCGAGTCACGGCAAAAATACACTTTTTCCAGGTAGCCCACAAAGTTTTTCTTGCAGTTTTCGCACAGATGAATCAACACTTACGTTTTGGACAGCTCACACAATTATTGTAAATTAATACTTTGCAAATTAGGCTAAATTCATTTTTATGCGAGAGGAACACTGATGCACGTTTTACTCGCTTGCCATTGTTGCCAGTACAGTATAATAGTTGTAATAGATCTGAGAATATATATTCTACGTTTTAGTAAAATGCATGATACATTGATAATTCGACGAGTTAATCATTTGTAACATAAAAATTACGTATATCTTTCGCGAATTCCACCCAGTATTTGAACATTTGACGGTCAAACACAGAGTACCCTGAACTAAATAATCAACACTAATATTCTAACCACGAATAAATAATAAAACTTGACAATGGCCCCCAAAGCAAATGTTTAATGTCCGCCTAAAGTGCTCAACTCTTTATTAGTCGTTGATTATTACAAATAATAATTCGTCAAAATGGTTGACACTGAGGACACGTAGCGTATGGTATGCAGGGAAATGGTTTTTCAGCACAATAGAATATTCTGCACAAATAAAAAAAATAGGATTGTTTCTAATAACGAATTGTGTCATAGGTTCTCCAGAAAAAGGTACTGAGTAGACTGACATGAAAAATAATTAATAAAAAACCTTTTTAAGTACAAGCTTTTATTCAAAAGTAAAAAATAATTGCTTTGAATGTGTGACGTAGGTTAAAAGCTTTGACATAGTCAAATTGTTCTCGTACTTCTGCCCCCTTGTATACCTATGACCTCAAATCCGAATAATTTTTTTTACAGAAATTGAATATCCTACGGAAAAAATATCCAAATGATATCAATCTTCAAACTGAATACAAACATTCCAAAAAATCCTACAACCGACACGTAAGGAAGGCAAAACAATATTACTATACAAATCTTATATAACAACAAAAACAAAGCCATCTGGGACATAGTAAATTCACGCCTAGACAAGAAAAAATCATCAGAAAACATTGAACTCAACCACAGGGGGGAAAAATTTTTATGATCGACTTGAAACTCACTTTGATGAAAAATTATCTACAATTTGCACAAAATCCCGTTCCCATCTCACCAATTCATTTTTCTTTGAATCTCTCACTGCCCTCCAGATAGAAGAAATAATGCAAGACTTGAAAAACAAGAAATCTACCGGAAAAGATGAAGTTTCCGTTTATCTCCAGACAAAGCACTAGTATAACCTATATACAATAAAGGAGAGAGACTGTCACTCATGAATTACAGACCCATCGCGCTCTTGAGAATTCTGTCCAAAGTCCTGGAAAAAAATATATCCAAAAAAATAAGTAGTTTCTTAGATAGGTTTAAAATACCGAATGAAAAACAACATGGATTCAGGAGAGGGCACTCCACTGAGACGACGACAATTGATTTTATACAAATAATAAATGAAAAATCAGAAAAACAACAATTCATTATTGCACTGTTCTCTGACCTGTCACGTGGATTCGATACACTGAATTTCGATTTGATTCTAACGAAAATAAATGCACTTGGGATTCGTGGAAACACATCAAAATGGATTCGTTCATTTCTAGAAGGGCGTAAGCTGATTGTGAAAATAAATGAGCAAACTTCTGATGAATTCTCAATTGACTCTGGTACCCCCCAGGGGAGCGTTATGGGCCCTCTAATATTTTTACTATTCATCAATGACCTCCCCAATTACATAAAAGACGGTGATGTATATATGTTTGCTGACGATACGTCTAAAATAGTATCTAGTCCAGATATAAATGAACTACTCACAAAAACAAATAGCGTTCTTCTCGAATTCGATAACTGGTGCAAAAGGAACCGTTTAATTATAAACTCTCAAAAAACCATTGCTGTTCAATTCCAGAGATCTCAAGCAGGAACACCTGTCAGTGAAAAACTTAATATTAAAAAGGCTGAACTTAAACTGCCGTTAAACGGTAGCCTACTAAAATGCCGTTAATAGATATGACGTCATTGAAGTGACGCGTCCGACGGCTTTTCATTGGATTTGCTTAAACTGCTGTCAAACGGTAGCATACAAAAATGCCGTTAATCAATTATTGCGTTATCCGCCAACTTTTCGAATTCAAATGTGAGCAATGGATTCCCCTTCATTTATGTGTGCAATTGTTGTGGGCGGTGATTCATTTATTACCATCATGAAAAATAAGGCAAAGTTACTAAATTCCATCTGTCAAAGTGTGAAATTTGTTCATGTTCATTTGGAACTCTGTAGGAAGGAGGATTTTTTCGATAAAAACGATGAAATTTTGTGCAAAATTGTGCCGAAAATGAGTGATTTAGGGTGTATTGTTTATGCTGGTTAAAAGAAGGAGGCATTTTGAATGATTTTTGGGCGAGAAAACGGTGCTTGAAAATGAAGTAAATTTTTTTTATTAATTTATCTAACTCGGGAACGGTATGAGACCGCCGCATTTTCCTTCCGGATTCGTGTTCAGGAGGCAAAAACACGTGAGAAAAGTTTTTTCCCTATATTCAGAGTGCATGTCTGATAACGCAATAATTGATTAACGGCATTTTTAGTATGCTACCGTTTGACGGCAGTTTAAGCAAATCCAATAAAAAGCCGACCAACGCGTCACTTCAATAACGTCATATCTAATAACGGAATTTTAGTAGGCTACCGTTTAATGGCAGTTTAAGTACAGCGTATTGAAAATCACAAAATACCATTGCAGGAAAGCTGCAAATTCATAGGAACAATTATTGATAGCAACCTCAAATGGAAGGAATGCATTTATATGACTTTCGCCAAATTGAATAAACATTATTTGGCAATGAAAAACCTGACAAGTTGTCTCGGTGAAGAAGCGATAATTTCTGTATACTATGCTTTGGTCTATTCGACTAAAAGCTATAACATTGTAGCTTATGGTTTGGCCACCGACGGTTCCCGAGTCTTCCTCGCACAAAAAAGAATAATTCGCCTGATCTTCCCCTAGGATTATCGGGAATCCTGCAGAAATATCTTCAAAGAGAAAAAAATTCCAACTTTTACTAGTATTTATTTATATAAACTCCTCATTCACACCTATATTCATAAAAAAAACGTCACGCAAAATTCAAATTTCCATAAGTATCATACTCGCAAAAAAATATAATTTAGACTGAATCTAACCACATACACCAGCTATAGAAAGTCTCCAAAATATGCAGGGGCAAACTTCTTCAATTTACTACCCCAGGAATTGAAAAACCAACCAAACCTGTTCAGATTCAAGTCTAAACTAAAGTATTTTCTACTACACAATGCATTCTATAATATAAACTAATTTACTATGTGCTGCCAGCATCCTATTGTACAGTGCTTCTCAAAAGTCCCCTCCCCCCCTCTTATTTTTGGACCGATTATACATAAACAAGTGAAATCTGGAAACTGAATATTGAAGGTTGTAAACTTCCCTACTAGTGATGATAGATGACGAAATCGTCAAAGATGACGTCACAAGGCCATTGTGACCAATAATTTTGAATGGAACCCTACGGCAAGCGACACCTCTTTTAAAAGGTATCGAAAAAACCTATTGAATGATACTAATTTTGTTTGTGTTTATGGCAGTTTTGGCAACTCGCTTTTAAAAAACGCAAAGCTGTGATGAATTAAATCAGTTAATACTAGAATTCCAAATTCAAGCTCCGCCTCTGGATAGTTGTCAAATAAGCTGACGTTTTTGTTAGTCTTCCTAATTCGACGTTTTTGTAATTGTCCATGTTTTTGTACATTTAATAATTTGTGTATTGTTGATCGAACGTTTAACTGTTTTAGCAGCTTTTGGTACTTTTAACATTTTTGTACATTTTAATAATTTGTTAAACTGTTGTGAGCCGAACGTTCAAGTGCTTCAAGAAGCGAAATGGTACATACTTCAGGTGATAAAGTAGCAGCGATCCTAATTCTTGGTGAAACTGAACAAAATATTCATGCAGCAGAACGCATTTTTAATGAGAAGTTTCCTGATCGCCCCGTTTCGAGGACTTATTGAAGGGAACTTCTTCGTAAGTTTGAAACAACGGGTAGTATCAATGATGCGAAACGATCTGGCAGACCACAAATTTCTGATGAGAAAAAAATTGATATACTGGCAGAAGTAATAGTTAATCCTACTTCTTCAACAACTCACGTTGCATCTACCTGTGAAGTCAGTAGAAGTACAGTACACAGGGTGTTGAAAAAAAAACAAATTTCATCCACACAAATTAAAAATGGTTCATCAACTCTCAGACGACGACCCAGACCGAAGACTAGAATTTTGTGAAAATATGGAAACTAAAATTAACCAACAGCCAGACTATGTCAAAACAATTTGCTTTAGTGACGAAAGTACTTTCTATCTAAATGGAAATGTAAATACACAGAATGTGAGGTATTGGAGTGACGCAAATCCTCACCTGTTTCGTGAAACACATACCCAATTTCCCCAGAAGGTGAATGTTTGATCAGGTATCCTGGACAACCACATCGTTGGGCCTCTTTTTTTGAATACTAATTTAACTGGTGAGGTTTATCTGGAGCTGTTGCAGAACGCAATAGAACCGTTAATCCTTGAAATTTTGGAAGATAATCCAGATGAATTCGGCAATTTGAAAATAACATTGTAACAGGCTCCAAACTATTACGGTGCAGTAAGACGGTATTTGGATGAGGAGTATCGTGGTAGATGGATTGGAACGACGAGGTTCAACGGAATGGCCAGCTCGATCACCGGACCTCACACCTTTGGATTTTTTTCTGTGGAGGTACCTTAAATCGAAGGTTTACGCCACTGAACCTGACAATATTGATGTTTTGAAATAACGTATTGTTGCAGAATGTGAGGCTGTTTCCGCAGACACATTTGCAAAAGTACGAGAAGAGTTTAAAAATAGGATATTTCACTGTCAGGAAGTAAATGGAGGTCACTTCGAGCAATTTCTTCAAGTAGATACTGATTCTTAAATCTGTAATTAATGTCATACTGAATGGAATTTAAATTTTAATGTTTACTAATGAGCCATTCAAACTGCCACAAACACAAACAAAATTAGTATCATTGAATAGGTTTTTTCCATGCCTTTTAAAAGAGGTGTCGCTTGCCGTAGGGTTCCATTTAAAATTATTGTTCACAATGGCCTTGTGACGCCATCTTTGACGATTTCGTCATCTCTCATCACTACATTACAACCTTTAATATTCAGTTTCCAAATTTCACTTGTTTATGTATAATCGTTCCAAAAATAAGAGAAGCACTGTATATTTATATGTTTTACAGACTAACTGATATTTTGATTTTATTTAAGAATTAAGCTTAATGTAACTGTGTACTTTGACTTGTCAATCCAATGTTAATTGGCTTCTGATCAATAAACTTCTATTCTATTCTATTCCATGAGTTATAGATTCAAGAGCTTGTCGCGCAAAGTTTTCAGTTCGAATACAAAAGTGACAAGCTTTTGAATCTATAACTCACGGATTAACCTACGTCACACATCCAAAGCAATTATTTTCTACTTTTTAGCGCATTTGAATGAACGCTTGTCCCTTGACAGGTTTTTGATTAATTATTTTATTTTGTGCTTTTTAGTAAGTACGCCTTAATTTATAAATTTTTGTTAAAGCATCGTTATTATGAGGCCATTTTCCTGTAAGTTCTGAGATATTTAGTTCTTCAATGAGGAGCCATCTAAAGATTAACTCGTCCGCTGTCCTGGAGCTTCCATCCTCAATTAATGAATTTTGACAAAAAATCAATAATCTTCGACTAAATTCATAATCTTCGTCCCCAAAAACCCCGACCAATTTTGATGAGAAACGGTCCATAATCACAAAACCTGTGCAACATATTGGAGCCGCCTTCTTGAATTTATGAATTTTGATCTCCGACCCCAAAAAACCCCACATACCAATTTTGAATAGAATCGGACCATAAACACAAATCTCGTCCGCCATCTTGGATCCAACATTTTGTTTTTTTCTCTAACAAAAATTCCATAAGGCACCGGAATTATGAACACCTGCCAAATTTCAAGGTAATCGGACGACGGGAAGTGGGTCAAATGCAACTTGGAAGATTTGATTACAGACATTGGGACAGGTGAAACTAAATAAAAGCTTGTAATTGTAAAAAATGTAAGGTATTGTTTCGGAAGGTCTGAATTTGAAATTTGTTCAAGTAATAATTTGGAAAGATATACAGTGCTCGTCTTAAGTCCGTACCCCCCCTAATAATTTTTGAACCACCTGGTATATCGCAACGAAATTTGAAGGGCTTAAATAGGAGATAAAAACCTACTTTTTATGGAAAAATTACAGCTAATAGTTTTAATCAATTTATTTTTAAAGGACACCACGTATATTATTCCATTTTCGACATCTGCTCATAATTCTCAACAGTTTTCTCTAATACATTTTACTCCTTAATTCAATTGTTTTCGAAATATTAACGTTTGAAAAGTGACATTCCGGTTTAAAATATGGACGGTATGGATTTTGATCACTTCCGGTAAAACATATTGCCAACTAAACGTTGTTATTAATTTGTTTTTAAATCTCTCAATGAATTCGACTAATAAGAGGCGTGAAGAGAGTTTATCAAGGATAAACAGTACCGCTTACCGGAAAATCTCGAAGCCTACGAATGTGTTCTCTAAATTCACAATCAAAACAAATTAGTTAGCTAAAAAATTCTAATTTATTTTTGAATAACACTTTTATTTAATCCCAACAATTATTTCATCAAGTGTTCAATGTGGCCCCCTTCTAAATCTTGACAATAAAGTGCCCTATTATAAATAGCTTCTCTCACGTTGATGAAAGTCTGTTCATCTATTTCTTCATATGTATCTATTATTCTGCGTTCCATTTCTTCTATTGTTTGGCATTCAGTGGCGTAGATTTTTGACTTCGGACACCACCAAAGGAAAAAATCTAGAGGTGTAAGATCCGGGGATCTTGGTGGCCATTATGTACTTCCCTTGCGACCTATCCATCGCCCAGGAAAGTTTGTATCGAGAAACTCTCTAGCCATGCGATCGAAATGGAGAAGTGCCCCATCCTGCTGAAATATGATTTTACGATTTTCAAACTCTTCCTGATTGTTTAATACAATTTGTCTTATTCGAGGTTCAATTTCAGTTTCTATTAGATTTCTGTAAAAAACTCCCGTAAGTTTGTCTCTGATGGAAATCGGTCGAACAACGCGATTGCCCAGAATCCCCAATCAAACATTCACCTTTTTAGGAAACTGGGTATGTCACTCTTTGAAAATATGCGGATTAGTATCGCTCCAGTGTCGTATATTCTGTTTGTTGACTTTTCCATTAATAAAAAACGTGCATTCGTCTGCGAAACATACACATTTTAAGAAGCCCCGTTCTCCTTCAATTGTTCTCTTTAACCACTCACAAAATTCAACCCTCCGGTATGGGTCATCCTCCGTGAGAGCAAGTAGGGTTTTCATTTTATAGGGAGGAAACTTTTCTTTCCTTGACACTCAATCCAGGATTGCCACTCCACGCGCCGTTGGATCCCGGCTTTAGGGATTGTGCAGCAATTTAAGCCTAAAAAATCCCATATGTGACTGAAGAATAAATTTTTCAAATGGATCATTCTGTTTTACGACTACCACCATACCACTGCCAGTTCAATGCCATTGAAGTAATATAGGCACAATGCACATTTTATAACAAGAAAATAGGACAAAAGGGCTACAGTGACGAGACAGTATTGAATACATGGAAAGAACCATTGAATAAAGTTTCTACGCAAAATTGGGCAGAAAGTATTGAACACACTGAACATTTTATTAGTACAAATTGGCAACGAGAAAAATGTAGGATTGTAAAATTTTACCCATCATGCTCAATCTAAATGAAGATTCAACATCCGAAAAAAATTATTATTTCTTCAGACTCAGACCACTGAGAAATTCTTGATACAATATGTAGCTGATAAAGCTATACTATAGTTTCATTTTTAATATAGTTATCGTAGTTAAGTATCCTATAAACCTATTTCCTTATGCCGATTTACTTCTGTTAACAAGTTCTGTTAATTCTATCATACTCTGTTTCCCCACTAGTTTGAAGGGTTATTAAATTCTTTTTAATTATTATCTTTACAATTCCAAATCCGCCATTTAGAGATAATTGAGTACGGACTACACTAATTTTTCCACCGCACATGCATTCTCAAACACGTTACTCTCAGTTTAATTTGGGTTTGCCCGACAGCTGTCACTCATTTTTATTACCATAAGAAGATAAAGTTGAAATGAAATAAATATATACATTTCGTCTCACCAATGAATTATTGCCTACTTCGCCATACGAAAACGCCTTCACTTCATATATGTATATTTATAAATATATATACAGTGTCACACATAAAGTTCGCAACATATGGAAGTTTTTTTTATTAATAGATATAATGAAAATTTGACTTCGCAGTTAGTTTATGCTTGAAAAATGAGTAGAAAACAGCCTCTTTCCTTTTGTCATGTGCTACTCTAAACCTGTCAAATTTGAATTTTTTTTTCAAAAATCCTCAAAAAAATCGTTTTTTTGGAAATTTCAAAAAGTTGGTCAGTTTCCAATTTTATACATTTGCTCCAAATTTGGACTATCTACTCTCACTTCGACTTTTTCCAATTTTTTTTATTTTTCGAGTCTTTCGCTCTACCGATTCGAACGAAACATGATTCAAATTTCATAATTTTGATGAATACGAGACTTCGATGTCATATCTTGCCCAGAAAATACCCACATTGGCCTGTTACCAGGAAAATAAATAAATGCACCTCCGGAAATTCGTCTTTGTTGTTGCAAAGTTCATCTAGTTTTTTCATTTCATTGTGAAACTGATTCGGATTTTCAATGTATGGACGTTAATATGTCAGTTATCGAATAAACGAATTTCTCTTCATTCTTATTACACTCATATTTCTTTCTCTGTGTCCAGTTTGATTATTTTTCTGAACAATAATTCAGTTACAAACAAACCCGAAATATCATACTATTCTGTAAACTAAACAATGACCTACAGTTTCATAACTATTCAAAAGACTTTCGTACTAGCGATTTGTACTAAATATGATATAAAACTTCGTTATTTTGAACAATACAAGACTAATGCAACATCTCGGGAAGAAAATAGTACAATTGATCGAATCGAAATAGAATTTTTCCTTAGTTTGGTTAATGTCAAATTATTGCGTTTAATAAATCGAGTTGTTTTGTGTATAGATTTTCGTACATTTATAATTCACAAATAAATTTTATGTACAACGTTATCCACACAAGACAAAGTGGAAATTATGTGGTGAGAAGGCGCCATATCGAGATATTGCTTGTACTTTCAATCACCGGCACCCAGGAAGAAATATTCACTTTAGTACCGTGGGAAGGATATTGAAAACATTCAAAGAAACTGGCTCTGTGGACAATCGTTTCAAGAAACCACATAATCCAATAAGGTATAATGAAGAAAGACAACTCAATGTTTGTTTGAGCGTTGTTGAAAACGGAAAAACTAATATTAGGAGTATTAGTGAAAATACAGGGGTTGGCAGAGAAACTGTGAGAAGAATTTTGCACAAAAATAATTTCCATCTCTGTAAGACAAAGTTCATACACACTCTTAAAGAAAGAGATTTCGATATTCGAGTAGGATTTTCATTTTGGTTCCAAGGTGAGAGAGAAAATGATATCACATTTCCCTACACGATTTTATGGACAGACGAGTCAACTTTCATGTCGAACGGAACAGTTTCCAAAATTGTCGATGGTGATCCAACAATAATCCAAATTTTGTAATTGAATGCCGTGACCAATACTCATTCAAGGCAAATGTGTGGTTTATTACATAACCAAATAATTGGACCATATTTTTTTAGAGAAAATTTGAACGCAGACATGTATAGAAATTTCATTATGAATCAGTTGTCTGAAGTTTTGGATAATCTGCCTCTAAGTTTTAGACGAAATTTGTGGTATCAGCTTGATGGGGCACCGATCCACCAAACCTAGAATTTAAAAAGTGTCTCAGTCAGATGTTTAGGGGCAGCCAAGTGCTAGGACGTGATTGGGAAGATTATTGGCCACCAAGATTACCGGACTTATCTCCAATGGACTTTTTTCTATGTGGTTAACCGAAACAAAAAGTGTATAATCACAGACCATTTGCAAACAAAGAACATTAAAGAATACCATTCGGGAGTGTTGTGCTAACATGAATCCCCTTTTTATTAAAAATGCCACAAAGTCTGTGAATGAAAGGACTATAATTTGTATAGAACGGGAAGGATAGCATACTGAATGATGAATTCGGGTTCTTTTTAAGATTATTGAGATAAATCAATGAATGTTACGATGTTTTGTTGTGAATTTGGTTATAGTTATTTTGGTTTAATGTTTTCTACACATCTAATGGTGAAAATAAAGAATATAAGATTTATGAAATTAATTCAAAAAGCCTTGCGAAAAATTATAATTATAAACTGAGCAACTTTTTTTTTTGCATTTTTGAAATTTCAAAAAAAAAAAGATTTTTTTAAGATTTTCGAAAAAAATATCAAATTTGACAGGTACAGAGTAGCACTTGACAAAAGGAAAGAGGCTGTTTTTCACTCATTTTTCAAGCACAAACTACTGCGAAGTCAAATTTTCATTATATCTATTGATAAAAAAACTTCCATATGTTGCGAACTTTATGTGTGACACTGTATATAAATATTTAGCTGTTTTCATTGTCACCTACGAAATTAAATTCAGAATTCCAACAAGTACTCCGGTGGATCTCTTCTCAAACTCAAACAGTTAAAGCAAATTGTAGACTAATGAAAAATTTAAAATAATACAAAACCCATAATTCGTTTTTTACGTTGTTGACTATCCATTTTTCAACTGCATGTCCATCAGAAACAAGCAATTGAAGTTCAGTAAAGGATTCGGGAGGTCATCTGATTTGTATACGAGATAAACAAGTGTGATAAATAACATTTCCAAGAAATTTGAATTTTCAACGTGTAATTTTCTTTCGGTTTGCGTTCATTATCACAATTAACACTCATGTAAAATGACTTTGACCTTTTAGTCAATATCACCAGGTCTTGTTCATCACGATCAGAGATAAGCAGAGAATGAAAAATGTGTGAACTCGACAGCACCGGCGCGAGCTGATCAATTTCTTGAGTGATTTCCGAAGGGAACTATCGCGAAGGTAAACAAATTATGTTCGAAAAACCAATATATAATTACCATAAATAGATTGTCAATCAAATACACCTAATCATGAAGGTAATTTTTGTTTACATATTTTATATGATTTTATAGTAATCGCATGTAATTATGTGATACCTAGGAATAGACGGAAAATTGATAATTTTATTCGGTTTTGTACTGTTTGCCGACAAATAATGGTTATCGATCAGATAGCCGTCGTTGTATCAGCCAGGAGAATAGTTGTTTGCTACCTAACCATTGATGGGCTGGAAGCAATGAGCAGTTTTGATTGTATCAGGACATTTTTAGTTATACTCTGTTGCCTAATGTGAGAGAGTGATAAAATGTAAATTTGCAATGGCAGAACCCTTTGAACAGGGTGGTCAACTTGAAGGTTGTATTGTAAACTTGCAATGATAGTTTTTGAAAATTCTATTTCAGTTATTTAAGACGTACACACCCCGAATCGGTCCTAATGTAGGGTCACCTTAATTTGCATAGCAATAGAAATGGAGTTTTCCGAATGGAATTTATGTGACAGCGGCGTATTGACAGGTAGTTTATTAGAATATAAGTATAATAATAATTATACATGATTATAATTATAGAGATAGGCAGATAATTGAGATATCAATTATTCTAATATTAAGTAGATAAAAACTTATATAGAAGTAATAATAATATAAAAATAGTTAAATTTGAATAAATATTAATATTCTTAAAATAATCTACTATTTACAATACAACAACTTAATTTTTGAATCTTAGCCATCATATTCCAGAGAAATAATAAAGTGTTTTCTAGCATGTTATTAGCTTCCCACATTCTTTCTTCTATTCCAATCACATGTTCGACGCACTTACTCCATTTTTCACGATCTACTGTCTTCGTTCCTTCTAGCAAAAGGTTTTTAACGTTTCTTATTTCAAAAGTAGTGTTATGCCTTGCTACAAACCCTTTTACTTTTTATCTGTTACATTTCTTATCGATATGCTCAGAGATACAAAATAATTAAGAGTAGCTCAAGTTATCTTATTAACTCCAATTCAAGAATCTCTATTGAAAATCTTAGCGCCATCTAACGGCGAACAGTCATTGGAGTTGAGAGGAAGATGAGCGAACGCTAGATTTTGACAGAACGATCGTATTATAAAGAATGCAGCGTGCCATTCTCGGCCCTCACCGATCTATCTCTGATCGAGCTATCGTGTGTTCTGAAACTTGTCAGCCATTGAGTAATGGAATAGAATTTGTTCATGTTGAAATAACTAATGAATAAGAGCATCTTCCTTTCTTCTGCGAAAGTGATTTCAAATCAGTGAGTTCAGTGTGATATCAAGGTATGTAAGAATAATTTTTTGACTATTTTTTAATATGTCACGTCCAGATATTTTCTTACGAGAACGTGAAATATTTCTTCAGAAACTATTGATATCTAGACTCATCTATCCATGTTGTTCAATAAACAGCGATTAGATTTATTCAGGTCAATCCGATAATTGATTACAGTGCCGTACCCTATTTATTTTTCTAAATGAGTTCCGGTAGAATCATGAATATCACATGTAACATATCGTATTGATATCAATGTTCAGTCTCATCTGATTTGATTGGTTCCTCTGACAAGGTTTCATTGGGGTTTAAAGACGGTTTCTCAAATATATGGTATCACTTACACCACATTTGGATATATTTTTGGTGTCAATCACAAAAAGTATGAAATCATTGGATATTATATATTTTTCATGGTCTTTTGGATATATATTTGGTATGGTTTCTGATTTGGTGGTAATTATCACAGAGCTGTGATTTTGCTTCTGAAGCGATCATATATATATATATATATATATATATATATATATATATATATATATATATATATATATGATATATATATATATATATATACAGAGTGGCCACTTTTTTAATGGGATTGTATTGGTAACTTTTAAACCATAAGAGTTAGAATGTCGGTCAAATGGAGAGAAAGTTGCATTCATAGAAGCATTGTCAAATAATTCAAACAAATCGAGATTATCAGGGCCGGTTATTGAGAAATCATAAGAAAAGTAAATTCTGTCATTTTGATTTTTCTTTTTTTCCCACTTTATTTCAAATATTATAAAAAAATGTCAGAGGAGTTTTTCATTCGACAGTAAATTATCCTCAATTTGACATGATCAGATTTTGTATCCAACGTTTCGTACGCTCTGGGCCACCCTCAATCTCATTTTTTTCGATACGGACCTGCATATTTTATGACACTTTTCGAAATAACTTTTGACGCTGAATTCAACGATATATCATACAATGTCATTCAAAGTTGATTTTCAGGTGAATTTGACCCTTATCCAAATTTCTTTGGGTCGGATCTGTATTACATTTAGGTACCTTTAGTTTAATTAACAACATGCAATACATTTCGATAAGAAAATCAACTTACTCATCTTCAACTGAATGGAACGTAACAGAATCAAAGCAAGAAACAAGTAATAATTATTTACAAATTTCAAGAGGTGAAAAACCTAATTCATAATAATTAAACGAAACTATCATTTGATGAAAGAAAAATCGAATGATTATTCGAAAGTAAATGATGAACATTAATGAAGTAAGTGTTCGAAATGTCCACCATTTTGTAAAATGCACTTTGCGGTTCTGGAACACATACTTCTTATACATTTGCTTATTTCGTCTCCTTGAATACCTTCCAATACATTTTCAATCTTCTCGCGAGGAATCATTATTGTCGGATTTGTCATTTGTTCCGTTGAAACAAATTACAGAATCGAACTTTATTTTGAGATCATTACGATATAATTTCTGCAAGGCTTGGTATTCAAATTTAAAATCATTGTATTCGCGTCTCTTGACTATTTTATTAACAGCAGTTTTTGATAAATTGCATTTACCGGCCACAGTTCTCGATTTTTTTTCTGGGTTCAATTGAATTTGGGTCAGAATATTGATATCGTTGATAGACATGTTTTTTCTTACATACACACAACTCTAGGTTTACTGAATGTATTATTTTCAAGTAGTAGGCCGTGGATAAAAAAAAAACAAACAAAACAACAAGAAATGTCATATTATTTGTCACTTCGTTTATTATTGTGTCACAAGAACTTGTCATTAAATACTTTTCTGAGTAATTTCAATTTAACTTATTCGATATGGTAAGATACACAAATGAAGAGAAGAGAGATATGTACGAAGTGTACATAAAACTAGATAGAAATTCGTTCAAAGCACAACAAAGGTATGGTGAATTATATCCTGAAAGAACAACACCAAATATTAAAATATTTCGACGTTTATCTACAACGTTACTTGCACATAATTCATTCATCAAACCTAGAGGTCCTTATGAACGACGAAACGAGCCTATCAATGACATCAATGTTCTGGCCCAAATGAATCCAAATGAATCCAGGAATAGAATCGAGAACTATGGCCAGTGAATGCAATTTATCAAAAAGTGCTGTTAATAAAATACTCAAGAGACACGGATACCATGACTATAAATACCAAGCCGTGCAAAAACTATATCGCAATGATCCTGAGAGAAGGTTGCAATGCTGTAATTGGTTTCAACGGAAGGTGCGGAATAACAACAATTTTGCGCACAATATCATTTGGGGAGACGAAACGACATTCACAAATTCTGGCATGTTCAATCGAAGGAACAAACATTTTTATGCCACAGAAAATCCTCACTTAATTCATGAAGTTAGACATCAATATCGTTTTTCTTTGAACATATGGTGCGGTTTGTTGAATAATGAATTACTGGGACCCTATTTTTTTGACGGCAACCTAACCGGAGCAAAATATGTAGAAATTATAGAAGAAATGTTGGATGATCTTCCTATACGGTATCGGCGTAATAGCCCATGGTTCCAACAAGACGGATGTGGTCCACACAACTCAAGAATAGTCACAGACTATCTAAATCGAACTTTTCCCGATTCATGGATTGGAACAAGAGGTCCAGTAGCATGGCCTGCCAGATCTCCGGATTTGAATCGACTGGATTTTTATTTGTGGGGATATTTCGAAAATAAAATTTATGATACTACGAACCCGACAATAGAGATTCTTCGCGAGAAGATTGAGAATGTATTGGAAGGTATTCAAGGAGACGAAATAAGCAAATGTATAAGAAGTATGGGTTCCAGAACCGCAAATTGCATTTTACAAAATGGTGGACATTTCGAACACTTACTTCATTAATGTTCATCATTTACTTTCGAATAATCATTCGATTTTTCTTTCATCAAATGATAGTTTCGTTTGATTATTATGAATTAGGTTTTTCACCTCTTGAAATTTGTAAATAATTATTACTTGTTTCTTGCTTCGATTCTGTTACGTTCCATTCAGTTGAAGATGAGTGAGTTGATTTCCTTATCGAAATGTATTGCATGTTGTTAATTAAACTAAAGGTACCTAAATGTAATACAGATCCGACCCAAAGAAATTTGGATAAGGGTCAAAATCACCTGAAAATCAACTTTCAATGACATTGTATGATATATCGTTGAATTCAGCGTCAAAAGGTCCGTATTGAAAAAAATGAGGTTGAGGGTGGCCCAGAGCGTACGAAACGTTGGATACGAAATCTGATTATGTCAAATTTAGGATAATTTACTGTCGAATAAAAAACTCCTGCGACATTTTTTGATAATATTCGAAATAAAGTGGGAAAAAAAGAAAAATCAAAATGACAGAATTTACTTTTCTTATGATATCTCAATAACCGGCCCTGATAATCTTGATTTGTTTGAACTGCTTGACAATGCTTCTATGAATGCAACTTTTTCTGCATTTGACCGACCTTCTAACTCTTATGGTTTAAAAGTTACCAATACAATCCCATTAAAAAAGTGGCCACTCTGTATATATATATATATATATATATATATATATATATATATATGTACATATTTAATCTTTGGAGTTTGGAATTTTTCATCATACAGAAAAACTTTGTGAAGAAGTATTTGATGATTGGTCAAAGATAATTCTCATAAACTTTCTCTGGATATTATTGAAGCTGAAGTCATTTTCGTAAATCAAATTCTGATTTTATTCTTTGTAAAATATAGTCTTGGCTGATCAAGATCAGAACAACTTTCCTTTCCTTTGTATAGAGCAAAGATCAATTTTTGTCTAAATCAAAATTTAATCTTGAATCTTCAATTTCAGTATTGAATAGTAATGACAAATCTCAGCACAAGCTGATTTGTATGTTCAAACGATTTTAAGCAACCGTCTCTTAATGAGATTATACTCAACTGTAACAAACGTGTGTTGAAGAGTGTACTGAGAAATTCCAAGTTTCAAAAAGTTGATTTTTTTGTAAAAAACAAATTCTGACGAACAATATTGTTTTTCATGTGGTATTGCTGAGAATAATTATTCCATGGACAAGAAGCTGATGCTTGTATGTTCCACCTGATCGGTCGCCCAGCAGCTATTGGTACCCCCCTGATTGCGAGCCACACGACTTCGTGAAGTCTAGCTGCAAGCTACACAATTCAATCAGAGGTACATCGTCTCGATAAAACCGACAGGTTCAGCAATACTATTCAGAATTGTAATATTTGTTATACTGCAAAAAGCTCATGTACAATTGTAAATAGACTAAAATAAGTTTGGTATTTGTTTAATTGTTGTTGTGGTTATTTGCAGAAGGGAACATTATTTGATTTGCAATTATTATTGAGTAGGAAATTTGAATTTTTATCCTAATTAAACAACAAATTCTGGTGTCCATTCAAATTTACAATTACTTAAACCTTTGCTTGAAACATAAATAAATTTGAAACTAGCAATGCGGTCCAAAGAACTCCACACCGCTCTTCACTGAATAGTCTGGGCATTCTATTACAATAATTAACGTGTTTTACATTACAACTTGCGCCTAATTCTATGGGGTTCAATTCACAGTGATATGGCGGAAGGCGAAGAACCGTTATATTCCGTTTTGAAGCGATTTTGTCGACAACAAATTTCGTACAACGAGGTTTATTCAACCCAACAATCTTTGTGAAATCTTTTTATTTGAAGTAAGCCAATGAATGATGTCATTTTTTGCAAGAAGACATGGCTATTTTTTCGGAATTTCGTGAGTGACATGACTATAACAGACCCCGGAGAAATAAAATCTAGCATTTGCTGGAAGTATTCTTCAAAAACATCAGCGTTTATGTCTTCATGATAGTCTACAGTCCGTTCTAATTGAAATGATAGTAAGCCACCATCGACAAATCCATTTTTGCTACCAATGTGAGTAATTATTAATATTTTACCGAGGATGCTTTTATTTCAGTGGACCATCCTTCCATGAAAACTTGCCTCACGCATTTTATATTTTTATCCTGCCATATTTTTCCTTCATTTAAGCAAGTTTCGTCCATATAATAGATATTCCTGTTTTACCTTCGAAACTGTCTAATTCCCCTCAAATAACGTCGTCGCCAGCAGATGATTTCGTCTTTCTCTATTAAAGTGATTTTCTTTTTTGAATTTTTTCATAACGAAAATTAATTTCATGATTCTTCTGATGGCAGCCTTTTCATCCTCATTTATTACAGTTTCTTTTCTTCCTGTACTTCTCTTTGATGACTTGATGGCGCCGCGTTTATCCTCGTGCACAAGTCGGTATATTGTTGACTGTCCGACTCCAGTCATATTCGACTCATAACCCATGACCTATGCCTCAAGTGTATTCGCATAATATATCTATCTTAATTGTTTGCCAACCTGTAGAAGTGCTTGTATCTTCTTCTATATTACATATATCTTCTTGCATATATATGAACATATTTTACCTATAGCCGTAAGTGAATTTGTAGATCGCCATACGATAAATAAATAAATAAATACTAACCCGTTTCTCAGCAACAAATTCAGAAATATTAGCCACTTTCAAGAACGAACTTTTCCAACAACTGCCGGAAAGTAACTAAACATTTCAAATTTTTGAAACACTAAGTTACAGGTAGCTGAACTACCTGTGCCTCTACCTAAACGTATAATCGGTTACTTAAAAAAACTCCAATTGTGAAATAAATCCGACCATATTGTTATCTCATATCGCATGGACGGATTTATATCTACATATTATCATTTGTTTTAAAAAAGTTTTCAAGTAAGGAAAATATAATCTGGTAGGTGATTGTAAATTTATTATTTTGTTGTATCTGGAAATTACAGAGCATACTTTGAGCATTCTTAAGCGTTGTCTATTGTCTAATCATATCAACAAGCTCGTACGAATTATCTTTGAACCAACTGTACAGGGTTATTGGTTATATTTGCACCAACAGATATCATCCTTATTTGAAGAGCTAGAAAAAAAATTTCTGAACCGCCAGGAAATGTAAATAGAAAAAAACAATTGAACGTCGCCTTAACAAGTTATGGTATAAACTTTTTGTTTGTTTTTCTAATGGGACACCCAATATATTGTTGCATTTTGGGTCCTCCGGAAAATTCTAGATATGTTTCATTAACGATCTCCTATATCTACTTGCACATACCTATCTTAGTTTTTCATAAGCTCTCCAATGACATCAACTTTAGATTTAACCTCATACGCCTATGGAATATAATAATGATTCATTACTCTCTCACATCAGGAAACATAGTATAGCAGAGGATCCTGACTAAGTTATCTAACATGTACGTGGAGAACAACATGATTTCATATTTACATTAGCATTAGCTTTCGTTGTCGACGTGAAAAAAACTATAGGGACATACATACATGAAAGGTATTAATGCATTGTGTGACGACACACTCGTGCTACCATTTCGCATATATACGAGAGACCATGACGTAAAGCCAATATTCATTAGGTGATGTTTTTTTTCTAAAAGTTACCAAACTTTCAGAATAATTAGCAACCATTCGAGAAAAAATATGCGCGCGGGTTCGTTTTGCCAAAATATTGATAATCAATATTTTCTCATGGTAAAGTGCAGAAATAGATTGTGGTAAATGAATGTTTCAATGTTGACTATAAGATTTATCTTTTTTCGTCATTCAAACAGGAATGATAATATAATTGATGAAAAATATATTTAAAGACAGGCTTTTATTCAAATGCCCTAAAAAGTAAAAAATAATTGCTTTAGATGTGTGAGGTAGGATATTTCAAGAGCATGTCGCGCAAGTTTTCAGTTCGAATACAAAAGCGACAAGCTTTTGAATCTGTAGCTCACGAAATAACCTACGTCACACATCCAAAGCAATTATTTTTTACTTTTTAGCTTGTCTTCAAAAATATTTTTTATTAATTATTTTATTATGTGCTTTTTAGTTAGTACGCCTTAATATATGCATATTTTTAGAAGCATCGTTATTACGAGGCCTTCTTCCTGTAAGTTTTGAGCTATCTAATTCTTCAATGAGGAGACATCTGAAGATTAACTCGTCCGTCATCCTGGAGCTGCCATTTTGAAATCATGGATTCTGACAAAAACTCAATAATCTTCGACTAAATTCATATTTTGAATAGAAACGGTCCATAATCACAAAACTCTTCCACCTTCTTGGAGCCGCCATCTTGAATTAATTCATTTTGACAATAAATTCATAATGTCCAATCTCGAAAACCCCTTTATACCAATTTTGAATAGAATCGAACCATAATTACAAAACTCGTTCGCCTACTTGGAGCGGCCATTTTAAATCTATGAATTTTGACAATAAATTCATAATCTTCGACCCCGAAAACCCCCACATACCAATGTTGAATAAAATCGGACCATAATCACAGATATCGTCCGCCATCTTGAGCCTCCATTTTGATATAAAGAATTTTGACAAAAAAGTGCATGATCTTCAACCCCGAAAACTCATAGATATCAATTTTGAATCGAATCAGACCATAAACACAAATCTCGTCCGCTATCTTGGAGCCGCCATTCTGTTTTCTCTTCAACAAAAATTGTATAATGCATTGTCACCAAAATTATGAACACCTACCAAATTTCAAGATAATCGGACAACTAGAAGTGGGTGAAAATTCTCATGCAAAGTTTGTGTTTTGTATTTTGTGTGAACTGAACATACAAATGTGAAGTTGATATAAAGATTGTAAAAAACTTTTTAACAAAAAATTAAACCGACGAAATATGGAACTGAAAAGTAAAAAATAAAATAAACCTTCTTAGTCTCAATAACTAAGCTCCTAAACTAATGTAACTAAATTTTGAGTCGGCGCCAAACGAACAAGCAAATGAATTAGGTGAGGCAAAAAATGATGGCATCGAGTTGGGCGGTGACATTCTGATCATTTTTTTGAAGTAATTGAATGACCTTCGTTGATTGTTTGTTTGGCGCCGACTCAAAATTAGTTACTTACATTAGTTTAGGAGCTTAGTTATTGAGACTAAGAAGGTTTATTTTATTTTTTTCTTTTCAGTTCCGTATTTCGTCGGTTCAATTTTTTGTCAAAAAGTTTTTATTTTTCAATTTTTTGTGACTGAAATCTACCAATTACTAACTGTTTGTTTTTTTATTACTTCCAAAATAGTTACTTACCCACCTTACTTCAACTATTACCAGTTAAATAATATGATTATCTACTTTTACTATTTGTTGTAATATGAATTATTTTTGTTGTTCTGGTTAGATTATTTCGTTACTTTGTATATCTTTCCATCCTCTGATAGAATATATTAATTGTGATAATGACACGAGCGATCTGCTATTGTCAACTACATATGTGTGCCAATGTTAACAAGTGGAAAATCAACTATCCCCTATGTTTCTACCCGTAAGGGTGGATAATTCCATTCGAAATCCAAATATGATCAACTATGAGGTTTACCCTGATAAAAGAAGAATCATCCAAATGGAAGATCCCAGTACAAAGTTATGCCTGATAGAATCGGTTAACGGACCAGAATTCAGAGGGTGAGTGATCAATATCCTTCATTTTGCTACCCTTAGGGGTGGATTTCATTTTTTGAATTCAAATGGGACCAACCAAGTACACCCTATCCACTGAAAAAAGAATTATCGGAATCGGAGGCCTCAGTAAAAAGTTATGCGTGATCATACATAAAAAAAAATTATAAAAAAAAATATATACGCGTCTACTAGAGAACCTACTCCTTTTTGGTTTCGTCGGTTAAAAAACAAACCTCGATGCTTTCAAGTGAAATTGGAGATGATGAATGCTATATTGGATGAAACTATATCAAGATATATACTGAAGCCAGGACAGGCCTTGAGCTATTTGGTGCCCGAAAAAAAAAACAATGTACCTAATGTATTTCATAAACATTAAATATTGAAAGATTTTTTTCTAAATTAAGCGAAAATGTGTAATGGTTACAGAACGTTTTTTTAGCAGAAATAATAGTTGAAAAAAGGACTTTCAGAGTAAAATTATTTAATGAATCTAAGAAATATTCATTTCATAAATATATTCCAACACATTAACAACATTTGGTAAGAAGAAAGTTATAAAAAATGAAGAAACAATAGGTTGATAATAGATAGCGAAATAAATGTATACAGAAATTGACCACATATATATATATATTATATATATATATATATATATATATATATATATATTTAATGATAATAATAATAATCTTTATTCAGTACAGTTAAAATGGTATACTGAAATGGCCATGTTCATCTCTTGCTGGGCGCAAGGTGATGGTCTTCCACTCAACCAAACTTATATATATATATATATATATATATATATATGTATATATATATATGAAAAAGGAAATTGTGGCATAATGGACAGATTCTGTTCTGTCCAGAATCTGACAAGAAAGCCAAACATGTGAAGTGTAATATAAGAAAAACGGACTCAAGGTCGCTTTACAAAATTCATAATAAATTGAAACAAGTGGAAGGCTGCAAGCAGAAAACAATTACTTTTCTGGCAAATACCACGCGGAACATTGAATGATATCTGCCTGGAACTCTATGCAAACATCCATTATCAATGAAAATTGATTGTAAATGTTTCTTTCTGTAAACTTGATTATTTCTAAATTATGTCAGGTCCGCCTAACAATCCGTATACCGGTTTCAGGCTTTTGGCACTCGTCAGTACGTGAGTCACCAGTCAGAAATCCGAAGACCTCTGGCTGAAGTGGAACCAACACAAATGAAAACAAAATCAAGATTAATCACCTGTAGGTACGCATTTCAAAGTAACTTTGAAATGGCGGTACCTAGTGACAGAAAGAAACACTCCGAATACTGTTCTCCTATGATAGGAGTGGCTGTATGGCCGACCAAGCGTGTATATTAAACAAGAAAGGCAAGCATGTGAAGTGTAATATAAGAAAAACGGACATAACGTCTCTTCACAAAATTCAACAGAAATTGAAACAATAGGTAGACTACAAGCGAAAAAGAACTACTTTCCTGGCAAATACCTCGCAGAACATGAATTATATATGCCTGAAAATCTATGCAAACTTCCATTATCAATGATTATTTATTGCAAATGTTTCTATTCTGATAAACTTGATTATGTTTAAATTGTGTCAGGACCGCCTAACAATCCTAACAAGCGGTACCTAGTGTGTGACAGAAAGAAACACTCCTGTTTCTTTCTGTCACTAGGTACCGCCATTTCAAAGTTACTTTCAAATGCGTACCTACAGCTAATTAACCTTGATTTTGTTTTCATTTGTGTTGGGTCCCGCTTCAGCCAGAGGTCCTCGGATTTCTGACTGGTGACTACTCCATACTGATGAGGACCAAAAGCCTGAAACCGGTATACAGATTGTTAGGCGTACCTCACACAATTTAAACATAATTAAGATTATCAGAAAGAAACGTCAATTTTCATTGATAATGGTAGTTTTGCATACATTTTCAGGCGGATATAATTCAATGTTCTGTGAGGTATTTGACAGCAAAGTAGGTGTTTTCTGCTTGTAATCTACCACTTGTTTCAATTTATTTTGTGAAGAGACTTCAAATCCATTTTTCTAATATATATATATATATATATATATATATATATATATATATATATATATATATATATATATATGTTTCTATATAACGATATCAGAGAATATAACAGATATGTAGAGAACAACCCTAGCTTTCGATGACGACGAAGTAATAAAACATGAAAGGGATAAATGCATTGTGTGACAACACACTCGTGCTACCATTTCGCATATATGCGAGACCATGACGTGAAAGCCAATATTCATTAGGAGACGTTTATTCAAAAAGTTATCATACTTTCAGAATAATTAGCAACTATTCGAGAAAAAAAAATGCGCGCGGGTTCGTTTTTGTCAAAATATTGATAATCAATATTTTCTTATGGTAAAGTGCAAAAATAGAATGTGATAAATGAATGTTTCAATGTTGAGTATAAGGTTGGTCTTTTTTCGTCAACAGGAGTCTTTTGATATTTGCATGTATAATAAGTTACGCTGTTTACTATCAGTTTCATATGATTAAAAACAAATCTCGAAGAGTCGAAATACAACTAGATACATAAAATGAATGTTGTATTGGATGAAACTATATCAAGGTATATAATGGAGCCAGGAACGGCCTTAAGGTATTAGGCGCCCGGAAACAAAAATGATGTAATGTGCTTCAAAAACATTAAATATAAAATGATTTTTTTCAAATAAGCAAATAAGCAAAGAGCTGTCGAACGGATTTTTTTAACAAAAGAAAAAGTTTATGAAAAATTAATTTTTATAGTGAAATTATTTAATAAATCTAAGAAACATTCATTTAAAATAACAAAATGAATATATTCTAACACATTAATAACATTTGGTAAGAAGGAAGATATACAAATAAAGTAATAAAGAAACAAGTGATTGATAATGAATAGCAGAATAAATTTATACAAAAACTGAAATTTGGTAAAAGTGTAAAAATAAAAATTAGAAAATGAAAGAACATTGAAAAATAAATAACAGTACAAACTACACAATAATTGAAAACTAAAATAGAAATATTTTATTTCTACTTGCCTAAATTTTCCTTTGGCAAAAGCATCATAATTTCATTATAATCCAAACTATTGTAATGTCCCATTCAATGCTCAAAATAAACAATTCTTTCATTTGCTCCTGTGATATGGTAGATCACAGATATTTTCTCAATTTATAAATGCTATCGACACCGTTGTAGTACAGATAATTGTCAGAGCTACATAATGTTCGGGAATTTTTCGCGCAATCCGCAAGTGTCAATGTAATTTAATAATCCCAAAGGCTTTGTATCTTTAGCTCCTTTAAGATTGTTGAGTTCGATGGGGCAACAATTTATTTATTTATTTTTAATATTCAATTAAAAAAAAAGTGAATAAAATGAAATTAAAAATGGCTGCTTATTCTACTGTTGACTAGTTCGAGGGTAGGGACTGTTCATACTCAACTCATATAATGTTTGATTTGCTATAAATCTAAAATAATGGTAATAATAATGATAATCCAGGATACAAAAACGAATATTGATATACAGATTATAAAAATGTGAAATAATTACCTGAATTATAACGTAGATAGATAATGTGGTACTAGAATTGGATTTAGATCATGAAAGGTAATTACAAAAAAATATCTCCTTGTTTTTCAAGGAGAAAATATAAAGGAAATTTGTTATGCTGCTACAGTTGCTCTGATCTGTTCCCTAACCAATTTATGCTATCGAAAACTGACGTTATTTTCATAAGTAGCTTGTACTACAGACTGTATGGCTGACGACAGAGAGATCATTTGAATCACCAAATACAAAGTTCAAGAGTTTTATTTTGAATTCAATGGCGATTAATGAATTCTATTTATCCATTTATATTTGTCCCAGCGTTCATTCAAGGCTATCGCCAATTTGTACGAAATATATGCAAAAATGCCATTTCATAGCGGGCATTTGACATTATATGCGCGAGAGATACGTGTTAAAAATTTCCAGTTCTGTCCATTTCGGTAAAGTTTAACACTATTTCACGGATAACATAAGAACAATAGAGATAATGATGATTACTCGAAAAAGATCTTTTGCGAAAAAGTAAATATAAAATATGGTAAAAAGGGATGATCGCATTTTGTGACACCACACTCGTGCTTCCATTTCGCATATGTAAGAAATGTCGTGACGCAAGAGGCAATATTCATTATCTTACGAAACACTTAGAATAATTAGGAACTATTCGTGAAAAAATTTCACGCGCCGATTTGTTTTACTCAAAACATTGATAATACATTTTTTCCTTATGGTATAAGTAGAAAGGATAATTGTCATTCATCAAACTAACTACTTTGTTGAACTGTATTTAAGAAGGATGTAAAATGTCTAATTGTGTTTATGTAATTAGTAATTAACAATAATCCTAAATCTTTTATTATAATCGATAATATAGTGGAAAGTGTTTATCCAACTCTAACTCAATCCATCATGTTCACCCTCGAAAAGTAGCAAGCCCCATAAAAATCTGAATTATATTCAAAATTACAAGAAAAGAGTGGACACCTCAGATCAATGAGTTTACTTATTGATCTGAGGTGGACACGAATTCCCGAATATCTTCTGATTATTCAAATGAAACGCGAACCCAAAAATTAATAGGTTGTTTTTCGTATGTACTCAATGACACAAACATCATTTCATTTGACCAAAAAAATTACTTCCAGAATTTAGAACTGATTAATACAAAAAAAAACTGGTAACGTTGAAAACTTCCTGAAAATTACTTTTTTTCTCGGAAGTGATCTCAGGCACTTTTAATCGGAAAGGGATTGATTATGATAGATATCAACTGATTTGGCTGAAATCTGAAAAAATACACTCATTTTTTATTATTTAAAGATAAGCGCATCAACCACTATAGTACGAGAGGTAGCGTTACATTTGGAGAAGTCATTTTATACCGGCTGAAAATCATAAGGATAATAGTTTTCCACTATCACATAAGAGATCTGACCGTCAGCCACTCTAGTAGTGGTGGAGGTAGAAGGTGGCAGCAGGTGAAAGTTACAAAAAAAAATTGTGCAACAAGTCATACCGAGCCAAAATTTATGGGGTGAATTTCGAGATCAGCTAAAACAGAAAAATAATCATCAGCTGTTTTGAAGAGGGTGGGTTCAACGTCAGTCACGGGTCTCAATATGTCAAAAATGTTGGAGTATGAAGTCATTTTATACCGTATGAAATTTTTATAGCTGAATTTTTATACTTTTTAAATAATAAATAACTGATAAAAAAACTTTTCAAAATTTTTTTTAACCTGTACATACCAATTCTGAATCAAATCGGACCATAATTACAAAACTCGTCCGCCATCTTGGAGCGGCCATTTTAAATTTATGAATTTCGACAATAAATTCATAATCTTCGACCGCGAAAACCCCCACATAATAAAATCGGACCATAATCACAGATATCGTCCGCCATCTTGAGCCGCCATTTTGATATAATGAATTTTGACAAAAAAAGCATGATCCTCAACCCCGAAAACCCATAGATACCAATTGAATCGAATCAGACCATAAACACAAATCTCGTCCGCTATCTTGGAGCCGCCATTCTGTTTTCTCTTCAACAGAAATTTCATAATGCATTGTCCCCAAAATTATGAACACCTGCCAAATTTCAAGATAATCGGACAACTAGAAGTGGGTCAAAATTCTCATGAAAAGTTTGTGTTTTGTATTTTGTGTGAACTAAACATACAAATGTGAAGTTAATATAAAGCTTGTAAAAAACTTTTTAACAAAAAATTTAATCGACGAAATACGGAACTGAAAAGTAAAATATAAAATAAACCTTCTTAGTCTCGATAACTAAGCTCCTAAACTAATGTAAGTAACTAATTTTGAGTCGGCGCCAAACAAACAAGCAAATGAATTAGGTGAGGCGTAAAATGATGGCATCGAGTTGGGCGGTAATGCATTGTCACCGAAATCATGAACGTCTGCCAAATCAATCGAAGGAACGAACGAACGAACGAACGAACGAACGAACGAACGAACGAACGAACGAACGAACGAACGAACGAACGAACGAACGAACGAACGAACGAACGAACGAACGAACGAACGAACGAACGAACGAACGAACGAACGAACGAACGAACGAACGAACGAACGAACGAACGAACGAACGAACGAACGAACGAACGAACGAACGAACGAACGAACGAACGAACGAACGAACGAACGAACGAACGAACGAACGAACGAACGAACGAACGAACGAACGAACGAACGAACGAACGAACGAACGAACGAACGAACGAACGAACGAACGAACGAACGAACGAACGAACGAACGAACGAACGAACGAACGAACGAACGAACGAACGAACGAACGAACGAACGAACGAACGAACGAACGAACGAACGAACGAACGAACGAACGAACGAACGAACGAACGAACGAACGAACGAACGAACGAACGAACGAACGAACGAACGAACGAACGAACGAACGAACGAACGAACGAACGAACGAACGAACGAACGAACGAACGAACGAACGAACGAACGAACGAACGAACGAACGAACGAACGAACGAACGAACGGACGGACGGACGGACGGACGGACGGACGGACGGACGGACGGACGGACGGACGGACGGACGGACGGACGGACGGACGGACGGACGGACGGACGGACGGACGGACGGACGGACGGACGGACGGACGGACGGACGGACGGACGGACGGACGGACGGACGGACGGACGGACGGACGGACGGACGGACGGACGGACGGACGGACGGACGGACGGACGGACGGACGGACGGACGACGGAACGACGGACGGGGACGGACGGACGGACGGACGGACGGACGGACGGACGGACGGACGGACGGACGGACGGACGGACGGACGGACGGACGGACGGACGGACGGACGGACGGACGGACGAACGAACGAACGAATTTTTAAGATTTTAAGTTTTACTCTGCTTGTTACAATTTTATATATTTTAACCATTTTAACTTTGTGAATGTCTGTATTTTATGAGTCATCCCTGTTCTGACGAGTGATACTTTGACAATTAGTTGAAATAACATTCAAACATCTATCATTCACTTACTTTGCAGGCAAGCCCTGGAGATGACCGTATAGGATGAAAGCATTCTGCGATTAAAAAATATTAAATTGAACGAAATACAAAATCAGACTTTCGTTTCCCGATTTTGACGTCTTCCCGCGTTGACTCCATTTCTTGTATTCAGCTAGTCTTACGGCCTATTCGTCTCTCCGATGTAGGAATCTCCGCATTCACTTAGGATTTCTTAAATGCAGTTCTTGCTGATTTCGGTTCTATTGTCAGGTTTGGTCTTGGTGAGGAAACTCTGTGAAGTACTGCCAGATCAGAAGCAGCTCTTGATGTTGTATTTATTTCCGATCCCTCTGATCTTCAAACAAGATTAAACACAGTTGTAGTTTGTCCTGTGAGTTTAGAATTGTTCGAATTATCATACTTTAGTCATAAATGCATATACATTTACAATTATACATTGCTTCTCAAAAGTCCTCTCCCCCCCTCTTAGTTTTGGAACGATTTCACATAAACAAGTGAAATTCGGAAACTGAGTATTAAAGGTTGTAAACTTCCCTACTAGTGATGATAGATGACGAAATCGTCAAAGATGACGCCACAAGGCCATTGTGACCAATAATTTTGAATGAAACCCTACGGCAAGCGACACCTCTTTTAAAAGGTATCGAAAAAATCTATTCAATGATACTAATTTTGTTTGTGTTTATGGCTGTTTTAATGGCTCATTAGTAAACATTGAAATTTAAATTCCATTCAGTATGATATTAATTACAGATTTAGGAATCGGTATCTACTTAAAGAAATTGCTCGAAGTGACCTTCATTTACTTTCTGACAGTGAAATATTCTATTTTTAAACTCTTCTCGTACTTTTGCAAATCTGTCTGCGGAAACAGCCTCACATTCTGCAACAATACGTAGTTTTAAAACGTCAATATTGTCAGGTTCAGTGGCGTAAACTTCGATTTAAGGTACCCCCACAGAAAAAAATCCAAAGGTGCGAGGTCCGGTGATCGAACTGGCCATTCCGTTGAACCTCGTCGTCCAATCCATCTACTACGATACTCCTCATCCAAATACCGTCTTACTGCACCGTAATAGTGTGGAGGAGCACCATCCTGTTGGAATGTTATTTCCAAATTGCCGAATTCATCTGGATTATATTTCAAAATTTCAAGGATCAACGGTTCTATTAAGTTTTGCAACAGCTCCAGATAAACCTCACCAGTTCACCACATTCTGTGTATATACATTTCCATCTAGATAGAAAGTACTTTCGTCACTAAAACAAATTTCTAGTCTTTGGTCTGGGTCGTCGTCTGAGAGTTGATGAACCATTTTTAATTTGTATGGATGAAATTTGTTTTTTTTCAACACCCTGTGTACTGTACTTCGACAGCTTCACAGGTATATGCAACGTGAGTTGTTGAAGAAGTAGGATTAACTATTACTTCTGCCAGTATATCAATTTTTTTCTCATCAGAAATGTGTGGTCTGCCAGATCGTTTCGCATCATTAATACTACCCGTTGTTTCAAACTTACGAAGAAGCTCCCCTAAATAAGTCCTCGAAACGGGGCGATCAGGAAACCTCTCATTAAAAATGCGTTCTGCTGCATGAATATTTTGTCCAGTTTCACCAAGAATTAGGATCGCTGCTACTTTATCACCTAAAGCACGTACCATTTCGCTTCTTGAAGCACGTAAACGTTCGGCTCACAACAGTTTAACAAATTATTAAAATGTACAAAAATATTAAAAGTACCAAAAGCTGCTAAAACAGTTAAACGTTCGATCAACAATACACAAATTATTAAATGTACAAAAACTTGGACAATTACAAAAACGTCGAATTGGGGAGACTAACAAAAACGTCAGCTAATTTGACAGCTATCCAGAGGCGAAGCTTGAATTTGGAATTTTAGTATTAACTGATTTAATTCATCACAGCTTTGCGTTTTTCGAAAGCAAGTTGCCAAAACTGCCATAAACACAAACAAAATTAGTATCATTGAATAGGTTTTTTCGATACCTTTCAGAAGAGGTGTCGCTTGCCGTAGGGTTCCATTTAAAATTATTGGTCACAATGGCCTTGTGACGTCATCTTTGACGATTTCGTCATCTATCATCACTAGTAAAATGAGTCATCTGGCCTGTGGCTACCTCCCAACGGATGGTTGACTCCCGGAGGACGGTCCTTGTCTCACATCCTTCACATTGAAAACACTAGTGAAAAATCTAGATAAACACATTAGGGAGAGGCTAATGCAGGACTGCCCACCAACCGGTAAATCTACGGACCAAGCACACCACAATCTAGTGGAAAGAATTAGACACTCTCTGGTAAACCGAGCAATGGGGCCAGCTGCTTTTCCCAATATGAAACGATCGTTTATCAACGCCCTACCAAAATCCATGTATCAATCAATCGAATGTGGAGGAATCAGTAGATTGATGGGCATCTGGATCATGCATGAAAATCGATTCATTACCTCATCTCCATTTCGGCCATCGAATTCAGGGCTACCAAAGGGTATCCACAGGCGTTCTTTCTCCCCTTTTATTTTACTCCACCCAAATGATTTTCTGAGAGACTTCAAAGCGCAGGGGCTGAACTACCAAAGTCATGCAAGCGATCTGGTTATTTTTGTAAGTTTAAAGATGTAATATCAGAGATGTTAATATAAATAAATATCCGAAACTCTCCGACCTGGCTAAAGTATTCAAGAAAATACTGAAGAAAAAAATAACTTCCTTTTTAGATAAATATGAGATAATCTCCAGTAGACAGTTCGGAATCAGGGAGGCGAAGTCAACGCAAGATGCAATATCACACCCACCCACCCACATTTAATATTCAGTTTCCAAATTTCACTTGTTTATGTATAATCGTTCCAAAAATAAGAGGGGCGGAGGGGGGGAGGGGACTTTTGAGAAGCACTCATTGTTTTATCGTGTTGATTTCGAGATAACTTTTAGTCTAAGAAAACGCTGCGAAATCTAGATTTTTGTATGGTTCCGAAAGGAAATCTTTTTATTGCTCACGCTGTTTATGTCCGTCTATCTTTAGTAATCAATCCATCGAATTCACCCGTGCGCTTTATAGTCTAGTTAACAAGTGCTTTTTGGACCAACTTTCTTCAGCAGTCTCCGAAAATTATGATCGAGGTGTCATTCGATTCGGAATGACATCTAGATGATTTTTGAAAGAAATGAAGTTCCGCTTGCAAAAATTGTAAAAGTTATTACCAATTAACTAAAAAAAAGGGGGCTTTGGTTTTTTGCAAATATTTCAAAAACTAATGAAAATTTTCCAAATCTGAAAAAAGATTCGAAAAGAAGAAGAAATTTCCTGAAAAAAAGTCCGGATTCTTGGAATTGTAGGATCAATATTTATAATTTTCCCAGAGGGATGAAAATACGGCCGAAAACGGGTACTCTGGCTTGGGCAAGCCGAGCCCACTTTGGACACTTTAACAATAAAAATTATTTGAGCATACTAAATATGAAAATAAAAAATTGAAAAAATCCAGACACCAACTGAACAGATGCATGAACAATGATACGCTTGGAAAAAAAAATTATCACAATTTTTCAATTAGTTATTCAATAGTTAATTAATAATTTTTTTCTGCTTGAACATGAACATTGCAAGTGTGATAATTGTTAAACTATAAATTTAAGATTTTTTTCCTCTCTTGGAGAAATTCTTGGAAGGCTTCAGAATAGAACCCCGTTGTAAAAATCAAAAAATTTTCATTTTTCAGTTTTTTATTAATAATTTTCCTTGTTGCAAAATTAAATACTTAAATTATTCATTGAAAAAAAATTTTTTTTTCCAAATATTATCAACGATCCATTTTCATGTTATCAGAAACTGCATAGAAATAATTTAAAAAAAATTTTATTTCCAATTTTTAAAAAAATTGTTATAAACAAATGCGTTGTTTATAAGATAATTGTTTTTTTTATGGAAGTCCAATCTTTGATACAAATAATGATTTTCAAAAGAAAAATTGTTGCATAAAAAAAAAATTTATTGCTTAAAAACGCATTTGTTAATTAACAATTATTTTCTCTAACTTCTAATTAATATTAAGGAACCATTTTTTCTTTAAAAATCATTATTTGTTTTCCTTCTTGATATAAAATTCCATTTTATTTAATTTTTCATTGTTTATGCAATGAACAATTTGTTATAAACAAATACATTTTTACCTTATTTTTTTTTCTATTCTACTTTCTGTCACAAAAACAGATATGATTTTTTATTTCTTTTATTTTTTTTTATTATTATTTTTTTAATTTTCAAATATAACTTCTCTGTAACTTCGTCATTCTTACCTGGTTTTTCATCCTCAAAATTATTATAATTTATAAACTAATCGAGATACGATGAAAATACTCCAAACTTATTTATTCTCCATTAGATAAGAACAAATTTAGCTGAAAGTTTAGTTGTTACTTATTTATTTATTAAATTTATAGCAATTGTTGATGAAAAATACTTAGGGAGAATTTTTTGCTTTAATGCTTAAAAATCTTATCAACTATTAAAAATATGACTACCTCACTCAAGTATCTTATCAATTATTGTTCATTTCTCAACATTTTTACCTTTTACATTTCAATATAACTCAATTATACTTCGAACTCTGAATATTACTATGTAAACAAATTTTTTTTGCAGAGTTCATTAGCCTAAGCGTATTAGAAAAGAAGAATGATCTTTACATTGTTTTTCATTCAACAAAATTCATTTATAAGTAGTTATTAAAATTTATAATATTTTTTTTTTCATTTTATTTTACATTCCGTTTATTTTTCTGAACGTTTGAAAAATATTCGCAGCTAAATATGAAAGTTTAAGACAGGCATGTTAGAAAGTAATTGTAATTATTATCAGGTGACCGTTGATAATTACTCGTAGACATGAGGGTCTATTATAATAAAATGAGATTTCAATGATAATGGATATGAACGTGCATAAAATATTCTGTTCATTGATGAATAACTTAAATTTATTAGAGACTCTATTGTCTCAATAATATTTCAAAGAAAAAAAATAAAGATTGTCATTCATAAACTTTTACAAACTTTAAAGAAACAGAACCTGAAAATAAAAACCTAGATATTCGTGAATTTTCCTAGTATAATTAAGTGATATTAAAATGTAAAAGGTAAAAATGTTGAGTAATGAACAATAATTGATAAGATACTTGAGTGAGGTAGTCATATTTTTAATAGTTGATAAGATTTTTAAGCATTGAAGCAAAAAAAAAATCTCCCTAAGTATTTTTCATCAACAATTGCTATAAATTTTATAAATAAATAAATAACAACTAAACTTTTCAGCTAAATTTGTTCTTTATCTAATGGAGAATAAAAAAGTCTCGAGTATTTTCATCGTATCTCGATTAGTTTATAAATTATAATAATTTTAGGGATGAAAAACCAGGTAAGAATGACGAAGTTACAGCGAACTTATATTTAAAAATTAAAAAAATAATAATAAAAAAGTTAAAAGAAATAAAAATCATGTCTGTTTTTGTGACAGAAAGTAGAATAAAAAAAAAATATAAGGTAAAAATTCATTTGTTTATAACAAATTGGTCATTGCATAAACAATGAAAAATTGTTAATTAACAAATGCGTTTTTAAGCAATAATTTTTTTTTTATGGAACAATTTTTCTTTTAAAAATCATTATATGTATCAAAGATCAATATTCCATAAAAAAAATTCAATTATCTTATAAACAACGCATTTGTTTATAACAATTTTTTAAACAACTAGAGATAAAAAAAAATTAAAATTATTTCAATGCAGTTTCTGATAACATAGAAACGGATCGTTAATAATATTTGAAAAAAAACATGTTTTTCAATGATTAATTTAAGTATTTAATTTTGCAACAACGAAAATTATTAATAAAAAACTGAAAAATGAAATTTTTTTAATTTTTCCAACGGGGTTCTATTCTGAATAATTTTTATTGTTAAAGTGTCCAAAGTGGGCGCGGCTTGCCCAAGCCAGAGTACCCGTTTTCGGCCGTATTTTCATCCCTCTGGGAAAATTATGAATATTGATCCTACAATTCCGGGAATCGAGACTCTTTTTAGGTAATTTCCTCCTCTTCTTGAATCTTTTTTCAGATTTGAAAAATCTTCATTAGTTTTTGAAATATTTGCAAAAACCAAAGCCCCCTTTTTTCTTAGTTAATTGTTAATAACTTACAATTTTTGCAAGCGGAACTTCATTTCTTCCAAAAATCATCTAGATGTCATTTCGAATCGAATGACACCTCGATCATAATTTTCGGAGACTGCTGAAAAAAGTTGGTCCAAAAAGCACTTGTTAACTAGACTATTAGTGATTTGAACTTTCCACACAACGATGAGGATGCACGGTTTCAGCTAGAAAGGTCGAGGTTACAGCGATTTCGCAAGCCAAGCCCACTATCGTGTCATTTTCATTTCGCGTGGTATTTCACGAAATGGATAGTGCAGAAATTTCAGTATTTTCTGATTCCTATAGCAAAACAATGCGGAGAGCGATTGCAAATATATTTCAGTGAAAGTATTCTTCGAACATTTATTAGTGTTTTATATGGCTACACCGAAAAAAAAAACAACGAAGTTGCTTTTGTTTGAATCAATCATACAATTCCAGGAGATAAAGGGTCAATTTGTACATGGAGCAATTTGTAAAATTGAAACGAATGCTATAACTTCAACATAATTGTCATAAAGTTATGTTGTCCCCAAATAATTGCATATGGCATCCAAATAATGAATACTTGCATAACAAAACTGTTTTTTTTTCAAACGAGGAGAGAAACATTGGGCAATAAAAAATGACAATAACATACGAAAATTATACATTTAAGGTTTTTAGTTTAATGACATCAATTATTGTTTTCCTGAGAGAATTAATAATATTTTTTAATCTGTTTTTATATAATGATTCATAATTTATCGACTTGAGTTCTTCAGGTAAGACATTGTATAACTTCGAAGACATTTAACTGCAAAATCATCGACATAAGGATTTTTTGTCATATGGGGAATAATCAATAATAATAATAATATAGCTGTGAGAAAGAGGACGAACAAGATGACATACTGAATGAAATTTCAAGTCAAGAGTGAAAACATTTTTTTAATATCAAATAGAGAACACTGAATAATAGAACGGAATAATACACAAACTGAACAATAAAAGTCTGTCAGAGGAATGTTTTGTTCAGCATACTGACAGAGTAGGCAACTTTTAAAATAAAATGTTTAACACAGTATATTGGGAATTACAACTTTGTAATGTTGAATACCTATTTACGTTGTTCTTTTTTTAACGTGGAAATACTGTAGTACTAAGGCTTGAAGAGAAACAAGACACACAGAACAAGAAAACCAAGAAAGAGAAAAAGAAAGTGGAAGTTGCAAATTGTGAATATGTGGAGATGAGAATTCTTAAATGAAATTGTGAAATATTGAGTTGGTCTAGTTACAGGGAAAACTATCAGCGACTGGAAGGTCAAGTATATTATCAAATAAAAAATCAGAAAACAGGTTTTTTACTATGTTTTTACATTTGCACTCGCAAATATGTTAACTTTTAGATACGTATAACAGGTTTGGCAATTATATTAACCCATATTTTCGGGAAAATAAGTTACCGAGTGTTGAAAAAGGTTTCATTGTAATTCGTTTCTACTTAAATTAGAAAAAAAAACAAACCTCGCCATACAATGATCAACTATTCGACGAGCTCCACCAATTTTTTTCATATTTCATTATCAAATAAGATGTCAGCTGCATGTAGTTTTCTAGTAGTTATTGATATTTCATAGGAATTAAATTTTTCTTGGTTCAGCTTGAATCAAAATTATAATAACTTTTTTTATGTGTAGCATCTATACAAAATTGTAGTTGATCAAATAATATTTGGAAAAAGTTACTTATCCCTCGTGCTTGAATTATTTCTCCCTAACATTTTCAATTCGAGTGGTAAACGAGGCATAATTCTTGTGATCTGAAAGAAAGAAATTCTGTCCAAAATAATGTATAGAATTAAAAAAAACAAATGACCCAGGTCAGAAGTATGGGGAGACGGATGAGCGGGATATACAGCTCATCAAAAAATACTTCGTGTATTTTTCCTTGCGCATTAGATGTTCAAAATGAGTAGAAGTGTAAAATAATTCTGCTACAAAACTCTATTGTTTCACATGTTTTGGAATGACATAAAACTTTGAGAATTAAACCACAATTCGACAGTTGAACTACTTCAAATGATGATCTTGATGTTATTAACAAAAATTGGTTCCTCTAAATTTGCATGTATCTGTTTGACGTTTCTGTCAAATAATATAGAGAATATCAGTCAAACACTAGTGTTATTTTGTGTATTGTTGACCCATCTACTTTGTTAACAGCTCTTGACCAATGTTGAAAAGTACTTCTGTAGACTATTATCCTAATATAGCGGACTGATCTTGAGGTCACACAATTGAACTTCACTCACGACTATCGTGTGCCTGACAAAAATATGTGTCGCTTTCAATAGCCTCAGAATTGTAAAAATTGTCTCCGTTTCAAAACTGGAACAGACCGTAAATAAGCACAATATTAATTTTGGTTCCCCAATTACTTTGACCTGGAATGTTGGAGTTATTAGGTATTAGGAACTGGTGAAGGTTGTCTATGGCAGGTATTTGAATTGTCACAGGCTCACATACAGTATACACATACAGTATACCAAAAATAGCAACCCCTTAGGAAACAGAAAAAAATCACTTACCTATACTAGGCCAGCTGCATTTCCGGAATCTGCTGAACTAATATAATTCCACAACAGAAAATGTTATGTGAAAATTTCAATGGCATGACTTCATACATATATGAAACGGAAGTTATCAAGAGTCTGTAAGGATTATGCTCCATTTCATATACAGGCCCTATAAGCCAAAGTGCTAAACTGAAACTGAAGATTCGAAATACAGAATGTTGACGTCGATTCCATTTGTATAACTCCTTTTTTTTGTATATGTCGATGGAACTTGAAACAATGTATTCTGATCATTTTGAACTGGAAAACGTAGCCACAGTGGCATACAAGAAGGGGAACATTTTCCCCAACTTTTGTGTCACTGAGAAAATCATTTCAGATTTTTACTGAAAAGTATACACCTTGGAATAATAACCACCATTTTTTGAATAATAAAAGGATATGGAAATAACTGCTGTTCTAGGAACAAAAAAAACTAATGATATGACTAGAGCAAATTTTGCATTTTGCTCCTAATTGACAATGATGATTTCCCGAAAAATGTTATTGAATCAAAAAATCTCGTTGCAAAAATATGGGATAGAAAATTTGATTTCATTTTTTCTACATCATCGGCCAAAAGGTTTTTTTTAAATGAACAAGTTTACACTTTCCAGCAAAAATTCAAAGAACGCATTATTCCTATTATCCAGTGGCTTGAAAAATTGGGGAAAATACACTTCTCACCACAAAAAAGGCACTTTTACTCCTAATAATGAACTATTTTTATTACCAACTAGAGCACTAAACATACGAAGCATTCTGAATTTCAAATATTGAAAACTATAGCAGTACTTTCCGAGGGAAAATACCTATTTTCAATTTGGCACCATATGATACAACCTGTATATAATTCCAATGCTAATGATACTCTCTTGTATTTGAGCGTTTGGTCATTTTCTCACGTCAGGTCAAGAAAGAACAAAATTAGTTTCTTACCTTCCATTTAAATACGTAAGAGTTTAGGTTTTCTCGCAATTTATGTGAAAAATGTATTCAAAATTATAAATTGATATTCAAGCCTCAAGAAAATGTTTGAAATTAAAGAATGAATTCGGATAATATACTAAAGATCAAAAGTTAGCAACTTAAAAACAAATTTCCATCAAAACTTTGATGTATTCTCAAAACTAACTATCCTGAACGGATTTTAATACTTCTTTTGTTGGTTTTATAATGAATTGTAGTAAAAAGTTCTTATTTTGGAAAATGTAATATTTTTTGTTTTTCTCAGTTTAGTCATTCACCATGGAGAATGTTTCTATTTTGGTTTTAAAATAGGAATTTCATTTCGAAATCAAATATCTGTGAGATTTAATAGATACATCCATGTAATTTGATTTTAGCATGTCATGACTTACTCTTTCCAGATATTTTCGCCCATTTTCTTGATTACCATAATGATTTTCAGTAATTGCCGCTATTTATAGTTAATAACTTCCTTGTCTCGTTGTATAATTCATGTATTATTTCAACGTATCCAAACGCACAGTAAGAACCACAATCAACATAATTCCCGCTGGATATGAGTTTATGTTGACGTGAATATTTCTTCAGTAAACATTTTTCATATTTTTCAAAATCTGGTGATACAGAAAACGAAAGTACAATGAATATGCCGTCACATAATGAATACCATGAGTCAAGTTGAAAAGGGAAACATTCACATCCTTGGTCGGTTGGATTTTTTTTCACTAGGGTTCATGGTCAAATTGCTGGGCTACATTTTTGGTGATACTTCATGCGGAATATTTCGAGAACATTTTTCATTTTAAATAATACAATGAATGACTTGCTTTTAGAGAATCCATTACCAGATCTACAATTGTCAAAGCGTGAAAAGAGGGGTTTTTGGTGAAAATTTTCTTTACAATTCAGAACATTCCATACAGAAGTACATCTAACAAATTATAATGATGTATCATAGCCAGAAAATTGAAGAAACGGAAGGAGGAAGACTTTAAATCAAAGAAACAAGTTCCTCAACGGAGAACTCTCATTTTGAAAATTGTGAGAAAAGGAATGGCTTTGAAATCATAAATACCGGAGCCATACTTGAAGCTAAATATAGGAAAGGATAGCTTTTGGCAAGACATGGGGTTTCAAGCCGAAAATGAATACCTTGCAAGAGACAGCAGGAGGGCTAAAATCAGTTCACCTTGATGTGGGTGCCAGGTCACAAGGGGAACAAAGGTGGAAGTAGACGGCCTGACCAAATAAGAAAACAACAGTCAATTTCCTGACCAAGAACCCTTCTGTGGTCTTTCCAAAGATCACATTGAAGAAGAGTTCCGTTGCTGGAAGTGGATCAGAACAAAACTCACTCTTATAAGGTTCCAGGGCCAAGACAAGCAAAATGGCTTCTCGAGTTGGATAAGGAAGGCTTGAAAGTGAAGACGAAACTACTCCCGGGACAGTGTCTTTTAAGGTGTCATCTCAATTTTTTTTACAGATTTGACAGTGGAGTATTCCATTTCTGCGAAAGCACGCTGGAGCTGCAGAACATCTGCTGTAACGCTCAGCTTCCAGAAAACTAATATACTTAGCAGGGAGTCTCGGAATCTTGGGTACTTAATAGATATATGATAATGTACAACATATATATCTAAGTCTTAGTCTATATAAGTCGTCCTGAGAGGCTGAACGATATTTCCGACTCTCCTACTATGTATAATCTACGCATCCTTGTCGTACCTACTCCTCTTTTCATTTTGACTCCGTCTGCCTGATTCAACTGGAAAATTTCTACTAGTTGCAAACTGAGCCTTTTGAATGATATCCTTTACCCATGGGAAGGATTGTTGCTATTGCTTGGTTGATTTTTTACTTCATTTGATAAGTCTTTATGCATTGAAAATAACGACCAAACCCTTTGTTCGTTAAAGTTTCTTATTATTACTCTTGTGATGCTGGAACAATATGTATTTGAGATTGGACATCGATATGAAAGCTCAAAGTGATTCATATATACATCCCTAAGATTTCAGTTGGTTTCCAAACTCAAGAATATAAACATATTGGAAACAGATAATGAAGAAATTTACATAGTGAAGTGATTTGCTATCTATATTTTGGCACAACAGTAACAATTTTATTTTCGAAAAAAAACATTATAAGTACATTTATTTAAATTTTTAGCATATCATGACTGACTGTATTCCATGAGATATTCTTGTCCGTTTTTATGATCATTACTTATAACATTTTTCATTATTGTATCTATTTATAGTTGATTGCTTCCTTGTCGATGTATAAACTCATGTACTATTTCAACTTGCAAACGCACAGCTCGAATTACGATAGAGAAAACAATACAATAATCAGATATTGGTTTCGAACTAGTTATTTACAAGTTTCAAAACGAGAAAAATCATCCCTGAGTAATTGAAGTAGCGTTATACTCTTTGTATTCCCCAAAAACCCTGACATTAGGCAAAGTTATATGATATTTAACAATACTCCAGAAAAAAACATAGAAATGACAACTATATGGAGTATATAAGCTCACTGACGGAAAAAGCATTGGAATAAAGTTCGATGTAGATATTGCTTTGTAGCCATCTGCTTTGTAGCCATCTGCTATAAAAAATATGTTAGGCACATAAAATTGTAGAAATCGCTTCCATTAGATCCATCCTAAAGGACAAGGCATATACGGACACCTTTCAATAAAATTGAAAACAAGTATAGACACATGCAATACAAACAACATCACGTCTCACATCCAAACTTGTATGGTTGAGAGAAATATCCATACAAGCCACTCTGCTTCTATATATTTCTTCATAATATAATCCCAAATTTTGAATGACGTCATTACCCATAATCATAAATTTGTAAATCTGACAACATCGCACACAACGTGACACATGACAGCACGCTGTTTCACCACGGCTATCTAGCCGTTGGCCAAAACAATTTTCAAAAGTTTAAACAAAGTTGAATAAGACCAAAGTTAGTACATTTTCATTAATTTGAACATTATGAATGTGATTCTTTGTACTAGGTACATACAACACATGTGAGAATGATCACACGCTTTACTTCAATCAAGATGATTATTTATTCTCATGACAGGTACTGAACAATTTTTGATATTTGTACATCAAAGTTATATCATATACATTTTAGATAAGCACTGAAAAAGGCCCTAGGCAGAAAGCGCTTTGCTTAAATATTCGAAAATTTACGAAATACAAAACTTTAATTTTCGATTTGGAATCGTCGTGTACACAGCAGTAGTGAATTTTCATAAAATATATTGGTCAAACGTCAAGGCCATTGAAAGTGCATAAAAACGTTCATAGGGATTACATTAGAAACCGACAAATCGCAAACTCAAAATTATTATAACATATTCTAAATCGAGAGTTATCTGTCATTGGGCACCTTTATAATCAATAAAAATAAATTTTATAGTGATCGAAAATCGGAACATAATTGAAAGAGTTATTAGTCTGTGGAAGTGGCACTAAGATAGGTCGACCTTTTAGGGAGTTATATGACTTTGGATAGGAGCTTCGAAATTACCAAAAATTTTCACATTATGACCCTGTAACTTTTTTAATACCAATATCAAATGACATCGTATAAATATTTCAGAATCATCTGATGAACAAATGAATTTATTATACTCCGATATAAGGTTAGTGAACGCTAACATAGCGAATCTGCTATTCTATAAAATACTGAAAATCATCATATATGCTTATGAATGTTTTATTTCAACATATTTTAATGCATCATTATACTACACGATGTAAAACTTATGAATCTCACAAACAAGCACACTTTCCTCGCTTCGAGAGTTGCTCTTCAATTTATTCAACATCTGATATTACTTTCGTAAATATTTCTTCATTTCAATTCTGAACGCGAATGAATCAATATTATTAATATTATTATTAAATTATGAGCATGAAATGATATGAGAGAAGGATTGTATACTTTGCCAGACATCAAATTATTAATGATAATCCGATACCGTAATCTTGGCCCATTGTTCGAGGTGTGAAATACAATAGAAAAAGGGCTTGGGATTCCAGGTACGGATTTGAAAATACGTAAATTGTCTCCTATATTACATTCCAATGAGCGACCTTTTTACATTAGGTTTGGATTATGTTGTAAACTAATTTGCTTAAAATAATCAGGACAGGCCGTCAATTGAACATATCATCTTGTGTGAATATTTCATTGTATCGAGTACGTCACTGCTTGTGATCGGTCGACCGCTTAGCCTTATCGGTAATGAATGATAATGAATCTCTTAGATGTATTGTAGTACTATAGGTAAATAAATTGCGTGTTCCTGTGGGAAAAAATCAACATCGAGAGATACATTTGTTGTGGGTTGAAAGAATATCTTACATTTTTTAGCAATACAACATGCACATAATCAAAAGTAAAAAATAGATAGGAACTCTAAAAAACACCTGGTAATGGAGGTAACATATGCGGTACTACCTACCTAGAATGTTCAAGGAGAGACAGTTGTAGCAAGGAAATGAATGAATGGAATGATTAATCACGAATGGGGAGAGCGCTTAAAGATTCAAAGTCCTTGCTCCAGATTTAGGAGATGAGGGTACCCATTTAGAGCAAAACGAGATAATCACCATAATTTGACTTCGAAGATGGTATTGGCGAGTTTTGAAATCGAACTGGCGAATATTAGTCTGATCAACATGTGCCTTTTTTTATTCGAGTTCGCCTTCACCGATAATTAAGATTGAAGTGTCATTTGACTCGTGATTGCATCTTGAAACTTTTTGAAAAAATTCAAGTCCCACTCGAAAAAAAATTGCAAAAGTTATAAACAATTTAGTAAAAAAAAGTGGGGTTTCGTTTTTAGCGAATATCTCAAAAACTTGCAGATATCTGGAATCGAAAAAAATAATTCTTGAAGAGCAGGAAATTTTCTAAGAATAAGTCTCACCTCCCGGAATCCTACCACCAATATTTATAATTTCAATTGAGAAATGAAAATAGTGCTAAAAATGGGTGATGTGGCTTCCACGGCGCACTGCACTATTCGGTCATTCAAACAAACAAAAATTAACCCATTAAATATGAGTATTGAAGAACAAGAAAAATCCTGTACCATTTAAATACATGAATGAACAATTATCCGTCGAAAAAAAAATCCGCAATTTTTCTATCCTTTTGTTAATTTAGTTATTTTTACAGGTTGGAAATTAACATAAAAACCCTGATAATTTTCAAGCTCAAAACCTGAGATTTTGTCCACCTCTCGGATCTATTCTTCTAAGGCTTTGAAAAAGACGAGCTCAAGATCACAAAAATATTTAAATTTATGTAAAAAATAGAAAAATTTTTTTTTCATTACTAAGTCATATATGGTTTTTTTTTAAGTATTGCGCGGAAATCCATTTGTTTATAACAAATTGATCAATAAATGAACAATTAAAAATAAACCAAACTTTTTCTCAGAATATAAAAGCAATATAAATAATGATTACAAGAAAGAACGGTCTTTAATATCCGCTTAACATTACCATCTATATACATTACTCTTTGTAAAAAATGGGAGTCTGAGTTCGAAACTAATTTAATATGTCACAATTACCTAACAAGAAACGGAAATCTAATTAAGCTGCAACAAAATCGTACGAGATTGTTCCGAAAATCACCCTCTCTATCAGGTTCGAGAATATTGCCTGCCTTCAATGTAAAAAGCATCTTATCAATACCTACTATCAAAAGGAAGGTTAAAGAGTACCTTTTAAAGGGATATTTTTGCTCTATCATTGAATATTTTGAGTACACTTCGAAATAACTGTATTCAATGTTAGTTTTTTTACTCCATATTGTACATCTACATGTTTTTTTTTCTTTCTTTTACTTGACGTTTCCTATATCATTGTCAAATAATCATTTCAAGGGATAAAAGTTTTATTTTATTATTATTATCAATATTAATATTTAGCAGCAGAAAAAATGTTAACTAACAAAGGCGTTTTAGCAATATTTTCTTTAAACAATGTTTTTTCTTAAAAATCACCATTTTCATCATTAGATTCCCAAAAAAAATAATTTTTCCATTAACAATGCATTTGCTTGAAACAATTATTTAAACAATGGGATTAAAAAATAAAAATAAAATATATTCATGTAGTTTTTAACAATAGGAAAATGAAATAATCAGGATGTTAACAAATATAAGTTTATTTGAAAAGGGAAACATTCTCAATTGAATATTGATAAAAAGATTTTTCTGTGAATTGAAAAATCCACGATTAAAATGAAGTTATTTTTTGTGAATGTCTAACAGAAAACAACTACTTCCCCGGCTAAAGCCACGCTGGACATTGAACTACATCTGATAGATATTCTGAAAAGGCCCTAACTCAAAAGAAAAAATCTGAAATTGAAAATTTGCATTTTCATTCAGATAGTTATTTGATTTTCTATTCCAGTCTTGATTAAGAACTCATAAAGATGAATGAGGCAAAGAAGAATGTTTTCCAAAAGAGAGTATTCACCAGAAATCATTCGTAACATTGACGCAGGAGAGACATCGCATTCACTAGGTCCTCAATACATTTTTGTCGACGAAAATCTATTTCACGCTTCCACGATCATCAGGAAGACCGGAAGAAATGGGAAACACATTTTCAAGAAGCAATCTCACTTTGCAAAGATGGAGAAAGTTAGAATCATTTCTTTTGGAGAGACACTTTGATATTAGTGTTTTCTGACATTAAAACCTGTCATGGGGTATGATAGATTGATTTGTTGAAAATATAAACAGGATGTTCATAAAATCAGATGTGGAATCATCTGCGACTGAAAGATAAACCTTAGTCACTATCTTCCATCGTCAAGATAACCTCTTGTGGGGTATTCATGTTGAAAAGGGAATTGAGAATGTTTCCCTTTTCAACATGAATACCCCACAAGAGGTTATCTTGACGATGGAAGATAGTGACTAAGGTTTATCTTTCAGTCGCAGATGATTCCACATCTGATTTTATGAACATTCTGTTTATATTTTCAACAAATCAAGTTTATTTGATTATTTCATTTTTTACAGTCAATTGTTTATAATAAAATAAATAACCTTTTTTTTTATTTTTCCAACGGGGATCTTTTTTAAAGCCTTTAAAGAATAGATCCAAGAGGTGGAAAAAATCTAGGTTTTTAGTTTAAAATTATCAGGGTTTTTACATTAATTTCCAATTTGTAAAAAAAAACTCAATTAACAAAAATTGCGAATTTTTTTCCGAAAGATTTTTCAACTGACGAAACCAAAAAGGAGGAGGTTCTCTAGTCGATGCGTATATTTTTTTTTATGTATGATCACGCCTAACTTTCCACAGAGCAGTTCGATTCCGATTATTCTTTTTCCATTGGATAGGGTGTAACTTCGAAGTTGGTCACATTTGAATTTGAACAAAAAAATCCTTCCCTAAGGGTAGCAAAATGGAGGATATTGATCGTTCACCCTCTGAATTTTGGTCCGTTAACCGATTCTATCAGGCATAACTTTGTAGTAGGTTTTCCGATTTGGATAATTCTTTTTTCATTAGATAGGGTATATCTACCTCATAGTTGATCATATTCCAATTTGGAATAACATAATCCACCCCTATGGGTAGAAAAATGGGGGATGATTGATTTTTCACTTGTGAACATTGGCACACATATGTAGTTGACATTGACAGATTCTCCTAAATCCGTCACAATAATTACATTCTATAAAAGGATGGAATTATATACAAAGTGATGAAATCAACTGACCAGAACTTTCAAAAATAATTTATATTATATAACAATAAATAGTAGATAATCATATTATTTAACAATTATTAGTTGAAGTGAGCTAGGTCGGTAAGTATTTTGGAAGTAATCAAAAATTAAGTAGGTAGTAATTAGTAGATTTCAGCCATCAAAAATTGAAAAACGGAAACATTTTAACAAAAAATTAAACCGAGAAAAAAATCAACTGAAAAGCAAAAAATAAAATAAATCTTCTTAGTCTTAATGATAATTGAGCTCCTGAACTAATGTGAGTAACTAATTTTGAGTCGACGCCAAACAAACTACAAATTGAATTAGGTAAAGCGTAAAATGATGGCAGCGAGATGCTCAGCGGCGTTTTGATTACTTCTTCAAAGTAATATAATGATCTTCGATAATTGTTGTTTGGCGCCGACTCAAAATTAGTTACTCACATTAGTTTAGGAGCTCAATTATCATTGAGACTAAGGAGGTTTATTTTATTTTTTGCTCTTCAGTTGATTTTTTCGTCGGTTTAATATTTTGTTGAAAAGTTTTTTCATGGATTCAAATTTATTTATTTTCACCTCTCCATTGAAATTATGAATACTGCTGGTAGAATTCCAGTAGGTAGGATTTTTTTAGGAATGTTCTTGCTCCTTAAGGACCCTTTTTAGATTTCAGATATCTGCAATAGTTTTCGAGATATTCGCAAAAAACGAAAGCCCGATTTTTTTTACTAAATTGTTTATAACTTTGTAGCGGTTTATGTGGCCATTATTTATATAGCGACAAGATGTTACTTTATTTTTCCTCGGCTAATTTACTCAGAACGAGAGACTCGTGTGGGAACTGGCCCTAATAGATTCATTTAGTGTGATGTTAAATATTATTATTTTGTGACCCTTTTTCTTATTTTTGGATATGCAATTTCACATTGCTGAGAAGGTTTATCAATTAGTACAGTTATGTAATATAGGTCTCTGTACTTCCGTAGGAAACATATGACAACAAACATATGGGATTTCCCAACCTTGAAATATTACACGCTGTTGCATTATCAATTATGTTTATACCTTTGAAGAAAATCAACACAATGAAGTTGAATCAAATATTTTGTGAATAAATCCATACACAATGTAAATAGACAATGGAATTAAAAATTGACAACGCAATTTGTACCAACAACGTAGTGTGTACAAGCACTTCAACTCAAAACGAGTTATAAAAAAATATTCCAGAACAGTCTGACCTTAACAATCCTGTATACACCGACAGAGCTACTAGTCTGGATGTCCACAGGAACACAGCAAATCAACCCATCAGCTTTCCGAGCCGTCTATATGTGACCTCCTGATAGTCCTGAACCATGAATTAATTTGCCTGAAGGTACCATTATTATATTTGTACTTCCTGGTTTCGTAGCTCTAGTGTTGATTATCAAAGTTTGTTTACATATCCTTTATCATACTGTATAACAAAGTAAACGAGCCTAGAATCAAAATTGCTAGAGGTTTAAGAAACCATGGGAGTTCATACCAATGAAATATTAAAATATTTCTGTTGATGAATTTCTTACCTTCATTCAAAGAAGGGTGTTTCAAATATATAGAGAAACTTACACTTTGAATCCAAGTTGACTTGTGTCATTCTCCAATAATAACTCGTGGTGTGAATCTCGTGCAGAACCATAATCATTTGCAACCTCGTGAAAAGTTTAATCGCATTCATATAGTTACCATAAAAAATACGATAATGGATTGAACCACTGGAAACTGTATTCAAATCTACATTTTCTCAAGACTACTACCAGAAGAGAAAAACTACATGGTTGGCCCCGCCATCACTTTCACAGCGAAAAAAGAACCCTTTTTCCGGAAATCTCCTTTACTTTAGTTTTCTCACTCGAGAACCGGAAGTCCAAATTCCGTGGATAATTTAAATTTACCTCTCAACCTTCCTTTTTATATTCGAATAACTTTTTCCAATATATTGAGGAGGAAAAGGACAGAGTATATTTAATGACAATACCTATAGGCTCGATCAGCTGTTTTGACGTCATGTGGTCATCCTACTTTGTCAGTTACACCTATGACCAGTTTCCTAGAACTTATCAATAGGCAACCATTGATACTCGCCTCACTAAAGCTGGTGGCCAATAATCGTCTAACAAACAAATTGATATCTTGTCATCATCATTTTTGAATAAGTCTACCATATAATAAAGAGAATTACTCCAGAGATACAATACAAAATACAGGGCCCTTTATATTTACTTTATACAAAAACAGGTAGATGCAAGATTGTCATCTTGAGATATCTTTTCTAAACTACGAGAATAATAAATATTATATATTTAACTGTGGGTCTATAGTATTGGTAATTTATTTACAACTTGTAAACGCTACAACTCGAATTCGAAAAAAATGCACATGCTGATCAACAATTATGACATTGGATGACTGAATATGGAAAATCCAATCATTCTCCACTCTTGTATTTTTTATTATAATTTGTAAAAGCTGAGCAACCATCCTACCTTCATGAAATAAACGTTTCAAATTTTGGATAACCCCCTTAGTCACTCAATTATATGATAACCAGCCTCAACAAGAGGATTTCTGTCGAAATACATTAATTTTTATATCTCTATGAATACAATAACGAGGAAAACTTCAAATAAATACAGTGTGACTTTTATAGTCCCCCCCTTGTTAACTTTTGAACGTGAAACAATAGGATAATATCCGTTTTGAACGATATCACCGGTACTACTTTTTGAAATGAAAGACATTATGATTGCTCGATACATGGCGCGGGGGGTCATATCAACTTGAAAACTTCAAACAGCATGGGGGGTCCAATGGCACATCGTTGAAAATATAACTCAATTCTCTTTTCAACCATTCAGTTTTTTCATTTCGTCAATACTTTTTTTCACAATATGCATTTGAAGTGTCAATTTAACAACATTTAAATGCATATTGTGAAAAAAATCATTGACTAAATCGAAAAATAATTAGATGGTTGCAAAGAGAATTGAATTATCTTTCCAAAGATGTGCCACTTGATCCCCTATGCTATTTGCAATTTTTGAGTTCATGTGCCTCCCGCGCCATCTAGCGAGAAATCACGATGTCTTCTTCCTTAAAGAGTAGTATCGGTGATATCATTCAGAATAGTTTCAGTCCCGTTGTTCTAGGTCGAACCGTTCAGAAGTTAAAAGGGAGGGAAGAAATATAAAAAGCCGCACTCGCAATTGTGATTCCGTAGAACAACTATAGTTGGAAGAAAAACTGAATTACTTTTTCAACGATGTGCAACTCGACGTCTATGCCTATCGAAATTTTCAAGTTGATGTACCCCCAGCGCCCTCTGTCGAGTAATTGTAATGTATCATCTCTCAAAAAGTTGGACCGGTAATACCATTCAATTTATTTCATGTCTCATTGTTTCACATCAAACCGTTCAAAAGTTATCGAGGTAAGGATACCAGGTACCGTCAAATGGGGATATATTGGATACCAGGGGTTATATTGGATGTGCGCCCTTTTTTGAATTTCTATTCAAATTTCGCACAGTTGACAATATTGAACACCACGAAAATTACCATACATGATAAATTCGTTATACTTGTAATTGTTGTGGTTGTGAAATTTCAGACTGATGAGGGTAAGCTTCTAAAAAATAAGTTTTGAAAATAATTTTTGCATGAATATGAATAATTGTCGAAAAACCTCCTTGTAACTCTCTTATTGTTGTTTATGCCAGCATAGTCCAATGAAACTAATATAATATCATAACCTCAAAACCGAACGTAAACAAAAAAAACATTCAATTTATTCACGATACTTCGAGAAAAATGATAAAAACTAAAAACGCTTGAATTGCAGGGTTATATTGAACAATGCCGAAGACACATAAACACATTTTGGGCACTGCGGTTTGTCGCAACTATGACCCACAAAAACTGGAGGATGCGTTGAGAGGTGTTCTAGATAAACATTTGTCATTCCAGCGAGCCGCTGAGAGATTTGGTGTACCACGTTCTCATTACATTCCAAATATCTAGGTAGACATAGTGATAAGCTTGGTAAACCGCCTGCAATTCCATTTGCAGAGGAAAAATTAATTGCGAAAGCAATGTTAACTGCGGCTGAATTTGGTGTTCCATTCACAGAAAGTATTCTGAAAGATTTTGTGGAACAGTATATTAATCGAAAGGGGGTTGTTGTGAAGCAATTTCGCGATAATAGACCAGGCAGCGACTGGTGTCATTATTTTCTGTTACGAAATCCTGAACTATCGAAAAGTAATTAACAAAACATCAAAAGATGCAGAGCTGAATTGACACCAACTGTGATTACAGAATATTTTGCTAATTTGTTGGAAATAGTTTGTGATGTGCCACCCGCTAACATTTTAAACTATGATGAGACGAATATGACTGATGATCCAGGAAGTCAACAAGATTTTGATCGAAGACGTGCAAAGCATGCCCTTAGAATATTAGATAGTTCAAGGCCTCTACATCACTGATGTTTGCGGTGTTAGCAAGTGGCAAACTTTTACCCCCATATATCGTTTACAAAGCAAAATATTTATATCCAGATTGGATAGAAGGAGGTCCAGAGGGTGCACGTTACAACCGCACAAAATCTGGATGGTTTGATTCGGACGTGTTCGAGGACTGGTTTTTCCAAATAGCATTACCAGCTTAACGTCGTAACGATGGGAAAAAGGTTATTATTGAAGATAATTTGGGAAGCAATACAAAGCGTTACAAAGTTATCGAAGCGTGCGATGAAAATAACATAAGTTTCGTATTTTTACCCAATAATAGCACACATCTTTGTCAACCCTTGGACGTAACCGTTTTTAGGCCCATTAAAATATCTTGGAGAAAAGTTTTGACAGACTGGAAGTTGCATAACAAGGGGGTGATACAAAAACAGGTTTTCCCAAGTTTACTCAAATTGCAGTGAAAAAATGTCAGCAAATATATTGTTTGTGTTTTGAAGCAACAGGAATATCACCGTATAATCCGGAAAAGGTTTTGACGAAGATAAGGCCCAGGAATGATGAAACCAAACAAAACAATCCTGCTATGGTGGAATCGTTCTCTAATATTATGACATTGCTCACAAGAGTGAATGAATGGCCAGCAATAACAAGAAAGAAAAAAATTAATGTTCCATCGGGAAAATCAATCGGATTGGCAGATTTGGAAGTAGAGGCAGATGTTATACCGACAACATCAACATCAATCATATAGATGATCCACAAGATGATTCAGATCACAGTTCTCGTAGCAGTGTCGTAGACGAAACAGAAGATGATATAATGACTCCCGTTGAGACAACCACTGATATCCATGAATCTGACTTTGTTTTGACATCGTTCATATATAATGCAGGAACAAAAAAAGAAACCAAAAAACTTTTTGTTGCACAAATAATGCACATGAAAAAAAGTTGTATTGAAATAAAATGCCTTCGTACTTATAACGGAAAAAAGTGTGCTTTTGTATTTCCCGACGTAGAGAACTTGCAGTCTGTAAAAATTAGTGTTGGAAATATTTGGTTCCTTCCAACGTTCTGTCAATTGGCTAAGCTCTGGGTAGAACTTTAATGACTAGCTTCAGCACAAATAAACTTTATTAAATGAGAAATTACAAAATAACTTGAAAATAAAAATACGATCTGTCACCTTGACAAAACAACTACAACTCCCCTCATCAAACATTCACAACCTCCCTATCTATTAAAGTGCCTTCTGAGATAAACATATAGGGTGTATATGAAAATATATATAACATTCGGCTATCCTGAGAAATGTTTGTCCTCAAACATAGTCTTTGAATCTTGCAGGTTTCTTAATTTTTCTTCGTGGTCTGTTTTCAATTCCATCACCTATAGGATAACCTTCTTCGCTGGCCGACTCGTCCGCTTTCCAACTTTCTTCACTCAGACATATCATCATTTGCAGGTTCATCTCTATGTACGAGTTCTGGAACTTGAAATTCAGTTTCTTCATTTTCTTCGTCTATATCCTCATTATCTTCATCCTCTTGATGGTTTTTATATATTTTCAGTTGTGATACATGGGCAACCGTTGTTATACTTGACCCATTTCCGTTATCCAACTTTTCCAGTCTGTAGGTATTTCCATGAAGTTTCTCCATGATCACGTAAGGTCCTCGATATTTCAACTGGGTTTTTGTGGGTTCACCTGTAGCTGTCGTGGAAGTTTTTCTTTTTACCACAATATCCCCAATTTCGTATTCTACGCCTTCATATTTCTTTTTGTCATGAAACTGTTTGTACTTAGTCTGTGCTTTTTCAACATTTTCCCGTACACGTTTCCTGATATCTTCATAGTTTTGCTTTTGTTCATCTCTTTCTACAAAATTCTCCATTCTCGCATTTTCAAAACTTGGAGTGTATCCGTATAAACATTCGAAAGGCGAATATCCTGTAGTTTTATTCACAGCTGAATTGATTTTTCTCTCAACTACTTGTATATTTTTGCACCAGCTTTCATCTTGAAAATTTTCGAATACAAGTTGATGTTCATTTTTCCAGGAAAAATTTCCAGTTGCCTTTGTTAAATCAGAAATCGGTCTAGCCAATAGTGCATAATTTTTCACGAATCTTCTGAAGAATCCCGTCAATCCTAAGAATCTCCTAACTTCATGCTTATTTCTTGGTGTAGCAAATTTTTCAATTGCTTCCAATTTACCTGCACCCGGTTGAAGTCCATCTGCACTTAGTTGAAATCCCAGAAATTTCAAGCACTTTTTACCGAACTCACATTTATTTAGCCGAAAAGTTAGTTTAGCATTTGTTACTGCAGTGAACACTTGATATAGTTTATTTAACATATCGGACCAGTCTTTTGCACCTATCAAAATATCATCTAGGTACGATACTATTGTGTTTCTCAATGGTCCTAAAACTAGAGTCATTAGTTTGGAAAATTCAAATGGCGCATTCACAATTCCGAAACATAATCTTTGAAATTCTGCGGTACCATCCGATGTAATGAAAGCAGTTTTTGCTTTTGATTCCTCATCTAAAGGAATCTGTAAGTATCCCGACATCAAGTCCAATGTACAAAATATTTTACACCCTGTGGGTATTTGAAAACAATCATCTATATGAGGAATGGGAAAACTTTTAACAACCGTTTGACTGCTCAACTTTCGAAAGTCCACAACAAGTCTTTTCTCCTCCGAACTTTTTGGAACTAAAATAACGGGTGATGCGTACGACGAAGTAGTGTCTCTCACGATCCCGCAATCACGCCACTCATCAACAATGTCTTTGATTATTTTGCGATTTTCAAAATTACAACGATAAGGTTTGGCCCTAACTGGTTGATTATTGTCTGGAATATTCACTTTCATAATATCTGTACAACCAAGTTCATAAATATTCAGTGCAAAACAATCACGAAATTCATTAATAAGTCTCAAGAGTCTATTAGAATCAAAAATATCGACAGAATCATCAATATTCAGCATTTCAATAGTAATAGATGAATGCTTACCATCACTGATGAATAATTGTTCAGATGAATTGTTACCTCTCACTTCACCAAGACGATCTCCAGCTTTTACATCTATGTCTAAATAAGTCACTATTGGAAGAAATCCTGATTCATTCTCGATTTCCACTTCAATGAAATTCATCTTGCCTTCCTGTAATATGAAGTTTTGCTTTGCTCGAACTGTTTTCTTTCGACTTTCTTGCTTCCACTTCAAATTTCGGAACGGATCTTCATTTTTGTAACCAAAATGGAGTTTATCTCCTACACGAATATATGCTATGTTTGAAAGTTCTGTGAAACTTCTTCCAACTATCATGTCCATTGACTGTGCATTATCCGGAACTATCAAAACATCAACTTCTTCCTGAACATCGTCCAACGTGAGCTTCACCTTGGTCATCATCGTGCAATGTGTCGGTTGATTTCCACCAAAACCATATAATTTTCGATCAATGGGAATGCATGGTAAGCCAGCATCAATCAATACTCCATGTTTCAGGTTACAAACTGCGCTACCTGGATCAATGAAACCAGAAACAGTAAAATTGTCATTTAAAATAATATCACGTGTGAATTTTTCTGCTGATTCACCCTGTATGGCAATATTTTTATCATCATCCACCAATGTTTGCGTATTAACAACTGTATCATTGGAACGATTAGGTACATTTTCTGTTGAAGACTTTTCACTAGTATTCCCTGCTGTAGAACTAGCAGAGATATGTTGATACGAAGGACAATTTCTCTTCAAATGACCCGCTTCCTTACATTTATAGCAATAAAATTTCCTACGTGCACCACCTTGTACAAAATCAGTTGCACCACCCTGTAGAGTATTATCTGTAGCACCTCGTACAAAATTATTTGGATTACTCTGTACCAAATTATGAATTGAATTGTCACTTTGATATTCTTTGACAGTTCTGTCAGTTCTAGGAATTGATTTGAAAGTATTTCCATGAAACTGCGATAAATCTTGAGGCTGGTTGAATCTGCTACTACTCTGTGTTGAATGCGAGTACCATTGATTAGCACTAGCAGAAATCTTTTCAAATCGCATAATTTCATGTAAGAGTTCATCGGTATCATTGACTTTAGTGGCTATCAAACCCGGAATATTTCGTTTATTGTATAAACCGATCAGAACTTGCTCTTTGATTTCATCGAAATCATATCCAAGAGTTTGACACAATGAAACTTTATCATGAAAGTAAGAAAATATTGGTTCATTCCTACCTTGGATTCTCCTTTTCATTTTTTCCCAAGTTTCATCTCTATTTATTTTCATATGAAAGGTTTTCTTGAACCTTACCTTGAAATCGTCAAATGTTCTAATTAGATCAGATTTTTCTAAAAAACATTTTTTTGCTGTACCTGTCAAGTGAATTTTGGCAGTTTCTAATTGAAATTCGGATGGCCATTTATGCAATATTGCCGCATTTTCGATACTTTTCAACCAGTCCATTGCTGCTTTTCCCATACACTCCCCATTGAAATCATCAATACTATGACTAAAATCCGCATAATAAAATTGGGTAGGTGCCTTGGGTTGCACATTTTGTTCTCCAAATTTCAAGAATTTATCTTTACTGGCTAAACGATTCTGTTCCATCATAACCATCATGGGCATCAATTTGTCCATAGATTCGTTGTTCGTATTATTCTTTGGATCCTCTTGCGTATTTACATCTCCGTTTCCATTCATTTTGTTATTCATTCAAAATGTCTCCGTACTTCGCGTTCGTCTCAGTTCACCACTTCTGATTAATGTTGGAAATATTTGGTTCCTTCCAACGTTCTGTCAATTGGCTAAGCTCTGGGTAGAACTTTAATGACTAGCTTCAGCACAAATAAACTTTATTAAATGAGAAATTACAAAATAACTTGAAAATAAAAATACGATCTGTCACCTTGACAAAACAACTACAACTCCCCTCATCAAACATTCACAACCTCCCTATCTATTAAAGTGCCTTCTGAGATAAACATATAGGGTGTATATGAAAATATATATAACATTAGTCAAATTGATTTGTTGAAAATATAAACAGGATGTTCATAAAATCAGATGTGGAATCATCTGCGACTGAAAGATAAACTTTAGTCACTATCTTCCATCGTCAAGATAACCTCTTGTGGGGTATTCATGTATTCATTCACAAAAAATAACTTCATTTTAATCGTGGATTTTTCAATTCACAGAAAAATCTTTCTATCAATATTCAATTGAGAATGTTTCCCTTTTCAACATTAGTCAAATCAAATATAGGCTTTGTGAACCACAGGAAACAAGGGGCATTTTTACGTTTCCTCAAAATGTATTGTAATTTTATATAACTTCACATGGAAATTCCATGTTTGCCAAAGTTTTGTATAAGGTAATTAAAATATTCATATGTTTATGTACCAAACTAAACGCAAATAAAATTATTCCCTAGATATAATGTTATATTTAGTTCATCACTCAAATTTTTGATGAAATAAAATGAAAAACGGTTCAAAAGTATCCCACAAAGGATATAGCACCGTTTTATATTGGATATATACATTAATATTAGCGTTTTTAGTGCAAAACTCAAACCATCCAATATATCCCCATAGGTGGGGTAATATTGGATGACCATATTTTATAAAAAAAATTAATTGAAACACATAATTTTCTTGTTTTTTCTTTGACAAAAGTCATTCCAGACGGCAAAGGCTTCCTATTGATGAAGGCTCCGAATCAATTTTTCTTTGCAGAACAGGGAAAACTGAACAAAACCCAAAATATCATCCAATGTATCCCCATTTCACGGTACCATACAGATCAGCACTTTTACTTACTTGACATTTCAAATGCATATTGTGGAAAAACGTTTAAACGAAATTCGAAACAAATAGGATGGTTGAAAAAAGAATTGAATCATTTGTTCAACGATGCCATTGGAAATTTTTAAGTTGATATGCCCTCCCGCGCCATCTATCAAGCAATCACAGCGTCTTTCATTTCAAAAACTAGTATCGGAGATATTATTCAAAACTGTTTTTGTCCCATTGTTCTACGTCAAACCTTTCAAAAGATAACAGGGTGGTGGACTATAAAAAGCCGCACTGTATAGTGAACACGGAAAAAATCGATAATATCTCTAGTGGGCAAGTAAGTAAAAAAGCTGGGACACGTCTACTTTATTTTTCAAATGACGTCACGGTTCTATGTCGAACCGTTCAAAAGTTAACAGAGGGGGGGGGGTTAAAAGCCGCACTGTGTATACATAGAATGTCATTAAATATAGAAAGAACAAAAGCGTACCACAAAATAAGTGATTACAAACGGACAAGAAAGAAGATGCCATAAATAATGTTTTTTCATAGTTGATCGTGAGATTCGTGAGTAGTTTGAGATTGAACCAATCGAATAACTGAGTTTACCTCGATGTTTATCAATATATGATTAGATGGAAGTGAGCATAATGTATAAAAAATTGAAGCAGCAGTATAGCATCATGATTTGTTTGCAAACAACGAATTAAAAATCTGCGGTTTGAGGAATTTATTCAATATATAATTTGCATACGATCACTTCTTGGAATTATTATTACGATAAAATAATATTTATGCTCTGTTTGTGCTTTTATCGGGAGCAATACTGCAATATGTTACAATTTTACTGGATAAATATTCATTTACCTCAAAAAAAACTTTAATCCTACGAGAATTATCATATATGAAAAAACACAAGTTCAAAGAATATGTTGGTTTTTCTAAAGAGGTTTCCGATGAAGCTTTTTAAGTTTTGTTAAAAGTAGGAACTCTCAAGGTTTTACAATTTATGTACGTTTGTGTGTGAAAACACTAGAATAACTCAATACAAATAATTCAAAACTATTGCAAAAAAAATATATTCCTTCATACAATACGAGTGAATCAGATTGAGTTCAAAACATTATGTTTATATTCTGATTCCGGAGTAATTTGTAGAAAAACTGATTATTGACTTATTTAGTTTTTATAAATAAAGAATAATCATCTCATATTCGCTCTGTCAAACAAACGGAGTTCCCATTGATCTATGTGTTGGAGTTCCTTTGAGAAAAGGGAGTTGGAAGTAAGATTTCAGATCGAAAATTTATTCAAAGTCACAGCACGGATGTGTTGCGACTATTTTTCTTATATTTTACTTCCTCTGTATATTGTTTTATTTATTACAGTTTTTGATGTATCTGGAGAGAAGTCATTATAATAAAAAGATTATTTTGGAAAACGTCATGAGCATTTTGATTCGAGGTTTTTCAAAGTAAATATACAGGGTGAGTCAACATGATTCCCGTGGTTCATTGCTCCTTAATGTATCACTATTTCGATTTCTTATATTTTTTTTGTCAAAGGGACCATCTAATACCGCCTTCTAAAATTATTTCCATTCATACAGGGTGCATCATTGATGCGTGGCTAACCAAAGTTGTTCTTTTTCAAATGAAACACGCGGTATATTTTCATATATTCCGATCGGCTGTTCCATTGGCTGCTCAACAATTTTTTCAATTTTGAATTCCGTTGCGGCGTTGCCGAGTTATTCAAAAGAAATCTATTTTGTAGACTTCTTTTCGAAAAATTACCTATTTTACATTTTGAAATATTTAGTGAAGATAATTGGGGAATCGATGGTCGATATGATGATGTTCATTGAGAATACCAAGAATTTGCAATAAATTGTACAGGATGTTCGACACAACAACACAAACTTAGCCATTTTCAAACATCGGTATTTTGTTTTTTTTTAAATGGAACACCCTGTATATTTTCATTTGAATCAATTCCTATTCAATGACTCAACACTTTTCATCGACGACGTCATGTACCTTAAACAACCTGTTTCCGAGATATTCTGGTTTAAAGGAATTGTTCAATATCAAATCAACAATTCTATAGATTTGTATATCTACATGTTTCTTCTCAGAAAATACTGATACTGAATGATGTTTCAATTATTTTTTCCATCTTCAAAAGCATTTTTGGCAACTCATGAATAACTATCATATCAAAATAAATTTTTAAATGTAACAATTTTTTCTAGTTTAGTTATCCATGACTACCGCTGAAAAAATTACTATCAGAATTTGTAAATAGAGGTAACTGTCAAACTACAATCCAGTTGTGTTAAAATCATTGAGGCATTATGAATTATCGTTAGAGGACATGGTTAAAATGGTGTATGCTTTGGGGGAAAGTGATGGCAATTGCTTACTGGCATCTAGATTATACGAACAAGAGTTTCCTGAGAGAAGACATCCAGACCAGCGAGAATTTCGAGACCTCAAAACAAGATTTGAGGAAAACGGAAAAGTATTTTACAAAAACTTTGAACGTGCTTATCCTGTAACGAATGATGAAAATGCTCTTGATATTGCATTGCATATTACCGAGAATCCCCATGTGAGTACACGTATTTTGAGTAGGGAGTTGGGAATATCTCAAAGTAGTGTTTCTCGAATGGTGAGAAAATGCAATAACCATCCATATCATATGCAGTTAATGCAAGAGCTGACTGAAAGAGATTTTCCAGAGCGAATGCGGTTTTGCCAATGGGGTGTAGATAAAACCAACCAAGAACCTGATTTTTTTGAGTATGTTCTATTTTCGGACGAAGCCACGTTTCACAACAATGGCCATGTGAATCGGCATAATATGCCCTTTTATGCAACTGAAAATCCTCATTTTGTTAGATATGTCAATCACCAACAACGTTGGTCACTGAATGTTTGGGGAGGTATCAGTTAGTTTTTTTTTTTAATATATATCAGATGTAGTTCAATGTTCAGCGTGGCTTGGTTAGATATTCCCAAAAAATAAATTCATTTTTGTCGTGGATTTTTCGATTTACAGAAAAATATTTCCATTCAATATTCAGAGAATGTTGAAAAGGGAAACATCCTCAATTGAATATTAATAGAAAGATTTTTCTGTGAATTGAAAAATCCACGATTAAAATGAAGTTATTTTTTGTGAATGTCTAACAGAAAACAACTACTTCCCCGGCTAAAGCCACGCTGGACATTGAACTACATCTGATAGATATTCTCAAAAGGCCCTAACTCAAAAGAAAAAATCTGAAATTGAAAATTTGCATTTTTATTCAGATAGTTATTTGATTTTCTATTCCAGTCTTGATTAAGAACTCATAAAGATGAATGAGGCAAAGAAGAATGTTTTCCAAAAGAGAGTACTCACCAGAAATCATTCGTAACATTGACGCAGGAGAGACATCGCATTCACTAGGTCTTCAAAGATAGTGACTAAAGTTTATCTTTCAGTCGCAGATGATTCCACATCTGATTTTATGAACATCCTGTTTATATTTTCAACAAATCAATTCAGAGAATGTTTCTGTTACCATTTATTTTTTCATATATCTAGTGTTTCACTCCTTCTCGTCATTTTTCCTAGGTTTGCCTTTTCTTTTTTTTGATACTTCACTTTTGAGTATTTTTCTTGATAAAGGAACTGAATCGTTGTAGTCGCAGGAAACGTATGATGTGAGAAATGAGTATAATTATATGCCTATTGTGAAATATACTATTATCCCTCGAACATGCATGTGCTCATTACGGAAAACAGTTTCATCTACATTCCCTTGGAGAATTGCAATTTCTGCCGTTATCATTTATATATTTATCATTACATCAGTCCAATTTGCAAGTAACTTCTGTGCAGTTATTCCAGAGTGAAAGGTGCGTTCCAAGTACCAATAATAAATCACATCAATAAATTTCAGCTTACACTGACAAATTGTTAATAGTAATTCAGCAGTAAGCGCATTCATTGAAAATAACTGTGGTTATATGAGCAATTTTATGAGTAATTATATGGTTGAGGATTTTTCTAAACCAATTTGTAACCATTTCATAGCTACTGGACACTTTTACTAACAAAATGTTTCAGTAGAGACATTTGAATAATCTGTAAACAAGAATTAATCCAATTTGGAAAATCACTATTCGTTTTATATCTTCACATCGTCTGAAACAAAGAATCTATCGACAACTCATTCAGACTATTGAGGAAATATCAGTATTATCACACACTTTAGATGGTATGGTCTTTTACGACAGAACTTCTAATTGGCTTGGTGTAGTGGAAAATTAACTCTCAGAACACTTAAAAAAAATCCAAATATTTTTTCCTTCAGGTTCACTTTATTTCTTATTGACAGAATCTCATATAATTATTTTATTCCGACTTATAATTCAAAACGGTTTCAGTTATAAACCAGGCATTTTACACTAGTGGAAAATTATATATAAAATCTCAAGGTCCATAACTTCTTCATTATGCAATTTCAAACATCTCAGAAGTTGAATGGTTGTGTCATTCCGAAGTTGTCGTCAATTCATCCTAAAAAATTAAACAAAATACTGAAAACCAATGTGAAGGGCTGATGATGATTTTTGGTTCCTTTTTGAAATTCAGAACCGGCGGGATGCTATCTCTTTTTATTTGTAGGAGTGGACATCCCACCTTTGCCTTGTTTCAAATATTGGAGTGTCCATGGTCTGCCTCCGTGCCAATTCATTGACCTGTACCTTGGAGTCTGTAAGCAGGACGCATGGCTGCATGTTCAATGACTAGGTGCAGATGTGAAAGACCTAGCAGAACTTCTAGAGCTCTGGTAGCCATCGTCCTCATGACACCTGTCATTTCTAGGCAAGCCAGTCTTTGTACTTCATTTCTGGACTTGCTTCTTGTCGTGCCGGTCCACCAAACGATAGACCCGTATGTTAGAGTCGAGCGAATAATCGCCGTATATTTACTCATTATTCAGAAAAAGCATTTGTCTAGAATTTATCTGTAAGATGATTTTCCATTATATATTGTCGATCAATTCTGTTAATTCTGATATCCAGACCAATGAATTCAGCGACCCTCAGGGTTCTGTGCTTGGGCCATATTTATATAAGGATTTATCTAGATTCATCTGTAAGATGATTTTTCATCAAATTTTGACGATCGATACTTTCAATTCTGAAATCAGTCTAATAAATTCAGTGTCACGCAGGGTTCTGTGCTTGGGCCATATTTTCTCATCTATTATGAAATATCGTATCGTTTTTGTACACGTATACGAGTAGATTGGTTGATTAAATGACAAGGTCCAATAGATAAGACTACTCTTAAAAGTGCAACCACTTACGATCAAAATGAAAGAAGCACAAGAAAGGTCATTTCAAGAATATTTTAGAACATTCGGCATATCAATTTGGAAGACAATAAAAAAATTGAAAACCCCCAAAGAACGTATTTTACCTATCCACAACGAATAAGTTTTAGAGTCATATTAAGCTACGAGCGACTACCTTTGGGGCATATCCTGTAAAAATATTTACTCCTGATGACGATATAGCAGATGACGAAATAGAAAGATACCTGATCATATCGGTGAAAAAATTAAGAAATCTTAGATTCCCTCTAGGTACAGTCGAAATAACTGTAAGAAATACCACAGAGGGGGATTGTTCTACTTCCATATCTATTTAATTCTCTGCTGAGCCTAAACATATGAGAACTGACAAAATAATATCAATATACCTGGAAAAGATGTGAAAAAACCTAGTAGCTGATTATGTGCAATGTATTATATTTTCTGATTGAGTTATTTAAATAACTGCCCTCTTCTTTCCTCTTTCTCCAACAACTTTTTTTTAGAGGACCGCCGGATTAACCTATCCTCCGAAGAACGGCATATATCTTGCTAGATCTTATGCTCATTTGGATGTCGAGAAAACAACTCAGATGCTTTGCAAACTCTCCCAATAAAACCAATAGAGTACTAGAAAACGAAAAGTTTATTGTACATCAGCATTTTCAGACGTCAGCAAAGCCTTCAGAAGGTGTGACTCCTGACTTCTTATACAAAATTGGACATTTCCTACCTATTTATATTATTTCTCAAATCTGAATCATTTATGAATGACGGATGATTTAGAACCAGAGTAGATTATAGCATATCCGAAAACTTCGACATAAATCGGGAGTCCTTAAAGGCAGTGTCATCAATCCAGTACTCTATATACTCTACACTCCTGATCTTCCAAAAACAGGCAGCACTAATGGAACATCTGTCGATAATATGGTATAGTATTTCTAATCCCAATTGGACCGACATAAAAAGTTTCGGGAAGGAATTCTCTTTGCAGTTGCCGCCTTGACATAGACAGTATTTTTCAGTGGTATTTTTTCAGTTACTTATTCTCACAATCATAGCAATTGATCACCCCATGTAAAAGTTGACACATGCTATCTCAACTGAATTTTATTATTTGTTTCGGAAGGTCTCCAGAAAGCCATATTGATAAAATTATTTTCAATGGATAATTCCTAAACCAACACACGGCACTGATTAAGGAATATTGTGAACTGGGGAAATCATGCGGCTTCAGATAACAGGTGTCCAATCCAGCTAGCCAAGCTTTTAATACTCAAATATATTTGATAATGCCTTTATTAATAATCTGGGTAACTAGGGACACATACCAGATTTTTTTTATGATTGTTCCAGGAACGCTTGGAAAGTAAAAACACTGGTAGTATATAAATTTCCCATTGGCCGGGCAGTGCATATGAACACTCCTCGTAGTGCTCTTATTTTTATTGCCGTTCCAATTGGAATTAGAATAACTATAACACTCGCATCCAACGAGAAACCAAATGTCTAAGCTATTGATATTGATATTGATAAAAATTAAAATAGATAGAAATAAAGAGAAAGTTCAACTCACCTTTTGAAAAGAAGATTTTAATAAACAAGACCAACATAAAATGTATCTTAAGCTCTGAGGCTATGCCACAAAGCCAATTTACAGTGCGCGGCTAAATTATGGAACGAATTCGATATTTAGCAAGCAATGTACTTCTGACAAAAATCCCGGAAGAGGTCGATTTTTGTTTTTAAATGCCGATTTTTGAATATATATTCTAAAGAGGTTATGTCACTGGTTTTGACGTGGTGACGTAATCGGTAAATTTTTTAAATTGAAATTGATGTGTTGTGATCCTTCATCTGAAAGGTCTTTCAATACTGCATTCAATTATGATAAATAATTTGATCTGTTTATACAGGGTGAACAAAAATTGATATTTTATTTAAATGTCGTATTTTGTTGGATATAAAGTTATTCTCCTTATACTTCATCTGGAAGGTCTTTCAATACTGCACTCAATGATAATAAATAATTTGATTCGTTTATACAGGGTGAACAAAAATCAATATTTTATTTAAATGTTGAATTTTGTTGGATATAAAGTTATTCTCTTACTGAAATAAAATATTGATTATTGTTCACCCTGTACAAAAATATCAAATTATTTATTATTATTGAATGCAGTATTGAGAGACCTTCCAGATAAAGTATCACAAGACATCTATTTCAATTTAAAAAATTACCGATTACGTCACCACGTCAAAACCAGTAACATAACCTCTTTAGAATATACATTTAAAAATAGTCATTTGAAAACAAAAATTGACCAGCTTTCAGGATTTTTGTCAAAAGTACATTGCTTGCGAAATATCGAATTTGTTCCATAATTTAGCCGCGCACTGTATACTACTGCAGTGCGTTAGGTTGGAGATGTCACTGGGTGAGCCCTAAACATGTTCAATTATTTATTTAGTACATCCTTCAACAGCCGAAGCATTTCACAGAATGGAAAGAATACATTCAATGCATACAAGAAGATTGTACAGAGATAATCCTAATGTACATAAAATATAAATAATGGTTTAAAAAAATTAAAAAACACGCTTTCATAGAAAACCAGACTAAAAAAATAGAAAATAAGGAAAAAATGTATTTTATTTAAAAAAAAGCGTGGGGTGCATGGCTAACAATTACCTGTGATCTGAGACATTTCTTACTTTACTGCCCTAGGTGTGTAATGTACTATATAATTATTGATACCATGCACCCCACGCTCATTTTAAATAAAATACATTTTTTCCTTATTTTCTATTATTTTAGTCTGGTTTTCTATGAAAGCGTGTTTTTTAGTTTTTTTAAACTATTATTTATTTCCTACTTTTTAGTGTGGTTTATTTATGAAAGCGTGTTTTTTAAATTTTTTTTAAACTATTATTTTTATAATTTTTTTGCAAATTAAAAAATGGAATAATCTCATCAAATTGGGTAATCATAATCTCCGATCCCAAAAACCTCCACATACCAATTTGGGAAAGAATCAGACCATAATCACAAAACTCAGCCGCCATTTTGAAGCCGCCATCTTAATTTTCAATTTCTCAAAGAATCATAATATTCGACCCCAAAAACCCCCACATACCAATTTTGAATAGAATCGACCATAATCACAAAACTCGGCCGCCATTTTGGAGCCGCCATTTGAATCCTTCAATTTTGACAAAATGATCATAATATTCGACCCCAAAAACCCCCACATACCAATTTTGAATAGAATCGACCATAATCACAAAACTCGGCCGCCATGTTGGAGCCGCCATTTCGAATCCTTCAATTTTGACAAAATAATCATAATCTCCGACCCCAAAAAAACCCCCACATACCAATTTTGAATAGAATCGACCATAATCACAAAACTCGGCCGCCATGTTGAGCCCTTTTCGAATCCTCAATTTTAAAAAAAACCCCCCAAACCCCACCAATTTTAAAAAACGTTTTTTTTCCACGCAAAAATTTCTTAATGCATTGTTCAACAGGTACAAATACAATGCGAAAAATAGACTGTCAAAAAATAATTCATAAATTTCAACCTAAAATTTCAATGACACCATCATCATCCAAGTTGACAACAATTTTTTCTCTGGGGAACAGATCTGTATTTAAATATGATTTTTCTCCTTTTTGTAGAAGCGCTACGCAATTTTTGAAGCTTTCATATGAGTTCAATTGGATTGAATATGCAATGGTTAAGAGGAAGTCTTAGCAACAAATCCATGCTGATTTTCGACAATCTGACATCTCACATGTGCATATACTATATATATAGGACTATTTCGAGGAGTTTACCGAAGTTGCGCTGTATAACGGTTGGTTTTCAATCGTATATTTGTCTCCCTTTTTGAAGACAGGACATATTTCACCATCTTGCCAGACATCCGGAAAACAAAGTGTTGAAAATGATAGATGAAGGTATAGCGAAAATGTCCATCATGCCCTGTTGCCATTTTTCGTTTGCATTTTTCAGCACATCATCTTCAGTTATTTTAGGAATGGACAAAGGTGGTGTGTGGAAATGATCAATGATGTCATATTGTCGATAATTGATTGATTTGATGAAAGCAGATTTGCAGAAGATGGCAAAAGCACCGACTATACGTTGGGGATCAGACAGACTACTGATTTATTGTTATAATAATATATTTTATATCCGAAAATTCATTTATTAAGTTAATGAGAAGTTCTACAATCAGAAAAAAGTGACGGATTTCATTGAATTTTATTTTGTGAATTCAACTCACACAGCTACAATTTCCGATTGCCCGTAAATGATCAGAATATAAAACTATCAGAAAGCAACAAATCTAAGAAATAACAACGTCAAAACATAACAGTATCAGAATCGAAAAACATCAGAAACGTATTTGATCAGAATTAACACATCAGAAAGAACTATCAGAATGAAATTGCATCAGAATCGGAAATCATCAGAAACGTACAATGACAAAACATCATCAGAATCTAACAATAGCAGAATATAACTTTGTCAGAACGTACTTTTGTCAGAACCGGACATATCAGAAACGAACATAGTCAGAACGGACATCATCAGAAAAGCACATTATCAGAACCATACATCATCAGAAATGAACAGAGTCGGAACCGGACATTATCAGAAATGCACATTATCAGAACCGTACATTATCAGAATTGTATAGTATCAGAACCGTACATTATCAGAACCATACATCATCGGAACCGCACAATATCAGAATCAGTAATCGTCCGCAAGGGATTCAAACGACAAATGTCAGTTACGCTTGTTTGTCATAGATGGTGTTACCTCCTCAATAAATCAGAAATGGTGTGGAAAAATCATTGTAAAACCACGTGTATGAGAGGCCAATCAAGGCCAATAAGAAAATAATAAATTTTCTCAACTTTCTACATATGAAGTTCAACATATTTTTTTGTGCAACCCACCGTTGTTGAGATATGAAACAGAGTACCTATTCTGGTAATCAATATTTCGCATACAAATACGTGTGAATATATAGTTTAAAAATCGGGGCGCGGCGCAGTGTCCTCAAAAACAGTTCAGGGATTCCTGGCTGATTTTGAGAGAAACTGGAATTTTGAACAAATAAGGACTCTCCAATTGATTCAAGTACAACTATTAGATAGACTCATCATTCAAGGGAATGTCTGGGTCATTTGAAACGGGACAGGTTGTCGATGTCATAATCAGTCGCAACCCTAATGAGAGAATATTCATGAGCTTCCGCATACTCGAATATCCTCTGATTGTAACTCCTTATCTCATTTTTGATGGAAATTATACCTAGATATATGATATATGAAGGTTACGCACGTACCATGGAGCGTTTGTGATCATATACAAAAGCTTTGGATAGATAGATAGATAGTTTGTTTCACCACGTTACATAATAAAATGTTTGTAGCAAGTCAAAAAATAGCATAAGTAATGATCAGATTAAACAATTAAAATAGTATAAAATGATCAGATTAACAATTAAAATAGTATAAAAACAAGCAAGAAACACAAATACAAAAAAAAAAAAAAAATGACATTATAAACATTTAAAATGATTCACGTATTCTTTGACAGAATAGAAGCAAAAACTCAGAAGATAATTTTTAACTGTTTTTTTTTAATTTGGACATACTAAGAATTCTTGTTTTGCAGTCTTTCCAAGACCTCTATATTCGACGCGCAAGTAAGTATAGTCCCAGGCAGCGGAAGCATACATACGGCAAGTTTTAAAACAATTTTATATAACTCTAGCGGGATCCGGCAATGCCTCGCAAAGATCGCAATTTCTTTTCAGTCCCGTTCCGTTCCTGGTCCTGTCCCGGTCACTGATGAACTAAATATAGCTTAGTTTTCTCTTTGTTAAGTTTTTCAACCTGATCACAGATTCTAGGGTGAATCCCTTTGCATTCAAATCGTCCGTTATATCTTCGTCCACAATCAATTTAATGACGCCTTTGAGTTTCTTTCCTCGGGGAGGCTGTTAGAATTGTGGGGAATCAATTAAAAATTTAGAAACAGCGATAATCGTCAGGGGCCAGGGAAAAAATATTTATGCCTTCAAAAAATTTTTGGCGTGCTTTGACTTTCTAATTTTACGGTCGAAAGTTTATTGACACATCCACTTCTTTATCTGTAATAGTGATGGGAGGCATAGCAATCCTGCTGGTTTGCTGCACCTCAGTGGACTCCTTCTGGAGTTGTGCCTCTCCACTATTTTTTGATAGCCGAAATAAATTCACATTGAACTTCTCAGATTACATTTCCCAATGTATCTACATGGTTGGACAAAAAACATCGATTCATGGAAGATACTTCATAAACGCATGCGCTTGAAGCTGCTTCGACTTCTTGAGTGTATAATGAAATTGGATATTTTGTAGTCCTATTGAGAGTATATTTATTTTAAGATTGGATCTAATTTTTTTAAATAAATAAATAATTACACGACTAGAAGTGGGTCAATATTCTCTTGCAAAATTTGATGCATACATACATATACAGTGCTTTTCTTTAATGCCCCCTCCTTTTATTTTTTGAACGGGTCAACTACAAAAATTGAAACTTGGGATAATGAAATTGATGCATGAATACTATATTTTGGAGTAAAATTGACAGATGAAACTTTCAAGATGGCGACTGGGCGCCATCTGGGTTAAAAAAAATTGAAAGGGGGGTTTTGTGACACATCCTTTTGAAGCTCCTGACGAATACTTCACAACCCTAGAATATAAAGTCAATATCTTCACCTACTACAAAATGGCGGAACATTAAATAATTACCTGCATACAAACACATTAATATCGATACATCTAGAAATATTTGCTTTTCTCTGCCATATGGCAATCCCAACCACCCGATAAGGTTTGATAGGTTATTTTTTGTTTGAACAAAAAATGACAAGAAATGTCAGTACGACAACGAACATCATTATTCAGTTAAAATATTCTCATTTAGTTTTCGGTTTTAGTAGTAAATAGGTACCTATTTACTCGTGAACTATCTCTAAAATGGTCAATTCTCGTCCATTGGAAGAAAAAATCGAAACTATTTTTTTTACGGTGCGACGCGTAACTTTCACGAAACCGAAATAATTTTTAATGATCGTTTCCCGAATCGTCCTATCTGTAGAAAATATTGAAGGGAACTTGTAACCAAATTTACAACTACCGGTAGTGTACAGAACAAAAAGCCCCCAGGTCATCCGTCCATTCCGGAAGAACAGCAAGTTCAAATAATTGGTGAGATGATAGTAAATCCTCAACAGTCTACTTCCTCTGTCGCGAATGTTTGTGAGGTGTGTCCTTCTACTGTGTGGAGACTTTTGAAGAGGAATAAGTATCATCCATACAAAATCAAAATGGTACACCAGTTAACTGAAGATGACTCTGATCGAAGAACATAATTCTGCGAAATTATGACGGCAACCATTGCAAGGCATCCTACCTATCTTCACAATATTTGTTAGAGTGACGAATCTACATTTTATCTCAACGGCAAGGTTCACAGACAAAATTGCCGTTATTGGAGTGACACCAACCCTCAAATTTTTCGGGAAACTCATACTCAATATCCAGAGAAAATTAACGTCTGGGCAGGAATATTGGGAAACCATATTGTAGGACCTCTATTCATTGAACAAAATTTAACAGGGGAACTGTATTTGAATATGCTGGAAAATACTGTTGACCCTCTAATCACCGAAATCGTCGAAGCGAATCCTAATGAATTCGATATGGATATTGTATTCCAACAAGATGGAGCACCACCACATTACTACGGACAAGTAAGAAACTGTTTGGATAATACTTTCCCCGGTCGTTGGATTGGCCGTCGAGGTCCTACGGAATAGCCAGCCCGCTCGCCAGATTTGACACTTGTAGACTTTTTTTTATTGAGCTATTTGAAACAAAAGGTGTACGAAACTGAATCTGCTTCAATATTGGATATACGGCAGAGAATAATAAATATTTGTAGAAATATCGACGTTACTGTGTTCGAAAATGTTTGGCGTGAAATATCGGATAGGCTGTTCTTATGTCAAGCAGTTCAAGGCAACCATTTCGAGTATCTTCTGAACTGAACTCAGCTTCTTTCCTCAAATTATGAAGTTAAACGTCGATGTATTCAGGCAATTATTAAATGTTCCGTCATTTTGTAGTAGGTAGAGATATTGACTTTATATTCTAGGGTTGTGAAGTATTTGTCAGGAGCTTCAAAAAAATGTGTCACAAGACCCCCCTTTCAATTTTTTTTTTCCCAGATGGCGCCCAGTCGCCATCATAGAAGTTTCATCTGTCAATGTTATTCCAAAATATAGTATTCATGCATCAATTTCATCATCCCAAGTTTCAATTTTTTGAGTTGACTCGTTCGAAAGATAAAAGGGGGGGGGACATTAAAGAAAAGCACTGTATACATACAACAGTGTTAGGTCTTAGGTTGCAAAAAAAAATGAATTTTTCACTTAGCAGTCTTCTTCTGCAGGTGCCATCTCCATTTAATGAAGGTTGGCGACAATTTCGGCATACTTATTGCGGTCCTGAGTGGTACGAATTAAAGTTGATGTGTTCATACCGGTCCAGTCGCGTATGTTTCTTAACCATGAATGTTGTCTGCGTCCAGGACCACGTTTTCCTTCGATTTTTCCTTCTATTATTAATTTAAGTATATTATACTTGTTATTACGGTATATGTGGCCCAGATAAGCGGTCTTTCTCCGCAGTCGCCATATTCAATTCTCCATTGTGAACTCGATTGTGACCAATGAATTTGTATTCCATCATTCTAAAACTTGTTATTACGGTATATGTGGCCCAGATAAGCGGTCTTTCTCCGCAGTCGCCATATTCAATTCTCCATTGTGAACTCGATTGTGACCAATGAATTTGTATTCCATCATTCTAAAAACCTACTTATACAAATTTCGAATGATGTATATCCGTTGCATAATTTTTTGAAAGGTTCCTTTTTTGCAACACTGTATCGTCTCGATTCTGGAACTGACTATATATTCACACGTATGTTTAGCACACACTTTTACTGTTTACTCTAACGCACCTTCGACAACGAAAATTATGTTTCTGTCCGAAAAAAGTCGCTTTAAATTATCAAACCGACGCAATGATGACTTGTTTTGGGTAATTACGACTGATTTTGATTTATCTGTAATCGACAGAAGTTCGTTCTGATAATGTCCGGTTCTGACAATGTTCGTTTCTGATGGTGTCCGGTTCTGATTGTGATAAAGTTCAGTTCTGATAAAAGAACGTTCTGATAATGTCCGTTTCTGACAATGTTAGTTTCTGATGATGTCCAGTTCTGATAGAAATTCATTCTGATGAAGTTCTTTCTGCTGTTGTTAATTCTGATGAAATGCGTTTCTGACGTTTTACTATACTGCTCCTGTTATATTTTGACATTGTTACTTTCTGACCGTGTTATGTTTTGACATTGTTCATTCTGATAAAATACGGCCTACCCAATTTCCTCATTTTCCCATCCCCCATTCTACTGTAGAATTCCCATTTAGCTTCATATCGCGCCTAAAATGTGTACATTTAACCTCATCGTTTCAAATAACAAAAATTTCTAAATAATATTAATATAAGCCTCTCGTCATTCATGATATTTTATCGATGAAGTCAAGTATTTAAATTGATATTTATAAAACAGTGCCAGGCAGAATAGGCGCGCCCATTCTCCAAACGATTTGATTCTGCCGATAAGACAATTATGTGCTCATCATTTGATTGATCGATCATCTTCATAATGCGCCACGTATTCTTCATTCACTCAGATAATTGACAAGAGATAATTCGTCGATAATGATATTATATGAAGTCTCTACGTAGCACATTACTCATTATGGTTGCTTATAAGCGATGTCACTATCAATTTTCTAATCTAACTACGTGACCTTCCCGATAAATATATAACAAAACAGTCGTTAACTATACATACTCTACATTCAGAATTTCTGAATGTTTGTGACGATGACATAATACTTGTTTTTATAAACCAATAAAGACGAGAGAATAGGCCACCAAGATGGGGAAACGCACTCGTGTATTCTCATACGATTTTTTTTTATTTGGTGAAAATTCTTTATGGACTCCTTTTGATAATGCAAGTGAGGCCAAAGCCGAAAGAAATTTCCCTGCCTCCGTAAGGACGGCTTCAAGAAGAGTGAAGAAGTCTGATCTTGAAAAGTATGTAGACGCAAAAAAATATAAATCAACAAAAAGAAACATAAATATTTTTCCTCAACCATTTATTGAATGATGCAGATTTTGGAAAAATGTAGTTTTGTCTGATGACACAATATTTCAATCCCACAATGATCGTCGTATTAGGGTTTATAGGCCACCACGGTCTAGGTTCAATGGAAATTATATCGCACCTAATTATAGGTCTTGTAGGTTTTCAGTTACCGTTTGGGCGTGGATATCAAGAGAAGGGAGAGAAGGTGCTGGAACATCGATGGGATACTAAATTCTAGAAAATATTTGGAAATTTTGGACAATGTTATGTTGCCTTCAGTTAGACAGCGTTTCCCTAATGACAGTTCAATTTTCCAGCAAGATACTTGCTCAGTGCATACCGCCAATTGTGTAAAACTTTATTTTGCTGAAAATAATGTCGAAATTCTGCCTTGGGCTACTCATAGTCCCAATATGAACTCCATAGAAAGCATATGGGGAATTATGGTTGAGAAAATCAAGAACCAAAATGTTATCCCCTTGAATAAAAATAATGTATGTTCTCTCATTGGGGACACCTGGGAGATCCTGGCAGAAATTCAGAACCTTACTGCCAATTTGATAGATTCAGTGCGCAGAAGGATGCAAGAAGTAATTAATAATAACGGAGCCATGACTAGATATTGAATTCGTATTCAATCAAACATTAATTACTTTGTAAATTTTTAATGCATTACTGTTTCATTTTCTGATATATTTCGAAAATAGGTAAGTAGGCAATCCCGCACGAATATCTTCCACTAAGATCCATTCACACAACTAAAAAATTGAGTTCTTGGGGTACAAGAGTTGTCACTAAGTTCTGGCGCTTGCCCCACAGATGTACCAACTGAAATCTCCACCCCTAGGCTCGTCTGGCCATTGTCTTCGCTGACCCTGGTTCCTTTTGACCCATTGAATCTTATCTGTTGTTTGATCTTACAGTACCAATTCCTGTAATTTTGTGCCTTGTATGAGTTTGTACAAGTTTTTTTCTGGCCATGTGCTATATAGTTTTGGTTCGCTAATTGTTATTCAAAAATTGAGTATCTTCCACGTTACAGAGCTCCGCAGTTCCATATATGTGTGACACTATTCTTGGTTTTTTCCACATAGTCTGCAGCTTAGGTCGCCATTGTTGTGTGCATCATCCTGTTCCTTTGCATTGAGTCTATCCAGGCCACGCAAGGTTCCTTGACACCCTCTAACTAAGAGACCTATAGAAATGTTATTAAAAATCTCTTCTATATCTAAGAAGGCCGCAGGTAGTACCTGAACAAGCTCTTGTAAAGCGAAACACGTGTCGTAGTTTTTAACCGACGAAACCAAAAAGGAGGAGGTTCTCTAGTCGACGCGTATATATATTTTTTTATGTATGACCACGCATAACTTTTTACTGAGACGTCCGATTCCGATCATTCTTCTTTTAGTGGATAGGGTGTACTTCGAAGTTGGTCCCATTTGAATTTAAAAGATGAAATCCACCGCTAAGGGTAGCAAAATGAAGGATATTGATCACTCACCCTCTGAATTCTGGCCCGTTAACCGATTCTACCAGGCATCACTTTGTACTGGGTTCTTCGATTTGGATTATTCTTCCTTTATTAGATAGGGTTTACCTCATAGTTGATCATATTTGGATTTCGAATTGAATTATCCACCCTTACGGGTAGAAAAATAGGGGATAATTTATTTTTCACTTGTTAACATTGGCACACATATGTAGTTGACAATGACAGATCGTTAATGTCATCATTTTTGTTCTCCTACATCCGTCACAATCATTATATTCTATGAGAGGATGGAATGATATTCAAAGTAATGAAATAAACTAACCAGAACAACAAAAATAATTTATATTACAACAAATAGTAAAAGTAGATAATCATATTATTTAACTGGTAATAGTTGAAGTAAGGTGGGTAAGTAAGTATTCTGGAAGTGATCAAATAACAAGTAGGTAGTAATGAGTAGATTTCAGCCACAAAAAATTGAAAAATAAAAACTTTTTAACAAAATATTGAAGCGATGAAATACGGAACTGAAAAGTAAAAAATAAAATAAACCTTCTTAGTCTCAATAACTAAGCTCCTAAACTAATGTAAGTATCTAATTTTAAGTCGGCGCCAAACGAACAATCAACGAATTACTTCAAAAAAATTATCAGAATGTCACCGCGCAACTCGATGCCATCATTTTACGCCTTACCTAATTCATTTGCTTGTTTGTTTGGCGCCGACTCAAAATCAGTTACTTACATTAGTTTAGGAGCTTAGTTATTGAGACTAAGAGGGTTTATTTTATCTTTTACTTCTCAGTTCCGTATTTCGTCGGTTTAATTTTTCGTTAAAAAGTTTTTATGTAAACCCATTTAGTGAAATAAGTGCCTTTTTTGGAAAAATTATTAATTATTACCCGATTCATTATAACCACAAATCCTTGAACAATATTTGTTCGAACAATTACCTTTGACATTGTTATACAGCATTAGCATGGTTAATTTTTTCCCCGCAACAAACGTCACATATAATAGCAACTTTCATCTTTCGCATAACTTAAAAACTAACATATATCTTGAATGTGGGATTTCTGGCTTTGTAACCATCTGAAAATCTGCTTCAATTTGAAATCTTCTCAACTGATATCAAAGTTCTCAACACTGAAAAGCGAGTCCATGGTGTCGGTGGATTTTGGGACTGATGCCTTTCGTAAAAATAACCTGTTCCAAGTAATTCCTCAGCTTTTTCAGTTTTGTAATGATCATGGAACTTTTGGTACTCTAAGTCATACCGAACTTTGAATTTTGTAGGAACTAGACTTGATACTGCTCTGTTTCGACTTTTGCATCTGGGGTCACCTATAGTCCTTGGTTTATACGACCCCCATTGAATGTTTTGATGATTTAAGAAATCGCATCATTGCAGCCTGCGAGATAATCCAAAACACACCCAGAATATTTCAACGTTTGCGCCAATCTATAAAACGAAGACTTGATTCCTGTCTAATGGTTGGTGGTGGTCATTAAGAGCAGTTTTTACACGCTTTATATTAGCTTCACTTGTATGTTTGTTTGTTTGTAACCGACTCCTTTGGGCGCGATTTTGACCCACTTCCAGACGTCCGAATGATTCGAAATTTGGCAGGTGTACATGATTCCAGTGACAATGCATTAAGAAATTCTTGTGTGAAGAAAAAACGAAATGGCGGCTCCAATATGGCGTACGAGTTTTGTGATTATAGTTCGATTCGCTTCAAAATTGATATCCAAGGGTTTTTGTGGTCGGAGATTATGATTCTTTTGTCAAAATTGAAAAATTCAAGATGGCGACTCCAAAATGGTGGACGAATTTTGTGATTACGGTCTGATTCTATTCAAAATTGGTATGTAGGGGGTTTTTGGGGTCGAATATTATGATTCTTTTATAAAAATTGGAAAATTCGAGATGGCGGCTTTCAAATGGCGACCGAGTTTTGTGATTATGGTCTGATTCTATTCAAAATTGTTATGTGGGGGTTTTTGGGGTCGAATATTATGATTCTTTTATAAAAATTGAAAAATTCAAGATGGCGGCTTTAAAATGGCGGCCGAGTTTTGTGATTATGGTCTTATTCTATTCAAAATTGGTAAGTGTGGGGTTTTGGGGTAGAATATTATGATTCTTTTGTGAAAATTGGAAAAGATGGCGGCTTCAAAATGGCGGCCGAGTTTTGTGATTATGGTCTGATTCTATTCAAAATTGGTATGTGGGGGTTTTTGGGGTCGGAGATTATGATTAGCTAATTTGATAAGGTTATTCCATTTTTTTATTTGCAAAAAAATAATGAAAATAATAGTTTAAAAAAAACTAAAAAAACACGCTTTTATAAATAAACCACACTAAAAAGTAGGAAATAAATAATAGTTAAAAAAAACTAAAAACACGCTTTTATACAAAACCAGACAAAAAAATATAAAATAATAAAAAAAATTATTTCATTTTCAAAAAAGCGTGGGGTGCATGGTATCAATAATTATATAGTACCTACATTACACACCGAGGCGATACCATGCACCCCACGCTTTTTTTAAATAAAAAACATTTTTTTCTTATTTTATATTTTTTCAGTCTGGTTTTCTATAAAAGCGTATTTTCAGTTTTCTTAAACTACTATTTATTATAACTCCGTTCCGTTTGATCTTGTTGCCTTTTCCTTTGTTGTTATACACATAATTTTGTTTGGTTTGTATTTTTAATTTGAAATTCTACATATTAAAATAAAACACGGTACTGGTACATGCCTACAGTGAAAGTTAAAACAAGCGGAATAATTTTAAAATACTACAATTCATGTCATAATTTGTGCAAACAAAACGTGACAGCCACGTACTAGATTTTTTCGATTCCATTTACAGAAGATCCGGTCATGCACGATGTTGTATTTTACTTTTTTATTAAGAAACTATTGCTTTTACGGAAACAGCACAAGAGTTGAAAATGTTTTGCAATAAATCGTTCTCTTCAACACATATTGAATTAAGAAATTTTGTTCAGTTGATAGGGGTTACGAGCTTCAGAAAGATCACAACAAAATTGAAAAAATTCCATAGGTAGCCTTTTTATTGGTAGTACACGCCCACAAAACTCTCTTAAACTGTTCAACAATTTCAAGAAAAATAAAAATTCATTTCGAAGAGCTTTGTTTATATAAAAGACCCCCTTTAATTATTGACAAGGAATCACTTCCTAAAAACTTTCGCCCTTATTTGGCAACACCCTGTATATAATTATAACAAGCTGGTACTTTTCTCGTTCATAGAAAGTATATCAGCATTCCATTTTACAGTTTTGCATCTACCATTATCTTTGAAAGAAGATTGAATTCTGTACATATTTGTAGAACATTCATATGCGGCCCCCGATATGTCAAGCTAGGTTACTTAATTAGAAAGCTTTAACATTTCTTATTCGTATGATTTTTTTAAACTCTTATATAGTACAAGTTTCATCTTAAATGTTTTTTCGAATACAACACAAGTGTTTTTTCCAATTTTGTCATTTAAAGTGACACTTTTTAAAATTCGTTGACGTTATCAAATGTTTTGCTTTTCATCACCAGTTGAAAAGTTAAATTTTTCGCAACTGGTGATGAAATAGTAAATAACATTACTAGTGCGGAAAGTGACATTTTTCACACGAGCGGGAAATATTGTGGAACGAGGCGTAAGCCGAATGCGGCAATCACACGAGTGTGAAAAATCACTTTCGCACGAGTAATGTACGTTATTTTTCTTACGACCACCTATTTTATTGAACAATATGTAAATATTATATCGTGTATATTGAGTTGCCTGACTAATCTTACATTTTATATGTGACAGTCTATGTTTGAATATTGTTTCTATGAAAAGTACACATGAATTTAGAATTACTTTTATAGTGAAATAAAGAAATAACGATAATGAACGTTTATTTTAAAAAATTACAATAAGTAAGTACAATAAAAGTAAATTGGTTATTGTTACAATTTGTAAATTGTAACGGTATTTGCGAAAGATTCGTTTCAATATTTTTGTTTCAATATTTTTGTTTTAATAAAATGAAAATACAAGAAATATCATAATTCTATTAATGTAAATCGACTGACGAGATATACATATCTCTGATAACGTTAATTCAAATCAGAATTAGCTCAGAAGGGGGAGTTGTGAGTTCGATTCTTGGCGTCAACATTTTTTTTTTGTTCTTTTCTTTATTTTCTACAAATAATTAGTTTTTAGTCCAGTTTTCATGTAAATAATATCAATAAGGAAGAGCAATTAATAATTACATCTGTAAATCTTACAGGATTCACGGGTTTGACGGCTTATTGACAGCCGTGCGGAAAGTAAATTTCACCACCGGTTGCAAAAAATATAGGAATAAAATTTGTTATAATTTTGAGGCTAAACTACTTGAAGTACTTCTTCATTGTTATTATATCTCTGTACATATTATGAAGATTAAATTTTATCCGAATTCAATACATGATAAGTATGGTAAAAACTAATTATAAATATTAATAACATGATTTGAACAATTAGTTATATTGACCCAAGCGATAACGTAGTTTTCTATGTAGCATTAATTTCCGTTTTTCTCTCCCATGATGAAAACACGCTTTTAACGCACTAAAAGTAAAAAAAATAATTTAATATTCAATGACTATGCCAAAGAGCGTGGGGTGCTTTGTCGAAATCAATCAGAATAGTCCAAGATCCCAGAGCCGGCAAACCTACGTCATTTTAGCATAGCTGAAATTTTGAGTATGAGTAGTTGAGACTGTATGCATACTTGCTAGCTTGAAAGAGGGGCAGGTATAAAAGTACATAAAAAACTTTCTGACTCACGTTGAAGTATGGTAATGCGTTTGATAATCAATATCGTCCAGTTGGCCAAGCGGTCTGATGCGCAAGATCTAAGCTCTGATATCAAAAACTTCGAATCCCCGCGCCTGACGATTTTTTTTACCTTTTCCCATCGAAATTGAGAAATGATTTGTTTTTTTTTTATTTGAATATGCATCCCAAAACTAAATCATTTCTCAATTTCAAAGTGAAAAATAAAATAAAATCGTCAGGCGTGGGGAATTTGAACCCTTGCAAACTTTTGAGATCCAGAGCTCAGATCTCGCGCCTTAGACCGCTCGGCTAACTGGACGATATTAATTGCCAAACGCATAATCATACTTTAACGTAAGTAAGAAAGTTTTTTATGTAATTTGTATCTGATACCTATAAAAGGGCCCCGCTTTCAAGTTAGCAAGTACGCATCCGTTCTCAACTACATATCACCCTATTCATACTTAAAATTTCAGCTTTGTTAAAATGAGGTAGGTTTTCCGGCTCTGGGATCTTACTCTAAAAGTATTATATTTCTCAAAGATACGTAACCAAAAAGCACCTCATGCTTTTGGGCATAGTCGTTAAATATTAAAATTATTTTTTAATTTTTAGTGCATTAAAAGCGTGTCCTCCAGTTTTTTTGAATATATATTTTTCATATTTTTGACTTAAATTAAAAAGGAATATCAAAATTAGAAAAAATATTGTGTGAAACACGTTGGGAAACTCGCTTTCTATTGCAGAAATTCGCTCATTACGAAAAATAGTGCTTTTCCCAAATAACTAGTCCAGTATTAAAAATTGCCGCGGCCAAATATAGTAAAATCTTTATATCCGAATACATTGCATAATAGGGTCCATCCATAGATGTTTTTCAGGTATTTCTAAGATTTCTGAGGTATAATACTGGCTCACAGTGCTGTGCCTTTTTAACACTTAACACAAAGCACTTTATCAGACAAGCTCCAACGATTTGACCTGTTTTAATCTTCTGGCGAGATTTTTATTATCCCATAGCCGAAGACTCTTTTTTCTATTGGTGTGTTAAGTCTAGCCCCATGCTTTATTCCTCAAACTCCCGTGGTAATACCTAGATCTCAACGTAAGTAATTATTGTGAATATGGCACATCAACCATATTTCTCCAAATGCTTGCTTCGAATCGCAATGTTGGTATCTTTGGTACACCCCAAATGTTCTATACTATAGGGCAATATTATTTTTATTTTTTGATTAAGTTGAAGATTGAACTTTTGTTGAGGAGTGAGTGAATTTGATTTTTCAATAACTCTAACTGTTATTCATACATGAGTCCAGCTCTGTTCTTTTCTTTCCAATGTCAAGTCATGCCAAGTGATCAGGCCTCATTCTTGTGAAGTAACAGGGCCATTGATGTAAAGAGTTTTATAGATTAGTGAAATTTTGGTGAATGTAGTCAACATGGACTAATATTTGTTCTTCATCTTATTGCTTCTTTCAATGTATTTCTGAAGATGCTATTACCATATCTTCACTTTTCGGGAAATAGCTTTTGTAGAGTGGGTAAAGTATAGAAGCAAACACCTTCAGAAATACACACTAGTTGTGTTTCACAAAAATACTGGAAGATAATTCATGATAAAATAATGTAAAATAATGTGACCAAACGAATTTGCTTAGGCAACACTGTTCTATTTTAAAAAAACTGCCCAAACACTTTTTTGTATGGATTGTAATTCGACTTTAACATGAAATCTATGTACCCAATTTCCCTAATTGATTGATGTATCTGGACATATCTCCATGGTGCAAAATATTTCAATTTATGTGGTCATCAGCAGATGGAAAAAAGAATAATTTGGAGAATTTTATGCGTTTTTGGCACATGGTCAAATATGATTTCAACATTCCAACATCTTATAACGTATGAAAACCTAAATACCTTGATACCGAATGGAATATATGATATTTACCATAGCTATCTAACGAAAATAAAATGTATATATTTTTTGAGCAAAATGCGGAAGAGTACGAAGATGGTGAATATTCATATCTAACAAATAACAAGTTATATCTAACAAATAACTAGAGCACGATAATTGAAGAGGGAGAGACAATCAGCTTGGGATGTAGAGGCAACATTCGCAATGGAGCGGAGTTGAAATATGTTAGTAGATTATAGAATAAAAACCAGAGCAGTTAGTAGAAGGAAACCTCTAACGAAGAAGACTGGTAATATTCTGCAGTTTCGGGGATACATTGGGTTAGATAGCCCAGGATTAATAAGAATGTCAGACATTCCAGTAGGCCCATATTGAGCCGTTGGCTCAGTCACTGATAATTTGAATTTTGACAACCGCAAACCATCAAGTGGAGATATATCTTGAAAAAACTTTTGAGTTTGAATTTGGACACCTTGGGTGACAGTAATGAGCAGATGAGGAGCTCGTGTTAGGCTGGATGAATTATAGATCTCTCACTATTGGGAGATAAATAACTCCAACTTCCAAGATTCAAAATACGTAAAACGCAAGAAAGGATTTTTTTCGCTAATGGGGTAGAATATCCAAAGTGGAAAAATTGTCAGGAACCACGAAAAATTTATTTGGGCCCACAATTTTGAAGACTGAAACCTGATCACTGATGACCACCACTACTATCATTCTATGAAATGGTAAGCTGAATAGTTGGGTGTGGTTTCCCAATATTTGTTTGAAAGGTTCCACTTGAGTCTTCTCAAGATATGCGGATTCTACCAATTGACCTCCATTATAAACGCTCGACTTATTAAGAATTGACGTAGCCCTATTCATAATCATGAATATCAATGGTGAGAGTGAGTAAAATATCTACATGCTGCATAATTTATATCATATTGTGGTGTTGTATCTTCTGAGAATTCATAAATTTATACCACAACCGCTATGTTCGTAGGAAATTTGAAGTCATACGCCACAATGTTTGATATACTCTCAAAGAGGGATGGATGAAATCATTTTAACAGCCAACAGAATCAATAGTTACATTCCAAAAAAAAACAACCGAATTGGCGTTTCAAGAACGGTGGTTGATGTGGGACCAATTTTGTTCTTCAAGATCTCAATCTATTAATAAATTGTGTCTCGTGTGTTGCAAGATGACTAACGATTCATGGTCCAAATCTATTCTATTTGTTTTAGGGTTCGGAATTATTTATAATCAAAATTGAAAAAGATATCGATGGATTTGATTGCTACGTTTCTAATTACGTATATTGAGAGTTTTCAGAAATTAGGCTGTACCAAAACAAAAAGATAAAACCTGATAACGCTGCCAATCGGAAAGTTTCATTTATTAATTCTGAAATTGTCATCAATCAAGCTAACGACTTATGTTTGAGAAAAAAATGGGAAATAGTTTCTTTAGAGAACACGTAACCACTTCGGCGATAAATGCAAAACATTCTTCATAAAAAGTTCTGCATGTTCTAAAATTCCAGTTAGTGTTAATCAGAGTAGCTCCGATTGGATGAAAACTAAGATGGGTGTTCCACAAGGTAGTGTTATGGGGCACCTTTTTTTTCCCATAACTTTCATCTATTCGCAGACGACTTATAATTGTATATTCATTCTCCTATTGAGCAATTTTCAGCAAGTGTAAAAAGCATTAATAGGGACCTTTCCCAAAAATCTGGAGCAGCTTCAAGTGTGGGTCTGATCCTCAACGCCGCCAAAACCCGAACTATCATTATAGGTACACGAAGATGGTAATAAAATTCTATATTCTGAGAACAAATTTCGGATTAATCATGGATGATCTTGGAATGCCCAAATCGCCAAGACAACCAAAAAATTATATCACCGCTTACATCAACTTCGCCTCCTGAAAAACTTTTTGCCACTACAAAAAAAAACAAAGAGAACCTTGTTTTATTCGCTACTACTCGCAATTATAGATTATGCGGACGTTGCCTACATGAGATTGGATACAAATCAATTGAACAAGCTCGAGCGCTTGCGAAATGCCGGCATAAAATTCCTATTCAACTTGAGGAAGTTTGACCACGTTAGTTATTACAGGCATCGATTGAACTAACTACCCATCAGGCAACGTAGACATTGGCATATCCTATTGCTGGGGTAGAAAGTTATAAAAACACACGAGCCAGCATACCTACACGGCAATCTTCAACTTCTTGGCGTCAAAATTCGTCAAACAAGAGCACATTCCAATTTAATTCTAAGGATACCCGCCCACGTTACCAATCTAGTTCACAATAGTTTTTCGGACACATTTTCTCAGCTTTGAAATCGTATCCCTGCTAATATTACTCAGGAAGCTTCTTCCATCTCATTCCGAGTTGCCGTAAAGAATTATCTGCACAACACAGAATTATCTGCTTTTGGATACTAGAATAGTTTTTAAGAATTAACGCTTGATCTCAATCTTCCAGTATATGCCTGTCCCTGTTGTCCCTTCCTATTTAGGAGTAACATAATTCATTCATGCCATTTGGTTGTTTTAATGTTTGTTTATTCAATTAATTTAGTGTAGTTCATTTCACTCCATCTTCAACTAACTGATTCCAACATATGTTATTGCATCTCATCTTAGTTATAGTTTTCATGTAGATAATCCTCAGTAGAATATATAATAGCTTGTAAGGGTCGGCAGGACCTATTGCACCCTAATTGTAAAAAAACTATGTTTGTATATGTATTTGTATAAAGAGTTTTTATTATCATTATTATCATTAAAGTACTTTTATTTGTGACAATATCGAAGTTATTATGAAAAGTTAGCAACCATATCCATCTACCCTAAAAAACTGTATTTTTAGATTATTCTCTAAAAAACATATTAAATTTATCCATTGAAATATGCTTCTCAGAATAAAAAAAAATTGCGGAGCTTGCAGCATCGCTCTAGAATATTTTCTGATTTTTCATTGCGAGAGCCATATGAATCAACGAATAAAAATACCCTTTATAAGAATAATATTTTATTTTGTTGTTATAAGTAGTATTAACGAACATTATTATTCCGTCCTTCAATTCACCAATGCCTCAATATATCCGCATTCTCTTTCCTTACATGTAATTGTTCTATTACAAAATTCTGGTAATACACTTCTTACCATAGCCGGAGTAATGCTCTGAACCATTTCTGTAATTATGTATTCTTTTTAAATGGGAAACATCTGTAAATAGCTTTCGAATATATATTCTTTGTTCCAAGTAACCTCACAAGAAATAATCGAGTGGAGTTGAATCTGGAGATCGAGGTGGCCAACGAATTTCCGAAAACCAATTTATAACTTTCCCATTGAAAATCGTAATTTTTAAGGTATTGCCTCACATCCTACTTACTGTGATATGGGGAACCATCCATATGGAACCATATCTGTCAACATTCAAGTAGAGGGAGGTCATCAAGAAAATTATTTATTTAATTTTCTAAAAAGAATATATAACGGTCCGTATTGGGAGATATTTGAAAAATCAAAGGTCGAACCATTTCATTTTTATAAATTTAAAACCACAAATGTGTCTTGAATGCATACTGATCCCGAGATTTGATTGTAAAATTGGCATTCGTTGGGTATAGACTGTTCCATTTGATGAAAATTTGCTTCATCAGTAAAAAGAATATCTTAACAAAAATGGTTTATTTTCTGACATGGAATGTTTTATAATTTTCACCCACAATTAATACAATTTCAATTTTATCTTCCATATTTATTGTTGCTGGTATTTCTACCTACTTCATAAATACGTATTAAAAACTGAACTTGACGTTAGCTTTCACAAAAAAACAATAAATGACATATAAATTCTTCCCAGTGCATCCTAGATTAATATGATCTTTCGCATGCAAAGCTGTTCTAATTTATCTACGTTTTAACACAACAGATATGTCGCGCGGCAATAGTTTGCTTATGGGAAGTGAAAATGTATGGCCTCTGGACCACAAAATGGGTATTGTTTATTTAATTTTTTTGAATATATAACAATATACAATTTTTTCAAATATAATAATAAAAATTCATACGAGAAATTTAGCCCTGAGGACTTTTTTTAATTTTAAATATATGTTTCAATGAATGAACCGAAAATTGTTATTGTAGAGGAAAATAAAGAAAACACGATTTTTTTGTGGTAGATGATTGCGCATTTGAACGTGATTCTGAACAACTTTTCATAATAACAGTTTTCGATATTGTCCCAAATAAAAGTACCTTACTCCTCTACCAATTTCATATTTTTTATATATGTTTCTTCGTAGATTTTCGCGGGTATAATGTGAATTTCTAGACATCATGTGAAGATGGCAAATGGAATTCGCCGAAATGTCGTGAAATTGGACCTTTTGAGGACCAATAACGCAGATCGCGGACAGAAACATATTTTAAAACTTATTTATAAGATTTTTTTTGTAAAATCACATATTTTCAATACAATAGGTAGTAATTTTTTGAAATCCACCCAAAGTTATTTCGATATATGTGAATTTTCTCAAGTAACTTCGTATCTCAAGAAACAAAATAATAATAGAGAAGAAATAGCAGAATTTTTTAATGAGGCACCAGATGAAATGAATTTGATGACGAAAATCGTTTTCAAATCCAAATTGTCTGCCGGAATGAACTTACAGAACCGAGAAATAAAATATATCGATTGTGAGAAATCCTGACTCTAAAAATAGTTTTTTCTTTCTTGTAGCTTTCTTGATGAACTATAAACATAAACAGAAATAAAACGGATGTTCCTCTATAGGAAATACATGAGCTACCGTAAACCATTTGTCCACACAAACAGTTTTTTGTATGTCACAGAAAAATGTCGGAATTAACATCTGGGAAAATGTCATCTGATCGTAGCGCATTTGATTGAAACTTCATTTGTATGCAGTTCATTCATCTGTAGAAATGAACATCTGTTGACGAGTGTTATATTACCTGGAGGAATTTGTCGAACCCAAAAAGTACATATCAAATAAATTATTGTCCATCAATGACCTGTTGAATTGTTTGAAGTTACAAATTATCGGATAAATGGGATCGTGAGTTTTTAATTATAGATTTAAAGATGGCGAGTGGTGGAGTTTTGTCATATATGGTCTATTCGTGGATTTTAAAGTTTCATTTCCAGAATTTAGCAGGCTGACTAGAAAACATAAAAATAAATGAGAATTCAAAAGCTTTCATTTTAACTCTTGAATCTGTTATCAGCGATACATCTAAAAAATTTTTTTTGATAAACTGATGTGAAAAAGGCTTCCTCGTCATTATTGTTTTATCTCGGAGAATTCAAGTTAACTGAGACCCCATTTGCCTGAGCTGTATGAAAACAACCAGTGGTTCCATAGAGTTTGTCATTTATTATAATTTCATCGATATACGTAAGCATTCACTTCATTAGTAGCTTCTGCGAAAAATTTTAATTTTAAATAGATAATTTATTAAATTGTTGGCAATTATACGAAGTTGAATAATCATATTATAGAATTTCAACAAATTTGTGCACTTTGTTCTGGATTTTCCCGACATAAAAAATTCAACGATTGATCAAAGAAGTGAATAACCCTGAAAGTGGTGATAGTTGATAGAAAACAATTTTCAAGGAAGTCATTCAGACAGAACAAATTTTGTAGGCATATTTTTTTTCGGAATTTTATTGGAACTGAAGCCATACTTGTCCGTGAATGAGTGTTGGGAGGAATTCTAATTTTCCCGGAAGTGAAATACTATCCTTTCCATTTTCCCATTTCGACATAGAATTTAATCAAGTTTATCATTAGGTATACTAGTTAGGCAATCATCTACATATCTTTTGAAGAAGGCTGGTTTAAATGTTAGTGAGTTGATGAAGTTTTTTTCTATATACTCCATTACGAGATTTGCTATGGTTGCGGCAATTGGACAACCCATTGCTATTCATATATTTGTTCTCGTATTGAAAGTATGTTGAAGTTAGACAAAGCTCAATACCTTTCAGAAATTCTTCCAATGTTAATGTCGTCAAAAAAACAAACCCATACCGTATATAAAATAACATGTGAAGATTGAGAAAGTACATATATAGACCAATAGAAACAATACCTACAGAAATGAATTCGAGTCCACAAATAGTCAAAAACGGACATCACAGCATTGTCCAAACATGAAAAGGAAAATGAACATAAATTCGATTTTGACAAGGTTGAAATTTTGACCAAAGAAAAAAATCCAAAAGTTAAGAATGTACCTGTAGATGACATAAACAATGTCGAAACGTTGTATCGAATAAAAAATACATAGACTGACTGAGGCACTTATTCCGAGAAAATAAAAAAATAAACATATGTGGTCAAGAAATTAAGAAAAATATATATATTTTAAAAATAATTTTTTGAATCTCGCTAGTATATTTTTTGGGGTTCTTGGGATGTAGATTCAAATAAAAATTAGAGAGTTTTTAGATGATAGACGCCAAGGGCTTCATCAGTATGTTTTTTTATTCTTTATTTTTCGTGTTCCTTTACATTATGGTATTTTTTGGTTATATTTAACAACGACATTCTGAATGTGCAGAACAATAAACTACCCAGAATCGTTCCCAAGCAATGTTGTTGAATATAACCAAAGAATACCATAATGTGAAGGAACACGAATCTAAAAACTCTATAATTTTTCTTTAAATCCACATCATATATATATATATATATATATATAGATATATATATATATAGATATATATATATATATATATATATATATATATATATATATATATATATATATATATGACGATTGTTGATTCTTGCGAGTTAGGTACATTCATTGATGGGATTCTTCGAAATTAGTACATTTTATATTGCCGACGTTTCGATTGCAACCGCAGTCTTCTTCAGGGTTTTTTGCTAAAAAAGTTTAAAAATACATGGCTAAACTTTTTTAGCAAAAAAAACCCTGAAGAAGACTGCGGTCGCAATCGAAACGTCGGCAAAATAAAATGTACTAATTTCGAAGAATCCCATCAATGAATGAACCTAACTCCCAAGAATCAACAATCCTCATAAATACGTGGTTCAAGAAATCCTACACAGTATATATATATATATATATATATATATATATATATATATATATATTGATATGGTTTGATGAATTTGAAAATTATAAATTGTATAAAATGAATGAAAATAGCTAATATAATTTTTTTACTATTATTTGAGAGCCAAATTTGATATGATGTAAATAGATATTTCTGACCCTGTAATAATAATTGTCAGCGAACGTCACTGTTCTCTCGTCACGCTACCAACAATTATTATTTTCTTCGCCACAGCTAACAACAGTTGGTACGCCCTTATCTCATATAGTCGGTTCAAAAGGAATTTGGCCACTGGCCACTGGTGGCTGACTTCAGTTTATTGAATGATCTTAGTTATGTTAGTTGATCATTGTGAGAAAATAAACAAACCAAATGTCAAAAACAATTATCTCCTTTATTAAGGAAGACTTAAAATACCTGGCCTACGAGAAATAACTTATGCTAGAGTGAATCAAACAATTATTCACGAATAATCATAAAATTGCATATCATGGATAGATAAACAGAACCTCACTTTTTCTGTGAGAGTAAATTTCTGTTATTGTTCATAAAAAAGTGACATAGAGTTCATCGAATGTGAAAAATATTGTTTGTGAAATCGTTCAGGACCGGGAAAGCACTATTAAAGGTTTTATACCTGGTTGGAACTGTTGGTGTTCACAACTATACCATAAAAAACAGGAAGTCTCCTCTCTCCAGCCTCCGTTGGAACTGCAAAACCATGTGTCAGGAATGTATCGATGCGGGACTCAGCTTTTGGAATCGTGGATATACGATATCATCAAGGTAATCTTGATCTGTTAAGCAAATGATGGAATTATTCCATTTTTCTTTTAGTGAAATTTTGTGCGTGCTTCCGCTTTGGAAAATATTTTCGATTTCCTCGAAGCTTTGTTTTTTCGTCGCTTCGCAACATCTTGACCTTGTTGTTGTTCCATTTGAAATTTCGAATTCGCGCACCAAATTGTCACTTTGCACTGTTTATATTAATGTTGCACAATTTATACACACAATTAAATTTCCATTCTTATCATTAATTACAAGTTCGAATAATAATTGCTTATGATACCTTCTCTTTGCCATTCTCTCACAATTTCCAACTTTTCATTTGATCATCTCTTCTCTGATTGGCTATCTTTCATAAAGACGTTTGCTGTTCTCTCATTGGCTACTTTTAGTTTGCTACAAATTCATGTACAGAGTGTTTCAAGTTTATAAATGTGTTGATTACTTTTTATTCATGATAATTTTGTAAATCTTGACTTTTAGTTGTCTTTTGAGCAATTATGAGTTATAATAATTTTGATAGTGTATATAATTGACTGTTTTATAGTACTTTGACATTTTCATCTATACATATCATACCTAGGCTCATAAATTACATTGAATTTTAAAAGTTATTTACAAGCAAACTCTTGAAATTGGTAATTATTTATTATTTATTCTTTTTGTGGTTTTTTTGTCTTTTAAAATTTACAAATGGCATAACATAACATAACAATATATATATATATATATATAGGGATCCAACGAAATTGGTGACAAACTGGAGGCCACATTTATCAACCAAAAGCAATGAAATTTGGCACAAAAACTCCCCACTGAGTAAAAGATGGGCCAAATCGGTTGGAAAGTTTCAAAAAGACGGCTGTTGAAAAAATGAAAAGAAAACAATCTTCAATTTGTCGTTCGATAAAACTTCGTGAGTTCCAAAACTTTCATTCAAAAACTGTTTTTCTAAGATATGCATACAAACATATGTTTCTCAAAGAATCAGTATTTTTTATTTGCCCTGAATGCTCGTTTCAAAGGAGTTTTTCCGTTCGTATTAATTATATGCCATTTGACAAAAGTTTATCATTCCTTTACGATAACTCATTATCATATATTCCTTGAGTTAAATCGTATAGAACTCTTGATCTGTGAAAAACGAACCACTTGTCACTAATAGAACCTCATTCTTGAATGTTATTTGAAAACTAATATTTTTTGTTTGTTTCAGGTATGTGGTTTTCTCCTTGTAAGAATGTGAAGATATTAACAAAAGATATGTGTGGGAATTAGTTTCATAAAGGTGAGTTTCTCAGTGCATTACTACATGTTATTCAACGCAGAATTTAAAATTCGAAACACGAATCGATACTAAATGTTAGAGGAGTTAGAGGGGAACTTTAAGGGAGAGTTTATATTGCATATGGGCATTTGACATATTATTTGGGGTTCACATGGTCATGTTCATGAAAAAATCGACATGCCCGATCAATTGACAAAGTTAAGATTGTAGATTGTAGAAGAGTCGATATGGCGCTTCAGCCTCTCCGTCCGTCGACCTGTAAGGTCTTCTGTACATCACTCGGAATTCCAAGTATCAGTTTACTGGGAGCTGAGTTCCTGATGTCTGAGGGCGCTAGTAAAACCCCTTCGATGAACTCAAGCCCTATGCAAAAAGCGCTTGACAGTCGCAAAGCAGGTGCTCTGCAGTTTCAGCAAAGTTCTCGCAGTAACATCACAGTTTACTGTCTGATCTATCCAATTTTTTTGAGGTGATACCTCAGAGGGCAATGTCCAGTGAGCGGTCTTGTTAACAGTTTCAAGTCTTCCTTGTCCAACTCGAGAAGCTGTTCAGATTTCTTAGGCGATAGGATATATATCTTTGCCCCGCTGAAGCCTCTTTCAAGGCGTTCTTGGGCGCAAATTTCTATAGCATGAGTTTCTGCTTGAAAAACTGTTGGGGCTTTGCCTAGGGATTTTGAGAGCCTGAAATTGGTACCCGTTACTCCCACTCAAGCCCTTTTGTCCATTTTGGAACCATCAGTATACCATACTGATGCATTTCTTTCTAGTTGAGGCCCGTTCGTTGTGAATATATGGTGGTCATTTATAACCACTTCATAATTCACTTCGAAGTCGAGCCTAGCTGGCATAATATCTGATGGCTTGTACCTGGATTCTGGGGGAATATTTTCCAGAATCTTCAGATGTTCAATAAGATTCCCAGCTTTCAATTTTGATGCCTGGTGCAGTCTGAAGACACTTTTTGCTGCACTTCTTTCATTACACACGGGTGCAGTGGCACAAGATTCAGCATTACCTCTAGCGCTGCAGTGGGGCACGTGAATATTGCTCCTGTGATCTCCAGACAGGCTTACCGCTGCATTTTCTGCAGCTTGATTTATGCCGGGTCCTGTTGAGGTTTGAAAGATGACCATGGGTTTAATAATCGTTTGATATAATCAGTATATCATTTTCGGCTTCAAAACCCATGTCTTGCCAGAAACTGTGCGGCACGTCCAGGTTGCCGCTGTAGCCTTGGAAATAATATTTTTAATATATCTGTTCCATGTTAGTCTCTGGTCGATTATGTCGCCCAGGTATTTGACTTCATTGGAAAAAGTTTGTCTCTTTGTAAATGGGACCAGCTTGTTTTGTTAGGATTTACATTTAGTCCCTCCTTTGCGCACCAGCTTCTCATTATATTTAGGGCTGTCTGCATCCCTGCATGTTTGCCCCTAATAGTGACAACCAGGTCAACGGCGTAACCTTGAGTCGTAATTCCAGATTCATGTAGCAACCTTTTTCCGCTGTCATTCTGACCGTTTTCTCTCCGAGAGCAGCTTCAATGATTCTGCTTCTGAGCAATGCATGTATCCATCTGATCAGTGAGGTGTTTAGTATTTATATTCCTTTCCTCCAGCGATCTGATAATGAAGTCATGTGATGTGTTATTGGAAGCACCCTCTATATCTATGAATGAACATAGAGCCATTTCTTTGGCCGAGTATGTCTTTTCAATGCTTTCAACTAGGCATTGTAGAATATTAATCGTTGATTTGCCTGCTTGAAAAAACTGATTTCACTTATTATTTAACAGTCTACAATTTTCTCCATTGTTCCCAGTCTTTGGTATGAACACCACTGCAGCCTCCCTCCAGGCTTTCGGTATGTGACTGAAAATGGAACGGAGCTTGAACAGCCTTTCCAAGGAGGGCTCTATTATTTCAAGGCCATTTTGTTATAAGGAATATTCCGTCGTTTCCGGTCGATTCAAAAGGTTTGAAGCTCTTAATGGCCGATTTGATCTTTGGGTGGTGAAGATTTTCCCCGCTAGGCTCCTGCTGGTTCTGTTGGGGTTGGTAACAACCCCTTCCAGTTGAGCACTTTGCAGTTCATCTTCAACAACCTTGGACCTAGGAAAGTGTATCTGGATGAGATCACTTCTTATGCTTTCCTTCTGGTTTTCTGCATATCCACCGTTCGGATTTTTGATCAGTCCGATGCCATTGGTATGTTCTTTAGGAAGAACTTTCTGGATGCGTTCGGCTGGGGCTAATCCCCTCGTACATTTGCCTCCATGTTGAGTTGAGTTGAGTTGAGTTGAGTTCCTTGTTGTACTCAGAAAGAGCCGCTTTGTATTCTTCCCAGTATCCCAGACTTTTAGCTCTATTGAAAAGTTTGCTAACTTTTTTCTTAAGTTTGGCTAGCTCCTCATTCCACCAAAGCACGTCTCTATTGACAGCCTTTTGTTTTTCTGGGCAGCTGATTTCATATGCTTTTATTATATCATTTTGAAGCTGCTTGGAGGCTATATCTAGTTCCTATTTTCTTATCGCATTTATGAAGGTGGGTTTGTTACTTTTATAGACAATGTCTATATTAGTCGCAGACAAATATTCTAGAAGGTGCTCATCTCGTGCGTTTATGTATGTGCTTCCCCATGTGAGATGGTGCGCTGACAAAGTTAAAGTTAAAGTAAAACTCATTCTTTTACATTTTAACCGCAAACAATGCCAAATGATATAAACCTTTCCTAAAAAATATTTCATATTGTTCAGTTTAGAAATCTATAAAATAAAAATAAATCTCGATTTGGCTAATTGTTTTTTTGAATGTTCTTAATACTCCGAATAAGATGTTTAGGGAAATAAAGGATTTTGAGAAAAGTTATTGGAAATTTCTTTGTCCTGGAAAAGTTTTCAGGAATATATACCTAATATATTATAAAAATGAAAGTCTGTTTGTGTTGATAAACTCATAACTTGAGAACGGCTGGACCGATTTGGCTAATTTAATGAAACGGGATAACAGGATAACGGGATAACAGGAAAACGGGATAATGGGATAACGGTAAATCGGGATAATGGGAAAACGCGAAAATGTGATAACGGAAAAACGGGATAACAGGAAAACAGGATAATGGGAAAACGGGATAACGGGATATCTGAAAATGGGATCACGGGAAAACGGGATAACGAGATACGGATAAATGGAATAACGAAAAAACTATGTATATAGAAAACGGGATAACGGGAAGCGGGCACTGTCAAAGACATAACAACACAAAAAAACATAGGAAAAAAGAAATTCAACGCGGACGAGAGTTTTCAGGAAAAAAATTAAATACGTTTTGAGTTATCTCGTGAATCCACTGAGAAACTACTATAAAAATGAACCAACACTAATATATTTTCAGGAACACATATTGCATACTACTGGCACATTAAAGCTGTTTTAAGAAATTCGAGGAAACTATTCGTTTCATTTGTAAGACCACGACCAACGTTGCATTTGGTAATTTTTTTTTATACTGAAGCTCACACGGGCATGTAGAACAATTTGTTGGCATATTTTATTTAAATTTTTTTGAAGATCTTTCTACCTCTTCAAGGGACATCAGTATCATGCCATTTGCAACGGCATCGGATCTTCTCTTTATAGATGATAAATACATTGGCTGAACGGAATAATCATTGAGATAGGGATTTCCCAGAAACCAACATCCAGTAATCCCTCTAACTTGGGAGAGTTCTAATTCCCTAAGCACATCGATTCTAGTGAAATATTTTCATTCATCATACGTTCCTGATTTGTCACTATACTTTTTTTTATACAGCATATAGTTCCTTAAGCAATTTTCTCTGGGAGTTCATTGCAAAATGAAAGTATAGAAACGTACAATGGGGTTCAATCTTTCAATAAAAAATAAATTATTTGGGATTGATTGTGTTTCTTTCAGTAGTGAGAATCACAAGTAATCAATTGCAAAGGATTCAGTCATTTCGTCTCTGGATGAATTGTTAGTCCACATCTAGAGAAAAAACTTTTCGTTATTCAAATTTGATTCTTGAAACCAAATAAAAAAATAGGAAGGCAAGAATTCCTCTTACATCTATCTACTCCCCCTAAAAAACAATACCTCACACACAAGATTTTGTATTTACTTATGTTATAGACTTTAGACAATTTCAAGTGGAAGTGGAGATGTGTGCACGTGGCATAACCAATGAAAATATTTGTTTATTTCGTGCAGGTAATTTATTTTTCGCAGAGCGCTTTCGATCTAGGTCATCTTTAGTGCTTTCCTGAAAAGTTCCATGCGTCTTTATCCCTGGCAAAATATCCCCGGACAAAATATCTCCACGACAAAATATCCCCAAGACGAAACATTGCCAGACATAAGATCCCCAAGACGAAATATTCCTGGACAAACGTACACCCGCACACAAGACAAATAATTATTATCAGTTGTAAATTCATTAGAAAAAAATAACATAAATAACATAATATAACAAAATTATAATTACAAATAAGCAAGTGTAAAATTTTTCTCAATACTTTCGAATTAATCAAAAAAATACCAATCAATTAATCAAATAAAAATGTTATCTGATGAATAAAATAAACATTGAGACAAAACACACATAATCAAATTAAATTTACACCAGTATCAATCTGATTAATATTCAATTCAGTGTTGACTTGTTCATCTTTGATAGACGCCGATAGAAGCATGATTAACACCAATATTGCGATTTAAGCGATTGTGCCACCCATAGAGAAACCAAAAATAAAGAGAGTTGTCAAACCTGCAGTAAAAGTTGGCACCACGCTTAGACAGTGGCGACATATTTCGCAACTGGCCGAACTAAGTACAGTTGGTAAAACCGATTGAGATAAGGCGGGTTTTTCAAATGTGTTACTTTTATATGATTGATATGGTATATATTTTATAAGTGATCGATTTGCCATTCTTGTATTCCATATGAATGGTTGTATCATATGAAATACAGGAATGGCAAATCGATCACTAATAAAATATATACAGTAATCGATTCGTAGAATCTGTTAGTTCGTTCGTGGTTAAAATAAAGTTTCAAAGTAAATCTTTATTTCATGATATCAAGAACAAAATTAAAGATCTTATAAAACAAGAATAATAAGTTGAACACTATAGAAACACATTTTATCGTATCTAGGACAAGGTACAACTACAGACAAAACAATAATAAAACTCCGAAAAACAACAAAATTAAAAATATTCTTCAGTCTTCATCAAATCAACCATAATAAAAACAAATTACATTTACAACAAACCTTCAATAATTTTGTTCATTTATTAGCACAAAGGAGAACGAGTAGGTATACTTAACAAATACTCCAGTTTGATGATAATCTTCGTACTTCCTCAAATGGTGATAGGAAATGGAAACTGATGGACGGAAATAAGTATCAGTTTATGAAAAAAATTCTGCAACTGATGGATGGAAATAAGTATCAGTTTGTGAAAAGCAGCTCATATTTTACCTTGTGAAAGAATATTTCGAGGAATTTCAGCGTCAACTCGAATAACAAAACATTCCATTTTCGACGTTGGGTTCATAATTCAAGTCCATAGTATAATTTCTATAATTAATTTTTCGATGACTCTGAAATTATTACGTGGTTTGTCATTTTCTGACAAATGTCGAAATTGGAAAATTATCATGTCAGTCGTCTGTTGATTGCGGGCAGCGCCTCCATGCGCGACTGGCCGTACCAAAAACTTGGTGGTCAAGATCGCCAATGTTTCAAACAGTCCCTTTATTTTTAATTTGTCTATGATACCACCCCTCCGTAGGATTATTAGTTGGCAACAAATCATCAACAACTGCTAGATAGCAATTCCATACCAAAATATCAAATCGTGGCTTTTCACGATTTCTTCGATTACGATACGTATTCCCAATCCAAGTGGATTCGATATTTTGTCTGGGGATCAAAACGCCTGATACCCAGGGGGATTTTTTATCATGAGGATATTGAGTCCGAGGAAATTTTGTCCGCAGATAATATGTCATGGGAATATTTTGTCGGGGATATTTTGTCCGGGGATAAAAACGCCTGATACCGCCTGAAAAGTAAGTGGGCAAGTGAAATTTGGTATTTTTTTTGGGAAATTTTTGGTTCGAAATCTTTAGGCAACACTTACTCTCCGAATTAGCATAAGAATAATCCATAAAAATCAGCGACATTCACAATGTGAAACACATTAAAATTGTATATAAGTAAAACAGATTAAAATGAAGAATATCACCATTTTTTTATTTTTACCTTACAATAAACTCTATTAAAATTTAAAAAATAAATATGGTAACAATATTTTTTTGATACGTCTTAGAGTTTTCGAAATATTTAATTGTTTAGCTAGGCATGCGACGACGCGGAGTCATCGGCCGCTGTGACGTCACTGTACAACGGTCGGTCAGTGCGTGCTCTGCTTCCGAGCTGTGTGTATGAAGTTTGCGTCGAAAATTGATAAAAATGTCGAATCCAGAAACTAAAAAATCGTGTATTGTGCCAAAGTGTTTAAATAAAACTACAAATGCACCCGAAACGTTGTTTTTTATTGTTGCTTTCGAACCTAAAAGTCGAAAGAAATGGATGCAAATCATGATGTTCTTGGGTGATTCGGCATTTCACTGTACAAATATCTCTTTTAACTTTTACATATCCAATAGCGTCGTCGTCGAAGCTGTTTCTAGCCGATCTAAAATAAAGTAAACATAAGTTGATCTAATATATAAAAAATAAAATACGGTAAATATAAAGTTACTCTACACATGTACTCTGAATATTGGGAAAAAACTTTTCTTACGTGTTTTTGCCTCCTGAACACGAATCAGGAATCAAGATGTTGGAAAACTTAAAAATAAAATTACCTCATTTTCAAGCACCGTTTTCTCGCACAAAAATCACTTAAAATGCCCCTTTTTTTACCAGCATTAACAATACACCCTAAATCACCTATTTTCGGCGAAAATATTGTCGTTTTTATCGAAAAAATCCTCCTTCTTACACAGTTCCAAATGAAGAAATGTCATACTTTGACAGATGGAATTTAGTAACTTTGCCTTATTTTTCATATTGGTGATAAATGAATCCCCGCCAACTTTTCGAATTCAAATGTGAGCAATAGTTTTCCCTTCATTTATGTGTGCAATTGTTGTGGGCGGTGATTCATTTATTACCAACATGAAAAATAAGGCAAAGTTACTAAATTCCATCTGTCAATGTGTAACATTCCTTCAATTGAAATTGTGTAAGGAGAATTTTTTCGATAAAAAACGACGATATTTTGTGCAAAGTTGTGCCGAAAATAAGTGATCTAGGGTGTATTGTTTATGCTGTTAAGACGGAGGAGGCATGTTGAGTGATTTTTGTGCGAAAAAACGGTGCTTGAAAATGAGATATATTTTTTTTTAATTTCTCTTACTCAGGAACGGTATGAGACTGCCGCATTTTTCTTCCGGATTCGTGTTCAGGAGGCAAAAACACGTCAGGATTTTTTTCCCTATATTCGGAGTGCATGTGTAGAGTAACTTTATATTTACCTAAAATACATAAAATGCATTTATCACATTAAAGAGGAAATTAATATGAGAGGTTTTTCATCTTAGCTTAATAATATTTAATAGGTGTAGTCGCGTGCATCCTAATAATAACCTACTTTTGAAAAAAATATTTCATGGGTTCAAATTTTAAAAAGTTTTGTACCTCTGGTACATAATGTTCAGGTTAGGTTTACTATGTTAATTTTTCGTTATATTACATATTAAAAAAATACAAAATGTAAGTCATGAAACTATGTAGGCATTCTTCCTTCTCAGGAACTTAATGTCAAGTAAGATGTTCATAGTATCAATATGACGTATGACGTACATTTATGAAATACTAGTAATGAGAAATATTTGCTTATAGGGATCAAAAGATTTATGATAAAAAGAAAAAAGTTATTAAGTAATACTTACTTTTGCATTTTCACTCCTAACATCTCGGCGGCCAAGAAATCGGAGTTATTTGAAAAATAGTGGGCCACCCGTCTATTTCAGGCAAGATATCAGATTGTACTTTTTCAAAACCGTTATCCATATCTAATATTATACTTATAACACTATTGTAACACTGATTCACATAAAAACTTGAGTTAAAAACGTTATTGTGGTCGAACATCCGATAGCAAAGCAATGATTGAGTGTACGGTGAGAACGTTGTGTTGTGGAATGACGTCACGCGAGCATGGCGCGCTCACCCGAAATATTTGAATAGAACGGAAACTAAAATTGTCGTAACTTCAACACTACTCGCTTGATTGAAATGAAACAAAAACATGTGTATTTCTAAGCATTTAGGCTACACGGTCATGAAGTTTCCAGTCATTTAACAGACCCAGTGACATTCTTCATTGTTGATATATCCAAGTTAAAAGAGATAAAATCTGAAATAAAACAAGTTTTTATTTAACACAGAAGGTAGCGCCAGGTTCTACTCAAACAAGCAGAATAAAAGCAGGAGAAGAATCGTCAATCTGTTTCGTTCTGTGTTTCTCTGGTGAAAGTCGAACAGAGCAGACTGACAGTTTCAGATGTTAGTTTTCTAACCTAACTTTTCAAACGACTATGTAGGGCAATGAAAGATCTGTTCGAATTTTCTTTTATATTTAAACAAAGATTATTGTTAGCTAGTTCTTCTTCGATATGCAAGTCTTCCAAAAAAAGTATTTGCACGAAATACACAAATATTTTTATTGGTTTAGACAGTTTGCCTTCCATTTATTTCTCGTCTTGTTCCAAACCCTGTTGAGTAACCTGTTGCACAATATTCGGAAAGTTCAAACTCCGAATTTGACACTATCCTGCGAAGAGTAGGAGGGCTTCCATAAAAAGAACATGAACGACATCTCTGCATTGTCTTATTTAAGATTTTTTTATAATTACCTGAATGTTGTAGCAAAACACGCAATGCCATGCCAGATACCGAGGTCCATTCACCCAAGTGCACAGCATAAAATAAACATCGAATGATGAAAAAATGAGGTCTCGCTTCTCTTTGATCGCCCGATGTTGATTGGCGTTTAAACTCGTAAATTACAGGGTCTACCAACATGCAATTTTCCGACTGCCATTAAATCTTATTATGCAGCACTAAATAATTCGAGTGAAATCGTTTGTACCACTACCTCTGTACCGGAGGCGAATTCACGTCCCTTCTGTGCCACGGAAACATTAAAGAAATTGTCTAAAGCAGTTGAGCGAATTGTTACCAAATTCCTCGAAACTTTCTTCAATAGACAAAATGATTTTTTGTGAAGTGGGTGAAAATTCCGAATATATACTAGGGAATGATTACTCTGGCAAGAACAGCTACACAAATTCTGCTTAGATATGATTTGAGACCTATCAGTCTGTTATGTGTATTATCAAAAGCTTTGGACAGAATGGTATATAATCAAGTTTCATCTTTTGTAAATGAACATAATATATTACCACTCCATCAATCAGGTTTCCTCAATCTAACTGATGACATACTTAGATCTCGCGATAAAAAGGTGGCTTAAATTTTGATATCCCTTGATTTTCCAAGGCTTTCGATTGTATTGATCATAATCTCTTGTGCAGTAAATTAAAATATTATGGGTTATCCGATTCTGCTGTAAAAATGTTCAAATACTACCTTTTTGGTCGTTATCAGATGGTGAAAATAAATGATGTTACGTCAAGTCCAGCTCATATTATTTTCAGTGTTCCTCAAGGGTCTATTCTGGGCCCTATATTGTTTTCAATCTATTCAGCAGATATTTACGAAAAAATCAAATTCGCAAATCTTCAAACCTATGCAGACGACACTCAAATTGTGCATCATTTGACCACTCTGTTGCGAACGAAACCTGTGATAAAATAAACTGCGATTTACAAGACATTTGTCATTATTCTGTTCAGCATAATTTAACAATAAATTCCACCAAAAGTGTTGCTATCTCATTTTGTTCCAAAGGAGTGAGGGAACAGCTCAAACGAAGTATTCGCTTGTACATAGGGGAAACACGTTTAGAGTGCTCGACATCATCGTAAAACTTAGGTCTCATCATCGATGAAAATTAAGATTTGTTGAACATGTCAAGACACTAATACAACGCTCTTATGCACGCCTAATATTGCTCTTCGCAAATAAGAGTTAATGAGTTCAGGTCTGAAAAAACAATTATGTGAGTGTCAATTTTTCAGCACCGTAACATCGTTTATTTTCCCTGTTTAGAACAAAGAACAGTTTACAGAATCCAGAAAATACAAAATACATGTTGTCGTCTGATTTTCAATTTGAGAAAATATGATCATGTGACTCATAAAATTAGGGAACTTAAATGGCTAGGTATGAGCACTACCACAAGATATTTTTTCCTGAATTTCATACATAAGTTGCTTATGAGTTCTACCCCTGCTTATCTTAGAGAAAAACTGATTTTTAGGCAAAATGTCCACAGTATAAATGTTGCCTCATCATACCACGTCACTGTTTGAAAAAAGTTTTACATACAATTCAGTTATGCTCTATAATTCACTACCAAGGATTACACCCATCGCATTTTCGTAAATTAATTAAGAATAATTTATTACATAAGTCTTTTCATGTGAGATGACATGTAATAAGTGTAAGAATAGCCTGATGCGCACATCATCTCATGTCTCTTATTACTATGTGATATTCTTTTGAGGAAATAAATACGAATTTTCATTATTATTATAAGGATAGATCTTTTCTATTTTGTATGTCCCTTGAGTTTCTTCACAGGCATGAATACAAGAAATTCATTATAATCAGGTATAAACTTAGGATAATTTTATAATGAATGTTTCATCAGTCTGCTTTTACCATGATATTAATGGCCTAAATTATTGCGTACATTATTGACAATGAAAATTGGTATTTCGACAAATAAAATTTTAATACTGTGTAAATGTTTTTTGGGGAGGTATAGTCCATCCAATATCAATCGCAGAAGCTGTTTCTATAGGGAGCAAATAAAAACTCACTTCGCTAACACGAGCATATATGCGAAGAAACGGAACGAAAAATAATCTGTACTACTTGTATACAGTCTCCGTCGGCACAAAGAGCCCGCTGGTCAACGTGGACTTGAGTGACTGCTGTCTGTTCTACAACCGATTCGTCTGGGCCAATCAATACGATGTCAATATGATCTATACAATGGGAGGTCATAAATCACGCGTTATATTTGTGTTTTAATAGCTCTGAAAGATTAAAAACCAGTAGCGTCTGTGGTCTTGGTGTGTGCCGATCGAAATACGTTTTAGGATATTCTAGTTTTATTATTTATTTATTTATTTATTATTATTTTTCTTTCTTAATGTATTTGTATAAATGAAAGCTTGTCTTTAATTTTTTTTCATTTTTCATTATTTATGAAGTATTTTTAAAATCTTAAAATATCTAAATTTAATTAGTTATCTCCGCCACCGCTGCTCATAGGATTTTGCCGCAAGACTTTTTTATGCTTCTGTAATTGATATTGGGAAAACTATACCAGTACATTCCTCTATATATTTTGGGTTCCCCTCTCCTCTGGAATAGTTAAAATAATTAGTGTTTTTCTATTCTGGAAGGGCCTCAATATCGTTTAACGTAAAATATTAAAAATTATATTAGGCAAGGAAAGCATTCAGCCAACTGAAGAACTCGATTAAGGAAAGTAGTGTCATGTACGTATATAATCATATAAAAATGTCGAATTAAGCATAAAAACCATGAAATAATTGTAAATTACAAACATGAAATAAAAAGAAAGCCGATTACAAACGTGTACAGGAAATAATTCCAAAGTATATTTGAGTAGTCCAAAAATTCAAACCGATATTACTATCACATTGATATGGAAAATATATCATTGATATTATCATAATACTTCACCCAAGCAGCAGCATCGTGAAGAAAACTGATACTGCAACTTCGAATCAGTTGTTATTACGTTATCACCACTATACAGGAAGGATAACAAAATTTTTATATTTGCATGGTCGTAATCACGTAATTTCCATCTATGGTAGCCACTCTCTATATAACTAGTTGGTGTCAATTGAGGTGTCTGAAACATTATGGCCACTAAGCAGAATAACTTTAAAGGTTTTCGAACTTGAAAGTGGAGAATAACTATTGCGGTAAATATCCTGTACCACTTAAATATCACTTAGAAATCGCAATCACTTTCAATAGAGTCTGATAGATTTGGTGACATTAGTAACTTCCAACAAACCTTCAATGTGGCAGGCACTTGATCGTGATATGTGGTGATGGTTGCCACGTTTTTGCTATCTCCAAAAGTGATTGCCATAGTTCGAATTTGATGAAAGTCACTACAAAGTTACAAATAACTTCAAAATTCACCATCAAGTGACCGTGGATTGGTCCGCGCGATGACGAAAGCTAACCTAACTTTTCTCAAATTATTTTATTGTGGCGTACAAAAAGTTTGTTTTACCTGTTACGTGAATGATATTTATTCAAAATGAAATGAGTTATGCGTTTTAAATAGGCCTTTTCACAACTCGTTACGCGCAAAAATGGATTCTAAAAATCATTTGCGGAAAAAATTATAGATACCCCCCCCGGAACCTTATTTTTGGAATCGAAAACCCTAGATATTCGTCAGTTAAATTATCAATCGCTTATAATCCATAACCACAGGCATATATATGAGCAAAAACAAATTAAACATGAACATTATACTCGCTTCTAGAATAAAACAATAGCCATACCAAAAGTAAACACAAAAAAATGTCAAAGATCCTTATATACCTCTGTCCCGTATTATATGCTGAAATCCCTAACAAATTGCGATATACAGTCGCCACTGGTTCATTAAAAAAAAAATTGTGGCTTTACACCTTACCTAGAACTTCAATTCATCGTTCTATCGATAGATAGGAATATAATTTTCCTTTAATTAACTGATGCAAACCAAAATCCGACTTATTTCATCAAAATCAATAAACCTTAAAATATCCCATGGTACCATGTATTTTTTTGTAATGAATTTATACTTCTTATCAAGAACTTTATACTTACATTATTACTAAAATCACAATAACTCCGTGCCCATGCTCAAAGGAAACCTTTTTTTGGGTGTTCGGCTATTTGTTTACCATTATAATTGTGATAATTATGTTCTGAATTATTTTATGTAACTATATGTGGTGAATAAATTGAATTGAATTGATTTGAAGTCAATCGATGTTCCTCTCTACCAAGAGCTGCTTAAAAAAAGCACATGAAATGTTGAAAAAACTCGATCTTTCATATGAGACTAGTTTCGAAGTTCATACAAAATCTAATCATAATAAAAAATGTGTACAAAGCTTTTCGATTATATGTATCAAATTCAATTGGAAAAAAATATTTATTTGGTGTCTCACAATCTTCGAATTTCATCGGAACATTTTTTAACGAAATGTTTTTACGCAAGTGATGGCGTAATCGATAGCGTTACATTCATCATGGTTACCGATGGATAGATATTGAATTGCAAAATTAGTTATGGGATTTCAATGTCGCCAAACCATAATTTGAACTTGACTTATATAATTTCAAATCAACTCCGTTCTGATTGATCGAAGAATCATTATTGATAATTTCTCGAACATTTTTGAATGCACGTATAATTTCAACATGACATTGGCCTTCCTCTTTCCCTGGGCGATTAATGATTCGAATGTATTGGGTTTTGAATCGATATTATACATATTTTTCAGACATCAGGTACTGGGTATCTACCGAGAAAATATAGGAAATAATTTCTAGTCTCCATCCATCCTATAACCAACTTGTCATTTCTTCCATTTTTGGTACACCTGGAATCTTCTGTTCTGTACAATTAATCTGTCATCTCATAACCTATTGTACTTATATATATATATATATATATATATATATATATATATATATATATATATATATATATATATATATATATATATATATATCCAAACAATTCCTATAGAAACGAATTCAAGCCCACAAATACTCAAAAACGAACGTCATAGGATTGCCAAAACATGAAAAAGAAAATCAACATAAATTCGATTTTGACTAGGTTAGAAATTTCCTCGAAATTATTTACATATAAAAGATACAAACAATATTAACAATAAAAACGACATAAATAACCTCAATCAGATCTACAATAATTTGAATGAAAAAATAAACTAATCTTTACATTTTTACACGGAAAAGTATTGCATGAATTAAAACAATAGAGCCCGCACTCCAATATACTGAAAAAAAAAAAAACGATAACAGATAAATCAAACTCTAACCAACAATATCAGACATTCAGCAAGGTTCATTCCAATCGTGAAACATGAACACGAAATAATGAAAGAATAACTGTTGAATAATATTGTAATTTTTTAATGTTTCCTTGAATTTTAATCATATCTGATGTTATGTAATGTATTATGTTTTTAACTTTATATGTTTCACATTATATTTAAGAATTCACCTGAAGATGACATAAACAATGTCGAAACGAAGTATTGAATAAAAAAATACGTAGACTGACTAAGGCACTTATTCCGAGAAAATAAAGAAAATAAACATATGTGGTCAATACATTGAGAAATATATATATATATATATATATATATATATATATATATATATATATTTTATGTTATGTTATGTTATGCCAGTTATGAGTTTTAAAAAGAAAAAACCCATAAAAAGAATAATTAATAAATAGTTATTAGTTTCAAGAGATTGTTTTTACATAATTTTGGAAGTTCTATTTATTTGTAAGCCTATGTATAATGTGGATAGATAAAAATGTCAAAATACTATAACACAATCAATTTCATACACTGTCATAATGATTATAACCCATAATTGGTAAAAAGACAACAAAAAGTCTAGATTTACAAAATTTTCATGAATAAAAAGTGATCAACACATTTATAAATTTGAAACATACAGTATATGAAATTGTAGCTTACTAAAAGTAGCCAATGGTAGAACAGCAAACTTCTTGATGAGAATAGCCAATCAGGGAATAGATGGTCATATGGAAAATTGGAAATTGTGAGAGAATGACAACGGGGTGATGTCATAAGCAATTATTATTGAAATTTGTACATAGTAATAAGAATGGGAAAATAGTTGTATATATAAATTATATAAGATGAACCCAAACAGTGAAATGTGACAATTTGGTGCGCGAATTCAAACATTCAAATGAAAAAGAAGAGGGAAAATTGGTATCCGAGGGAGCAACAAACAAAGCCAAAAGGAGATCGAAAATAAATTTACAAGGGAATGCCACGCAACATTTTGGAAGAAAGAAAAATGAAATAATTCCAACATTAGAAGAAAAAAACCAATATTACCTTAATTATACAACACATCCTAGTGTCCAAAGCTGATTTCTGCATCTGTATGGTTCCTGATTTATGGTATTGGAGTTCCTGATAGAGCTTGGAGTGAGAAAGGATCCAGTTTCAGGGCATATCTTGAACACTGACATCTCCAGCAGGTATAAAAACTTTAATAGTGCACATCCGGTCCATGAACAATATCACAAATAACGTATCTCACATCTGAAGAACTTTATTTCACTTTATTTTGAACCATAAAAGAAAAATTCACTCTCAAGGCAAAAGTGAGGTTCTGTCTATCCATCCATGATTTGATTTTTATGATTATCCATGAATCTTTGTAGATTCACATTAGAATAAGTTATTTCTCGTAGGCCAGGTAAAATTAAGTCTTCCTGAATAAAGGAAATAATTGCTTTTGATACTTTGTTGTTTGTTTTCTTACAATGATAAACAATCATAACAATGACCATTGAATAAATTGAAATTAGACAGCAGTGGTTAGTGGCTCTATTGCCTGAACCGGCTATCTGAGATAAGAGGCGTACCAACTGTTGCTTAGCCGTGGTGAGAAAAGTGATAACAATTGGCAGCAGCGTGACGAGAGAACAGTGAAGTTCGCTAGCAATTATTATTACAGCATACAATACATATACAGGGCGAAAATATCTATCTATATCATATCAATTTGGCTCACAAAGAAAAACTATTAGCAATCTTATGATATAAAAACAATTCTTTTTGCAAATATCAATATATATCAATATATATATATATATATATATATATATATATATATATATATATAGTATACCATGAGACGTTATTAATAGTCAGTGACGTCAGTCACTGCATAGTCGTGCTTGCGGGATTATTGGGTTATTGGTGCATTGCATTATTGTTTCCGCCACTGGAATTTCCTTCCCTCTTCCTTTGCCCCTCTTGGGCACCATAAAGCTAAGAATGAGTCACTGACTATCATATCCGTCTTATGGTATGAAAACATTTATCTATAGTGAATACATATGATAATTATCGTTTCTACTGCTACGATAATTATTGTTTCTACTGCTACGAAGTCTGATGTATGACCGTCGCGTCCGCGTCGACGTAAGTGATTTGGTATGTTGTACAAACCCCTCTATCTGCTGGGAATATCAAAGTTTGTCAAGATTTTTAGCTATCAGGCAGTACCTCATCATCAATTACTATTGATTTTGGACGATCGGAAAAATATCAAATCGGTGCTGAAAGTAGGATTACGTCAATTCTGACAATTATAAAGAAGTGGGTTTAACTTCTGGTATTCTGAAATAGTACACAATTTGATGGAAATATTTCGCATTTAAAGTGAATAGAATTCAGAAGTATAACAAACGGAACAGCACGCAGGTGTTCACTTTTATTGGCCATTCCATGGATGTTAATAATAATAAAACCACGTTTCATTGAAAAACGATTATACATAATCACGTTTTATCCTTATGTCTAAATTCCTAGGTATTTTGCAAGATAAAGAATCAAAACAATGAACGTATCACTATGAAAACTATCGAGAAAACATCGAGACCAAATTCATAAAATTTCTAGGGGTATACATCGATGACGAACTAACCTGGCAGCATAGTGATTAGCTATGTGAAAGACTGTGGAGTTTTACTTTCCTATTGATTATGAACCAGAATATTCTACCAACAGCCTACCACGGTCTTATTCAAACTAACTTGGGAACTTTCATATCACTATCAAATTTTCACTATGAAAAGAAGAGCATTGAGAATATATTATATATATATATATATATATATATATATACAGTGACCGGCAGAAAGTATGCACCATATGGGAATTTTTTTTAATATGATATTTTGACAAATGTCGATACATGCAATCGCTTCTGCATCAAAAAACACGCCAAAAGATGTTGTACAGTGCCGTTCGTCTTTTCTTGTTTGGCGGGAAATTTAAAAAATTTAAAAATTATGTCTCAAAACACACTTATTTGGGAAAATATTGAAAAATTATAATTGGAAAAGTTGTTTAGAACGACATTTTATAGCTATGTACAAGTTTGAAAAAAATCTGAAATGAAAAAATAAAAATCAATTTTTACCATAAAAAAAATTTCAATTTGGAAAAATACATTTCTGACAAAGAAACTCATCAGTTAAGCCCAGGAGTAATATTTTGAATAATATTCTGTAAAGATTCACCAGCTACTTCTATTTTATTCGAAGAAAATTTTAAATCTGTGGATTTGCCATGTGTTCAGCTGCTTCATAAGAGGTCACAGAAATATCTTCAGGACATTATAATCCCGATACTGTTTATTATTGACAAAGAACCATGTATCTACAGAATTTTAATATGAATTTTTTATTAGGGCAAAATGTTTATTCAATTTTTTACATAATCACATTTTATAATAAAATTAGAAGCTGAAATAATTATAAACCAAACAATTTAATGCATACTCGAAAGTGTGTAATCAATTTATTTTTTGTTTGAATAAAAAAATCAGTATCGGGATTATAATGTCCTGGAGATATTTCAGTGACCTCTTATGAAGCAGCTGAATACATGGCAAATCCATATTTCAATTTTTTTCCGAATAAAATAGAAGTAGCTTGCAAATATTTACAAAATATCATTTAAAATATTACTGTTGGCCTTACTAACGAGTTTCTTTGTCTAAAATGTTTTTTTCCAAATTGAAATTTTTATTATAGCAAAAAATTGATTTTTATTTTTTTATCTCAGATTTTTTTCAAAACTTGTACATAGCTATAAAATAACGTTCTGAACAACTTTTTCGAATAATTTTTCGATATTTTGTCAACTAAGTGTGTTTTGAAACAAAATGTTTTTTTTCAAATTTCCCTCCAAACACGAAAAGACGAACGGCACTGTACAACGTCTTTTGGGGTTGCTTTTGGTGCAGAAGTGATTGCACATATCGATATTCGTCAAAATTTATTAATAAAAGAATTTCCCATATGATGCGTACTTTCTGCTGGTCACTGTATATATATATATATATATATATATATATATATATATATATATATATATATTATGATGCAATAATTGCTAGTATTTTGATTTTTATTAGTTTCAATTGTTATTATTTTTTTTTTAACTAGTCATCATAATAAAATATTTGCCATTTGTTATAGGTTTGATTGATTGATTTATTTTTGTTTGAAAATTTTGAAAAGAAATACACATCATAACAGTAATAAAATATCCAGCTATTTTGCTTACTCTTTTTCAAACACTCTATTACCTGTATTCTTTTACCTTATCCCAGATCAGTCGGTACGCCTATGGAAACATGATATTACTCCCTCTCAAAGCAGGATTCAGTGGTGCCATCTAGTTGCTTTGCTTGTAGTCAATATTCAAAATACGGTTTTATGAAAATTGCAGGTTGTAATGTGATCAACAGATGAGTAATGAATGCAGAAAATAGTCAAGTAATTATTCTTTTTATAAATCAAAAACTTAAATGTACCTATCCTGCGGGAATTAACTTATTTTTGTTGAAACAGTGATTTGTGAGAAGTGAAGTACTTTCCTAATGTGCAAATCAAATGACCTTCAAAAATAATAATTGTAGGTTATATTAAATTATACGAACAAAACCAGAAATAATGCTCAATAATAGTGAAAGGTGTAATAAAATGACTTCAAATGAGTGTCTACCCGAATACGTTCTCTCAGTTTAGTTTTATTTTGAAAAAAAGTACCTGTGATCTGTTTACTTGTGCTTTTCTTGAGTCCTAGAGGTGTCCCTGGCTAGTGGATTCTGCTGCTACTATGTCCAGGCCCGTTTCTCTTGTTGGGCGATTCCCGGATATGGATATGGCTGTGTCCTGGAGGTAAGAAGTTTTTCCCAGGTAGTTTTCAACGGTTATCGTTTCTGGATACGTTATATAGTTGTCAATTCGCTGAATTGCTCCTATTCTCGTAGTATTTTCGTATTTATGATTATTAAATTTTGTCACTGTGTTCATCCAAAAATAATTTTTTGATCTCCCCAAAATCCTCGTTATTTTATTTCCTGGCAACCATAAGTTTTTGTTTTTCTCACAAATTTAAGGTTTTTATTCACTTTCTATGACACTTTTCCTTATTCTAAGCTATGATATGGATGTTCTATACAATTTACATTTCTATACCTTACATAATATATAAAGAGTAAGTTAAAATTCATATCTGACAATTTTCTGTACTCAAAATTTTATATTTCATCATTTTCCATCGAAATGTTTTGACATATCGCTGTCATGTTTCCTTCTGCTTTGATTTCAGCATACAGGATGTTCCAACTTGAATATTATTTTTGTCTACTTGAGATCTAAAGTTTTATTCGTGAATTTTGATTTCTATATTTTTTATAGGTTGTGCAAATTAAATGAATTGTTGGCAACATAGTTATGACAATAGAAAAGCTCCACTGAGAAAACTCTTGAGACATCTGCGTCGACTAGAAAATGGTTCAAGGTTTCAGAAAAGCAAAATGTACAGAAAATTGCAAAACAAACATAGCAGGTATTTATGTGATATATAAGTATCATTATATCACTTTTTATAACCCCTTTCGAATACATGATAACCCTACTGGAAACCGTCAACATTTTCAAACAAAATACTTGAAACTCTCAAGAAGACGAGATGAAATTTTCTGTTGGGCCTCGAAGTTAGAAAATGTTATCCCTGCAGATCTTTATAGATTTAGAGAGACACTCAAAAGCTTTCTCCTCGAACATCCCTTTTATGATGTACAATGAATTTTTCAGCACGGTTTTTGTATTGTTGTAAAACACATGTGAGTGGTTTAATAAACATCAACTATTTTTAAATGCAGCAGAAACTCAAATAGCAACATTTCGTAATCGGCAAAAAGTATATACACCACTAAATATATCGGTCAACAACTGCACGATTTGAGAGAGTGTAGAGGCGATCAGTTTTCTAGGAATCAAAGTTGATCCAACTCTTACTTGGAAAACGCACTGTGAAACGCTAATATCTAAGCTTAACTCGATATATTTTTTATAAAAAATGTTAAAAGTGTTCTAACCAAAGGGCAACTAATAAATTTGTATTATGCGCAAGCAGACTCCCGCATTAGATCTGGTATTTGTTTTTGGGGCAATTCCACCCTAGCTGGGGATGTATTCATTTCCCAAAAACGCATCATCCGATGTATTGTTGGTGTGAAATGTGCACATTCCTGTAGATCACTTTTTGTAGAGCTTCGAATTTTAACGCTGACTTCATTATATATTTTAGAAATGTGTTTACACATATTTCGAAATGAAGACAAATTCTAACTAAACAAAGATATTCACACGATGAATACCAGAAAAAATAAGGATATTAATGTACCATTTGTAAAAATGTCTATCAGCTATAATTCACCCGACTTTATGGGGTTGTGTATTTTCAATAATTTACCTAGTGAAATTATTGATAAAGTGACTAAGTTCAGAAAAACACCGGAGGAATCTTCAATAGATAAATATTGTTACTCTTTGTCTTAGTACTGTTATTAGTGGTTTTTATTTTTGTTTGATCATTCGTCTTCCACACATCAAGTTTTCATTTATAAACGTGGTATGCTTTTGTAATCTCTGTTTTTGTTTTTTGTATTTTGACTATCTATAATATAACTTCATTGTTAAATTAAAGAAGATGATTAAGTTCAATAGTTTACCTCTTAAAACATAATTTTCTGACAATATTTTCTGGTCATCTTCTTTCATCAGCGACTGTGACACTATTTCGATTTCCCCGGCAATAACTGTGGCGCTTCTTCAGTTTCTTGGCAATATTTTTCGTGTGATTCTGAATATGACTAATCGTCTGCTATCGATTCCACTACTCCATTTTAGCGAAAACAAGAAAACTATAATAATTCAATAATAATAATCAAGTACAACACGAAAGTTTGATCAAAATCGCAGTATTATTGAAAGTGTCTAAAATGAGGCGATTACACAGTCTTGTATCATCTCGTACAATAGGTACCAGATGCTAAACAAGCAGCATCTACATATAAATTGTGAGATCCCTATTCCGATTATACTCATGCAGTATGTATGAGTTCGTTTGAGTTTATTGAAGTCAATGGAATTTGTAGAAGTTCACATTCGGAGAATATCAATGTACAAAGTTCAAAATGACATGGAATTCCCACACCTTGGACGACAGTCAACATTGAAACGTTGAAATAAGCATCGCTCCCTAGATGAGTGATTTTATTAGGTAATCATCCAATTATATTTCCGTGGGATGCGTACGTTGACACTCTGGTGGGTGGATAATGAATATAGTACTGAGCGTACTGAAAAAACTGGTTAGAGGATTGCCACTCAATTTATTGATCTCCCACCTAAAAAAAAGACAAATAGTAAACATTGGGGAGAATACAAGCTCCGAAAAACATATTGCCGACGGTGTGCCTCAGGGATCCATTTTTGGGACTCTATTATATTTAGTTATTGCTAATGATTTATTAGTGTATCTAAATGGAAATTATTCCCCTCACTGTATATGTTATGCTGATGACACGAATATACTAGTTATTGAGATGACATAAACTCCCTAAGAAATACAGCTGAAAACACTTTCAGTAAAGTTTTCACTTGGTCTGAGAAAAATTATTCACAAATGAATAAAAGAAAAACCAATATGCTACAATTTATGATACGACGACAACACCATGAGGTGAGTCTGTTTCAGAATACTGAATTATCATTGGATTCCACAACAACAACCAACATGTTAGGAGTTATCTTCGACAACAATTTACAATGGAAACCACAAGTAGATAATTTGTGCTAAAAACTCAGAAATTCCTGCTACTCTCTCAGGTTTCTCTCCAATCACTGTAGTCCAGAGATTCTACTTACGCTTTACTATGCGCATTTCAATTCTCACCTCAGGTATGGCATACTGAACTGGGGCACAAGTTCCTCTGTGGGTCGAGTGTTCATAATACAGAAATATGCTATAGGGATCATTGCCAAGTTGGGATTCAGGGATTCCTGTAGGTCAGCATTTCAGTACTTAAAAATATAAACAGTTGCAGGACTATATATACTTGAGGCGTGCACATATGTATACCACAACAAAAACATATTGGCTGCCAACAGACCACCACATACCCATTTGACACGAAATGCCCACTTACTCCTACCCAGTCAACATCCCACTGCACTCTACCAAAAAAGCTTTGAATATCAGGGATGCAAAATGTACAACAATCTTCCCGATGACATTAAAGCTTCAGGAAATGTACACATTTTCAAGACGAAAGTTAAGCAGCTCTTATTGTCAAAAAACTGCTACACTGTTGAGGAATTTGTCGTAACTTGTTTTGTAACGTGAACGTTTTCTTTATATACACCTAGAGCTAGTTATTGTCATATTTTTATATTTATATTTAATATTATTTCTTATTATTGTTTGTGACGTGAATGTGATATTCCTATATACATCCAGAGATTTTAGATTGTCTCTTTTCGACTATTGCTTGATTTTATTGACGTTTATCAATTTTTCATTTGTATTTTCACACTGTTGATGTGCAAATTATTTTGTGAAATTAAAGAAATTGTTATCATTATTATTATTGAAGGAAACTGCCAAAATTAAGTTTGATCTGTCCAAGATTTTAATAATAATGGAAGTAAACACTGAGCTTATTATTATTTTTCTCACCTATCAACTAACTTCAAAAATGGCAGCGTTATCTCTAGCTCTTTGACCCATTAGTAAAAAAAAAATGCTTGAAAATTTAATAATTCAGGAAACAGTTTTCCATCAATTTTAACATATCCATACACAACTTTTTCTAGAAAGCAATTTCAAAATATGAATTATTTTTATAATATTCCAAGTAGAGCAGAAATATTGCTCCTCACTTGCTCATTTGAAGTTTTATTCGACTGTAAAAAATGAAATTATACTTTTTAGCTTTCCAAACCGACAGATGTTAGCAAAAATGCAAATTTTTTCAAAAGACTGCTTTCACTTTTGGAAATTTCAAATATACTTTATGAAAAAATCGAGTTGGAAATTATGTTTGCATTTCATCTCAAATTTTGTTGTTGTTTTTGGGAATACATCGGCAGAATTCATTTTATCAGAAAAAAATTCTATCTAATTCGTAATTAGGTGAGACTTGTTTTTAGCGAGAAGTGATTTCAACACAACATCAATTGTTAATGCTGCAATTAATGATTGATGTCATAGCAGAACAAAATACTTGCTGATTTTTCAATGTCCACAATTTTTTTCAAGAAATATTTCTCTAGAAAAAATTGTACTAAAAATAAAGTCTATTTCAAAAATGCATATACTTTATCAAATACTCTTCTAAGCGAATTAAATTAAAAATAAAAGAAGATAACTACTTCAGTTCGTTTTCAATAAAAATTCATAAAAAATACATCTTAAAAATTATTTTCTTCAATTTCTTCCTGTTCTACTCCATCATCATTATCATCTGTGTGTTATAAGCTGTACAGGGTGTTATTTATTTAAAAACCACACTTCTGCCTAGCCAATTGTTTATCGAACCTCACATTTACAAAAGCGTGTCTTATAAAAAGTCGTTAGAGGTTCTACACTGAGGGTTGTGCAACTAATAAAATTGACAAAGGGAATGTACTCGGAGAACGGCCTATCCAAGCAATTCAATCAGTATATGATTGAGGTTCGTTTTGACCTATGTACCCGGTCATATCTCAAACTATAAAAAAATAAAATAATTTAGTTGTGAATTTGAAAGATATACTTACGATCAAGCTTCCAAACATTACACAAATCCATCAATCAATAATTTTTTATAAAACCATTTCATATAAATTGACCAGAAAATATGAATGTAAAAATAGCAATAAAACCATAGCAGAAATTAGTATCATATCATTTACAATGTTCTATAATTTACAATATATTTTCAATCAATTGTAGCTAAATCAAACGAAGCAATATATTTTAATATATCTTTTTGTGCTTTATCAATATATACTAAAATTTTGTATTTATCAATGTACACAAAACTGAAACACCAAGGTCAATTATCTGGGTTAAAACAATCATCATTGTAATTGTTTTTCTTCTGTAAACAACAACTTTAATGTTTTGCTGGACTTGAAAACATAATAGCAAAAGTTTTCAGTTATAATCATTGAATAGTATTAATCATAGTATACATCTTTCTAGAACAAGCAACTATCAAAATCTAATGAAATGAAGAAATATTTATCAGAGTAGTTGAATCAAACTTCAAGGAATGTAGAGTATTAATGTGGAAAAATGTTCATCATATAAAGCCTGGTACACAATACAATCAAAGAGAAAAAATATGTTGTCTCACCCTGTATATATCCACTTGGTACGAAGATCACTTCACTAAAATCATTTCCGGTATTTTATTTTGCAGATATTTTTATTTAAGTGATTTTAAGTTTAATCTTCAAAAATCCCGTCAGGTATTTAATTATTTATTTACTTCTGGAGCCAATGATGAATTTCGGATGACTTCTTCTAACTACATATCAGTGTATGTTGTTCGACTCGTTTTCTTTGTAGCTACGGGGTTGAAGTTGATTGGCTTCTTATAAACTGGTAAATAAACTCATCAGTGTGAGTTCTAATAACTGGTACATTTTAAACTTGTTTGTATCTTAATATTACTTGAAGTACAATTAAAAGTTTTCATCTATCTGACTAGACAGACTAGACTAGACTGTTACAAACTGAATTGAAATGAATACCCGAATGGAATGACTCTCATTGTTACAAAACGGTTTATATATCCTCGTATCACCCCATGCAGAAAAAATCTTTAATCCATTATAAAATCCCAAGTTGGCTTTGTTTTATTTTTAAATATAATTACACTGTCTTTTTCGGTGCATTGAGTTCAATACTCGTTTGAATAGAATAACTCTCACGTAATATGAATTTATATATTAATACTGGATTTTCCATAGTTTAAATGTGATCTTCATAAATGAATATATTATATCAGTTCATTATTCCTATCCAGGCTCTATATGCAGGTTACAACATGTGGTCATTGGTGATTGGAAATTATCACAAGTAATGCCATTGCATTCTCAACAAACTTGTGTGCAGAATGGGGAATTCTCCTCCATTTGGATTACTACAGCAAATGCAAGTTCAAACTTGATGATTATGAGTTTCATTCATACATTTTTCGAATTCGCTGCAAAAACTATCTGAATTAATTTTTCAATTATGAGCTATTCAATTTTAAATTACTTGGTTTCTAGTTCACAAATTGGCAACAGCGCCTAGTAGGCTAAAAGAAGAACAACATATATTTGTTCGTTGTTGTCTCTACTTTTACAAACTACACGTGTTATTTGTCAATATAACCCAACTTTTTGTTTATACTTTGTGGCTTGTAAAGAGTTGGTACTTGTTTGAATCGTTTTTAAGTTATTTACGATTAATATTTTTCATCAATCCAGGGTAGGTACAACAAAAATAAATCATTATTTTGAATGATATTTATCTTTATCAATTATTTACAGGAGGAAAACGTGTTTTGTACCAACTTTTCTGAATTCCTCAGAGAGTGCACCTAATAAATGTTCTATTTTTGTTCCAAGAGATCCAACTACAAGAAAATCTTGGTTTCAGGCAGTAGGACTTGTTGTGTTTATGCAATTTAAAAATCAAACTATTCTCAGATAAAAACAATCCCAGGCAAAATACAAATTCTAGTTCAACAACTTTACAAGCCAAATGTAAAGATAACCCTTAAAAACTGAGTTCTCTTCATTTCTTCTCTCTCTCTCTTCTTTATTCCATGGCCTCTCGATTTCTTCTTGAACTCGTACAGCCAGATTTCTAAATTATTATTTGCAATTGCTCATGCAGGGTGCACTCTCGTGCGTCTGAGAACTATGCCCATGCCCCACATGTAAGGAACAAGGTATATGGTTACATATAAGACTCTTCTCGATCAGTGGCGTGTTCTGATCATTATCACATGGGTTTGCGCCAGGTGTGGTAAGGATAGGTTTGGGAGTTTGGTCCTGCAAATTCCGATTATTTAGCTAAATTATTTACAATATTTACACACTATCTACAAGCAATCATTAGTTTTATGAACAGCACAGTTCGTCATGCACAGTTCGTCATACACAGTTCGTCATGCTCAGTTCTATGCAGTCACATTTTAGTATAGTTTGTTTAGTTTTCATGGGTGCACTACAGCTTGATCTTGTTCTTTCCCAGGTGTTCTATGAGGAGTTTTGCTCCTACAGCGTTGGGGTAGGTGATTATTTTTTGTACAGTGATGGGTGGTGCGATTTTTTCTGTCAGTTTCTCAATCAGAGCTAAGTTTTGTTGCTGCTTGAGTGGGCATCTCAAACATATGTGGTTCAGGTCCCCTAGCTCACCACATTCGCATAGTGGGCTGTCTCGGACTCCTATTCTATGTAAATTTTGGGGGGTCAGGCAATGTTGTGTTCTCATGCGTATAATGGTGGTGATATGTCTTCTGCATGTGTAAGGTGTTTTGTAAAACCATGGGTTTTGAGGTGGTTCCGGGCATAATTCATGGTATTTTTTCCCTTTTTCTTGACTTTGCTGGTTGTATATATTGCACCAGACGTTCTTCAGGTATTTTTTTATGTTCTGATATAGTTCGGTGCAGTGAATTTTATTCTGTATGGTCCTTTGTTTTCCCCGACCTTCGTTTGCTAGTTTATCTGCCCTCTCATTTCCTGTTATTCCTGTATGGCTTGGTACCCATATCAATTTGATGTCTTTGTTCCTTGCCTTTGCATCAATTAATTTCCTTCGAACATTCAGGGTGATCTTGTCATTTTTTGCATTTATGCCACTTTTTGTTATTTTCTCCAGAGCACTTATGGAGTCCGCTATTATTATAAGTTTATCAGTATTGTTCGTTCTCTCCGTGATTGCTCTGTCTATTGCCAAAATTTCTGCCTTGCATGTTGTTGTACAGTTTTGTATCCTCTCTGCCAGGTCCAAGTTAGCTGTTGAGCTGTGTACTCCTATTCCACTCCGCCCTGTCTCGTGATCTATTGAAGCATCCGTGTAGATTATTTCGTGCTCGGGGTATCTACTCATTAGATCTTCAAAATCCAGCTCGCTGCCAATGCCTCCTTTGGTGATATGTGAATTTATCCATTGTAGTTTTGTTATCTGTGTTTCAAGGTCTGCTCTGAAACACGGGAGCCCATTTTCTGTTCCTATCTGATTTTTGTATTGTAGAGCTAAGTCGAGCCCCTCTATCATGTCCGGTGGTGCTTTATTTCTCCAATATAGTGGTTCCTCATTGTATTTTTCGTAGAGGTTGATCAGCATAGTTGTGGTTTTATTGCCTGTGTGCGCTATGCTTTTGAGGGCGTACTTCGTGCATATCCAGGTTCTCCGTACTCCTAATGGGCTTTCTCCTCCTTCTGCCAACAGGGCATTGGTGGGTGTTGATTTCATGCACCCTAGTGCTACTCTTAGTGCTTGGTATTGTGCTCTATCAAGTTTTGCCAAATTTGCTTTTGACGTTTTGAATACGGCTTGCATGCCATATTCTAAGTGTGTTCGTACTATTCCTTTGTAGATGTTCAGCAGGGTTGTTGGGTCTGATCCCCACCATGTTCTGGTTAGTGCTCTCATAATATTGATTCCTTTGGTTGCTTTCCTAACACAGTTTTCTATGTGTTCTGTCCACCTCATTTGTCCGTCATAGATCACTCCCAGATATTTGTATGTGTGCGCCCAGTCAATGGTGTTGTTCTCTAATTTAAGTTGTGGTAGAGGGGTTCTCAGCGCTCTCTTTGAGAATATTATAGCCTTGGATTTGGAAGCTGATATTTTCATTCCATGCTGGTACAACCATGTGTTCACATTATATAATGTCTGATCCATTGTCTCCAGTAGAACTGCTGGATCCCTGTGTGATATTACCAGTGCCAAGTCATCCGCGTATTGCAGAATTTTGGTATTGTGAGCTCCTTGTTCTGCTAGGCTTGCTGTATATATATTGAATAGTAGGGGGCTCAGGGGTGACCCTTGGGATAGCCCTTTATGAGCTTCTTGGGGCCCACTGAGCTCTCCCGTGTTTGGTGATCTTATTGATATTCTGCGGATTTCCAGAAGTTGCATTATAATTTTGATTATGTCCTCGTTGACATTGGCTTGGTTGAGACTCTCTCTAAGCTTGCTCAGATTAACATTGTCGTACGCTGATGCCAGGTCTAGAAATACACATAGTGTTTTCTCGTTTTTGGTAAATGCAGTATATATTTCAGTTGACAGTGTAATAAGGTTATCGATAACCCCCTTACCTTTTCTGAATCCTGTTTGCATGTCCCCAAAGAACTTTTCATTTTCCAGTTTGTGTTCTATTCTATTCTTCAGCATTGACTCAAACAATTTGCAGATGCAGGGTGCTAGGACCAAAGGCCTGTAGCTGTCATATTTATTTGGGTCTTTGTCTCGCTTGGGGGTTGGTATAACTGTTTGAGTTTTCCATTCTTCTGGTACATTCATGGTTCCTCGGAGTAAGCTGTTGTAAAAGTGTGCTAGTTTTTTTATCATATTTTCTGGAAGTTTTTTAATCATGGAGTAACTTATCTGGTCTGTTCCTGGTGCCGTTTCTTTTTTCTTCTCTAGTTCCACCATTAGTTCTTCTACGGTGAATAATGGGGACTGCTCTTGATTGGTATCCACAATTCTGTTATTATTCTCTGGTATGTATGGTGGGGTGAGACTGTTCAACAGGTCTGCTATCCAATTTTCATTTTCGGTGGCGTGTCGGTTTTCTCCCGCAGCTGATCTTGCAAATTTCCGTACTACGTTCCATATGTGTCCAATAGGGGTGTCCCTGTTCAGTGTTTCAGTGAATTGAATGAAGCTTTGTTTTCTCTTTCTTCTTGTTATTTTCCTCATTTTGGCTGCCGTTTTTTTGTAGTTATAGAAGTTTTCATCTGTCGCTTGATTTCTGTACTCCCTTAATGCAGTCCCTCGTAGTCTGTATTGCTCGTTGCATTCTTCGTCCCACCAGCATGGTTTTTCCACAAACTTCTTCTTTCCTAGTGTTATGCTCGTTTTTGGTATAGCTATATTAGCAGCATTTGTTAGTTTTTCTGTCCATTCCTTGTAGTCCATTTCTTGATGCACTTCTGCTAGTTCTGTATTGTACCGCTGCCAGTCTGCTTTTTTGGTGTTCCACCTAGATATGGGTTTATTTTTGAATTGGTGGTCTATATTTCTATTGATGGATGTTGTGGTAGGTAAGTGGTCACTCATTCCTGGAGATTCTAGTACATTCCAATGACAGAGGGTGGCTAGATCTGGTGAGCAGATTGTGATGTCCGGGCAGCTGTTACCTTGTCCAGGTAGTGTTATACGTGTTGGTCTTCCATCGTTTAGGAAAGTTACGTTGTTTTTGTTTAATGATATCATCAAGTTTCTGCCCCTCACATTATTGTTGGTGGATCCCCATGCTTCGTGTTGTGCATTTAGGTCGCCCATTATAATGTATGGTGGCTGTAGATTATCAAAAATATTATCATAGTTGTTCAGTGACATGTGGAAATCCGGTGGACAATATGCTGTGATCATCTGCATGTTTCCTACTTTTATTCCTTGGATTTGGAAGCGTCGTGGTATGTTTAATTGTATTTGCATTTTTTGGAATGGTACAGATGTGTTTATTGCTATGGCTAAACCTCCGTAGCCGTCATGTCTGTCCTCCCTTATTATTGTGTAGTGCTTAATGTTGAATTTTTTGTTCGGCTGTAGGAATGTTTCATTAAGCATAATTATTTCAGGTCTTTCTTCGTCTATTATTATTTTGAGTTCGTCATAATTTGCTGATGCGCTTCTTATGTTCCATTGTGCTATTTTGATGTGCTGGCTAATATTCGTCTGGTGAGTCATTTCCTATAGTGTTCGTATTTTCATTGAGCGTATTTCTTTTGTTTATTGGTGAGGGTGGGGTGTTATTTACGAGCATGTAATTTTCGTGAAGTTACTTCCATGATTATTTGCCTTTTGATTTCTCTTGTGAGATTTGTTTTTTCTATTATTATCTTTAGGAAATCCACTACATCAATTGAGTCTGCTTGGCTTTCCTCGATTTCCATTTGTTGTGATGGTGAGTTACACTTCTGACTGGGGTTCTGCATGGTGGGGGGAACAAACATTGCCTGTATTCTTCACTATGGTGGATTGGAGGGGTAATGGGTGTTGTTGGTTTCCTTTTTTTATTGTTGAGTGTCTGTGAGTAACTTGGTCTGTTTGGGCTTGTTGCCTTGCGTATGCGTATCTTTCCTCTACTGTTATGGTTGAGTTTTGATTGGTTTTTAGCTGGGGGAAATCTGTGACATTGCCTGTAAATTCTACTTTTTTCTTAGATAGTAGTGTTGGTACCATGGCACATGTCTCATAGTAAGATTTGTTATTGTATGCGATGATCTCCTTTATCTTCTTTTGTCTCTCTCTTTCTTTGCAATTTCTATCCAGTGCGGTATGTTCAAGTCCACAGTAAATGCACTTGGGTACTTGTTTCTGGCATTCGGTTTCTTCGTGTTCTTCTGTGCATTTCGGGCATCTTATTTTACTTCTGCACTGCTTTTTTGTATGTCCGTAACGTAGACAATTTGTGCATTGTAGTACCGGACTCTTGTATACTTGGACTCTAAGTTCCACGTAGTCAAACTGTATACTTTCAGGTATCTTTTTCCCCTGAAACGTAAGTAGGACTTTATCATCTGGGACGTATTCGACAGTATCCTTTGTTTTGTTGTGCTCTCTTTTGTTCAGTCTTCTTGCCGCTAATATTTTACATGCTGATTTTGCGTATTTTATGTTCCATATCTGCGTCTAGGTCAACATCTCTTATGATACCTTTGCAGGAGACTAGTGTTATGGGTATGTATGCTTTCCATTCTTGTTCTTGAAGTACTCCATTTCTGGTGAGGTTGTTGGCTGTGATGTGATTGATGAATTCTATTCCTATTTTGTTTCTTCCTTTTCTCGTGATTTTGTCTATTCCTTCAACTCCACTGTTTCTTAGGATTCGTCCTACTTTCATCGGGTGTAAGCTACCTATATTTTTGTCTGTGCTCTCGACTATGATAATGTAGGGAGGGGTGTCTAGGCGGTCATATGTTTTAATTGTCAGGGGTTCTGGGGTTGTTGTTGTCTTACTCTTCAGGGGGTCACCAGGACCCCCTGAGTCCTCCATCATGTTAACTAACTATAGGCTAGGTGGGGTTAAGCTATTGGGTAAAAGCGTGGTTATATGGCAAAGCAAAATAATTAGTACCCTTGGGTGTCTTACCGATGTTTTACTTTCTCGCGAAACTCTATCGCTTGTGTTTATCTAATTGGCGCTATCTAAACTTGTGATGATTTTTATTTTATTTTTCTCTCACGAGGTTGTCACTTTACGCACGTGGTTCGAAAAAAGCCTCTTCATTTCTTGGCCGTTGCCTCCATTGCGGTGCATGGAACGGCATGGAACAGAAATCAGCAGAACGGCACGTTTCTAACCTGATCAAAATATATCCATCTTTGTTTCACTTATCAACGTAACGAATTTGTTGTCCTTTATTAATAATGAAATCTGGAGTCCATGTTGCCAAATGGTGAAATAGAAAAAAAGCACTTTAAATTTCAAATCCCCATATTTATTTTTCTTTTTTAACTATTTGAAATATTTTTCATTTTTTTTACAGGAAGAAGGTTTGAATGATAAGTTTGAAATACAACATTCTAAAGATATTTCATAAAAAATACTTCATTATCGTCTGAAGCAGAATTACCCATTCTCGGTACAGCTAAATTTACATCTGCAGAATATTATTTTCAATATCTGCTGCGGAGCATGTGGTTCATCCATGGGGTTGGGTATAGTTATTCTCGAACTTGCATCTCCATTCTATTGTAACAAATAATTACCTAGTCACGATTGGACTTGTAAATGAACTTTTTTCAGATGTTTTATCGCCGAATCTGCTGTGCACGGTAAATTGGCCAATTGCGTACGAGCATCTTTTACTATTATTTTTGTAAAATATTTGTAACGGAATAGATTTGAATTAACCTCACATTTAGGAGCATTGTACAAAAAAAGAATACATTCAATTTCAGCTTCATAGCTAGCCCGTGTATCTTGATTCGGTATCAGGAATAATTTAGAAGCATCCACCAAGTTTTTGGTATGTATTTATCAATATCAGTAAACATTTGGTCCCTCGGAAGATACAAATCGTATCCACAAGGAAATTTCAGATCTAACAATATCAGCAGCGTAATTTTTCATTTTCTTCATTTGCAGACCATTTTTGGTACCAACTTCCTTCTAAGACATCATATTGTTTATTTTTGAAATTAACAATATACGATGATTTGCACGTAATCACTATATTGTTTAAGATTTATTTAATAATATGGTACGAATTGTTTTATTATATGGAACATGGCCATTCACCTGATGCTTTAATTAATGGTAAATTACTTTCCACGATTGTAAATCAATATTGCAAATTCTTTTTGAAATACCTCTACTCTGATCGTCCCTACGAATTTTAATTAAATGTAATGTTGACTCTTTGAATTCACTAGAAGTAACACTACTCGGGTTTGTAGGCGAATTGATTCCTTTTTTGGTTCCAACTTTCCAATTTTTTAATTAAAATAATCTATTAACGAAGCTCTTAATTTTTTTGGGGGTTGGTTTTTTTTTTTTTGACATTCTGATAATTTTTTTGAAGTAATTTAATGATGTTCGTTGATTGTTTGTTTGGCGCCGACTCAAAATTAGTTACTTACATTAGTTTAGGAGCTTAGTTACTGAGACTAAGAAGGTTTATTTTATTTTTTACTTTTCAGTTCCGTATTTCGTCGGTTTAATTTTTTGTTAAAAATTTTTATTTGACAAAGATATTCGTCAGATGTTCTAAGCAAAAAATCTTATATATTATTTGGCTATGTCTCTCCCATTTTCTAACTTGAAATTGTAAATTTCATTCATAGGTATTCTTGTCACGAAAAAGTTTTCATCCCGATTACCATCAGAAAGCATCTTCTAAAATTCACTTGTATGGTATGAACCCGCTAGCCCCATTATCAACACTTCTGAAAATACAGAAGTTCACTCAGACATTCAACAAAAACACACATAATACAATTAATATTACTTCGAACAATAAATACCGAATAATTACTTATATAGTTTAACTCTGAATTCAAGGAAAATCCAATGATGTTCTAACTTGACATATACAGCTGATTGACACGAACCAAAGAAAGATTAATAAATTTATAGCGATTTTCTGTTTGTGTGTACATCTTGGAGAAAAATATTTCGAATGAAAGTTATGTCGACCTACAGTTGGCCAATATCGATATCAAAATGAATGACTTAAGAATTTTTTTACAATCTTCCAATAACTTACATTTTAAAACTATTCAACCGATTTGGCCCATCTTTGAACTTAGTCGAGATATTGATTAAAAAATATTTTTGACCAAAATTTTTTCATTTAGAAAAAAATGCCCTATTTTCATATCAAGAAATCTCGATCGGCGAAGATAAACCTTATTTTTTTTTGTGGTTATGTTCTCAAGGTAGTATTTCCATGGAGTCTACCTAAAAAAAACCCATCTCTTCTCTTTCAAAACCCGCTCTCTTGAAATTTTTGTTTACATATGGTTTGGTCGTTGAGGTCGATCGTACCATTGAAATTTTGATCATAGGGATTAGTTGACATTGCTTTGATATATGGTTAAAAAGGCCAGCATAACTGGTTTTGTAAAACTTTGGATTTTAACACGCTTTATATTAGCTTCACTTGTATGTTTGTTTGTTTGTTTGTAACCGACTCCTTTGGGCACGATTTTGACCCACTTCCAGACGTCCGAATGATTTGAAATTTAGCGGGTGTACATAATTCCGGTGACAATGCATTAAGAAATTGTGAATTGTGTGAAGAAAAAACAAAATGGCGTTTTGTGATTAGGGTTCGATTCGCTTCAAAATTGGTATCCGAGGGTTTTTGTGGTCGGAGATTATGATTCTTTTGTCAAAATTGAAAAATTCAAGATGGCGGCTCCAAAATGGTGGACGAGTTTTGTGATTATGGTCTGATTATATTCAAAATTGGTATGTGGGGGTTTCTGGGGTCGATTATTATGATTCTTTTGTAAAAATTGGAAAATTCAAGATGGCGGCTTTAAAATGGCGGCCGAGTTTTGTGATTATGGTCTGATTCTATTCAAAATTGGTATGTGGGGGTTTTTGGGGTCGAATATTATGATTCTTTTGTGAAAATTGAAAAATTCGAAATGGCGGCTTCAAAATGGCGGCCGAGTTTTGTGATTATGGTCTGATTCCATTCAAAATTGGTATGTGGGGGTTTTTGAGGTCGAATATTATGATTCTTTCATACGAATTGGAAAATTCGAAATGGCGGCTTCAAACTGGCGGCCGAGTTTTGTGATTATGGTCTGATTCTATTCAAAATTGGTATGTGGGGGTTTTTGGGGTCGAATATTATGATTCTATTGTAAAAATTGGAAAATTCAAGATGGCGGCTTCAAAATGGCGGCCGAGTTTTGTGATTATGGTCTGGTTCTATTCAAAATTGGTATGTGGGGGTTTTTGGGGTCGGAGATTATGATTACCTACCTAATTTGATGAATTATTCCATTTTTCAATTGATGGCGGCTTCAAAATGGCGGCCGACTTTGTGATTATGGTCTGGATTCTATTCAAAATTGGTATGTGGGGGTTTTTGGGGTCGAATATTATGATTCTATCGTAAAAATTGGAAAATTCAAGATGGCGGCCTCAAAATGGCGGCCGAGTTTTGTGATTATGGTCTGGTTCTATTCAAAATTGGTATGTGGGGGTTTTCGGGGTCGGAGATTATGATTACCTACCTAATTTGATGGAATTATTCCATTTTTCAATTTGCAAAAAAATTATGAAAATAATAGTTTAAAAAAACTAAAAATGCACGCTTTTATAAATAAACCACACTAAAAAGTAGGAAATAAATAATAGTTTAAAAAAACTGAAAAACACGCTTTTATAGGAAACCAGACTGAAAAAATATAAAATAAGAAAGAAATGTATTTTATTTAAAAAAAAGCGTGGCGTGCATGGTATCAATAATTATATAGTACATTACACACCGAGGCGATACCATGCACCCCACTCTTTTTTTTTAATTGAATACATATTTTTCTAATTTTTTTTTTGTCTGGTTTTCTATAAAAGCGTGTGTTTTAGTTTTTTTAAACTATTATTTATTTAGAAAATCGATTAAGGCTCAGGATTCAATATAAATTGAACATGTAGATCTCAGGTGATTTTCTGCAATACCAGACGTTGAATGATATTCACCTGAAAATCCATCATACTTCCATATAATATCAATGGACTTGAATGCAAATGTTTCTTTCTGATAAGCTGATAATGTAATTTATGTCGTTCAACATCCGCCGGTTTCAGGTTCTGGCCTCATCGAGGAGTATCAACCAGTCAAGAACTCTGGCTGTGAACACGTAAACAAACCATCATCGAGTTGTAACACCTTAGGTACGCCGGAAAAGATAAACTTCAACTGGCGGTACCTAGTGACAGAAAAACACTCCGAGAATCTCTCCACTCGATAGGTTTCTAAATAAAAGATTTCTTCTCAGTTAATTGCTCTAGCATATAGTGGAAGATAGTTAGTGAAGTGAATGAATAGAAAAATCGATAACGGTTTCTTACATAAAGGATTCAATATAAATTGAAAATAGGTAGATCTCAGGTGAACAACAACTACTTTCCTGGCGAATACCACGCAGAACGTTGAATTATATTCACCTGAAAATCCATGCATACTTCCATATAATATCAATGGACATTGAATTATCGAGCTTATCAGAAAGAAACATTTGCATACAATGTCCATTGATATTATATGGAAGTATGCATGGATTTTCAGGTGAATATCATTCAACGTTCTGCGTGGTATTTGCCAGGAAAGTAGTTGTTTTCACTGAGATCTACCATTTCTGGTTCAATTTATATTGAATCCTTATGAAGAAAACCGTTTAATCGATTTTCATTCTTTCCACTTCACATGGCACTATCTTCACTATATGCTAGACGGGCTTCCACTCCTACTGGAAGGAATCTTTATTTAGAAACCTATCGAGGTGGGAGATTTTTCGGAGTGTTTCTTTTCGTCACTAGGTACCGCCAGTTAAAGTTTATCTTTCCGGCGACCTATAGGTGTTACAAGCTCGATGATGGTTTGTTTACGTTGTGTCTCACTTCAGCCAGAGTTCTTTGGACCTTTGGCTGGTTGACTACTCCGTACTGATGAGGGCCAAGAAGCCTGAAACCGGTATGCGGATTGTTGGGTGAACACGACATAAATTAAACATTATCGAGCTTATCAGAAAGAAACATTTGCATTCAATTATGGAAGAATGCATGGATTTTCAGGTGAATATCATTCAACGTTCTGCGTGGTATTTGCCAGGAAAGTAGTTGTTTTTCACCTGAGATCTACCATTTTCTGGTTCAATTTTATATTGAATCCTTTATGTGAAGAAAACCGTTTAATTCGATTTTTCTATTCATTCCACTTCACATGGCACTTACCTTTTATTATTTATTTGTTTTATACAACTCCCCTACGATGCTCTAGATTCACCAGAAATACATCGTGAGTGGCAGCTTCCGCTGCTTCACAAATTTTATTCGATTTAGAATTCGTTCATTAATGTATATATTAAAATCGATTAAAGATATAATAAACAAATAAGATTCATTTACATTACATCGTTCGTTCCTGGGGTTAACGTGAAATTTTCGATATCAATTTGCTTCAACTTACAATATTTGGATTTTGAAATACATAAATTTGACAGAGCGAAGGTAATATGATTTGACATTTGAGTAGTATTCAAATTCGTGTATGTTTAGTTGCCTGTACAACAAATTTTATATAGGCTCATCTCGAAATGAAATGTAATTTCAGAAAGTATTGTTACTTATCAGTTATTGTTAACATATAAACCTAGAATAAGTATACTGTGTTACACAAATTTTACGTTATATACTCCTATAATTGGACTCTTTTGTCTGTTGGATGTATTACTACTATAAATAAAAGAAAAAGAGAAATCGACCATTAGTAGGTTAATAATGGTCGATTTCGGTGTATATTTGGCTGCATTTATCACAATTATGCATTAATAGAGTAATTGAACGTTAATAGGGGTCATTAACTATCGATTTCGTGTAGATTAAACAGACTCGTTAATACGAGGTTGCCGGGAAAATAACTTCACTGGCTTATGGCCCGATTATCCATCGGAAGTAGTTTTCGATCGACACCTATTGAATGGGTAGTAGTAATGAGTATTTTCCTATCATATGAAATGAATTGATTTTTCCTTTAATATTTTTTCTAATCTTTTCATTCTTCTACCAGCATCTAACCACAACAACATAGTCATCTCTTTTTTATTGTTTGTGAAATCTGATAGAACTGAAATCAAATAATCCTTTCAGAGATTACATGGGGATTAGGTACCCAATAAATAAAAGTCGCATAAACTTATCGGTTATAGAGTTCGTTAACACCTTCTAGGAATGTAATCTAAACTGAAACCTGTGATCCATATATGAATTCTTTAGGAAGGGGTCTATATTAAAACCGGTCTTTATTGTCTCCAAGATAGCTTCTGGTGATCATGTGCCTGGAATGGAAAACAAAGTCGAATAACCAAAGGGGGTAAAATTATAAGTTTTACCTTAAACATTTATAAAACATGTACCAATATAATAAACAGCAAAGTATCTCTGCTTTTTTTGGGAAATAAATACATTTTGAGCTATTGAGGAGCTTCCCCAAAGGCAAACTTACAGTTCAGTGGTCAAAATTGACTTGAAATTTCAGTTCAGACAGTTATCTGGCGTGATTCCTAAAAATTCAAATTATTCGGTTATAGAAAAGATGTTTTCATTCAGAATGATTTCTACGTTGGAACATATCTTTCGACTGTGGAGAAACCTCACAGATAAGTTTTATGGTAGTTGAAATGAAGTGAGTTAGCGCCACACCAAGAAGCCCAATTATTCGACATTATGTTACATCTTTCCTTTAGAAATTTGTCGTCTTTGTCTGAAATCAGAAGTGATGTGTCATCTGCATACATAATGCATGTAGTATCATCAAGCGCAGCTTTAACTGCTCTTAGGTACATATGTCGAGCAGGAATACGAGATTCTTGTAGACCTCTTTTTTCATCACAAAGAATTCTACCCCTAGCTCGCCTCTTTATTCTAGAAACAGTTTGTTTGATTCACAAAAACTACAAAGATAACATTATGATCGATCAGTCGAATTATGAAACCCGTCTCATATATAATATCAGTCTTCCTATCCCCACAAATTCACAAATCAAATCCTCCATACTTTACAATGTAAAAAAATTATTCAACCATCTTCCTCTTTCCATCAGGAAATTAAGAAGCAATGAAAAATTTCGGTAAAGAGGCCAAAAAACTCCTTCTTCGGAGAGTCTATTACAATTCAGATGAATTCCTGCTTGACACCTTCACAACTTATAATGTAAATTCCTGAGAATTTAGATTCCTTGTGTACCCTCTACTATATTTAGAGTTTTCAATGTGTATGTATCATTTTATATTGTCCTTCATTGTCTATTTTGTGAAATGGTTGAATTTTTAAACTTTTTAAATTTTTGTTATCTTATTTTAACTTATACAGTGTGCTGGTTTTAAAAATGTGTATGTATCAATCTGATTTAGATCTTAGTTCTTAGTACCTTTGTCAACAAAATTTTATATTTTATGACAATAAGCATTTTTGATTGTGATAACATCATTACAATATAATATAAATAGCAGGGGTCCCAACACTGAACCTTGAGGTACTCCGACAGTCGAAGTTTGAGTATCAGAATTGAATTTATCATGACTGTTATCAGATCTATGATTCACCGAAACGAATTGATTCCTGTTACTAGTGATAGACTCCATCCAGTCGAGGGCATTCCCCTTTTTTTCCAAACGAATATAATTAAAGTTGTATGGTCGACGCAGTCGAACGCTGTGCTAAGATATACAGTGCGGCTTTTTATAATTCCCCCCTGTTAACGACGTAAAACAATGGGACGAAAACAGTTTTGAATAATATCACCGATACTACTTTTTAAAATTAAAGACATTGTGATTGCTCGATAGAAGGCGCAGGGGGCACATCTTATTAAAAATTTCAAATAGCATGGAGGGTCAAGTGGCATATCGTTGAAAAGATAATTGAATTATCTTCTCAACCATCTTATTTTTTTTTGAATTTCATCAATACGTTTTTTCACAATATTCAATTGAAATGTCAAGTGAAGTGCGCATCTGAGTGGTACCCTAACATCGATAACTTTTGAACAACAACTAGTCTAATCGACAAGTTGAAAATGGTCTAAAATAGAGATACTGCTCTAAAAATTATGTTTGATAGCTCATTGGATCCGAGATAACGCTTGGAAAAATGTGCCAAAAGCGTGTATTAGCACATAAAAAATTGCAAAAGTTATAAACAATTAAAGATGAAAAAACAATGGCGGTTCGTTTTTTGCCAATATTTTATAAACTATCGATATTTAAGAAATTTCAAAACAAGATTCTGAAAGAGGAGAAAATTTCCAATAAAAAACTACAGACTCTCGGAACTCCATCTCCATTATTTATAATTTTAATTTAACGCTGAAAATGGGTCTCCGCGCGACATTTTTAAGTTGCGCGAACGCGCGGCGTCAAAAGCGAGTACGACACATTAATTAATTTATTTAAAATATTAAGTATATTTTTTTTCAATTTGAAAGAACTATGGTGTATTCGGAACACTATGAATAATTTATTCCTGTTGGAAATTTCACTTAAAGTTAATTTTTCAACAAGTTAAACGATTGTTAACCAACAAAATTTTCTCGAACTTCTGTCTTAATTGTAAATGAAAAAAAATGTTTAAATAATTGTCGTAAACATTTTTCGCTTCGTAGAGCCTTTCTTATATACATACTTAACAAGATCAAGCCATTAAAGTTAACAAAATACTCATACTTTGTTTATAATAATTTTTGTACTTCAACAAAAACAAAAAAATCCAAGTAATGTTGTTAAAAAAATGTTTTTCTCTTTTTTTTTTTTTATGTTCTGGTTCCCACGAAAAGGGATATCCTGTAATGTTCAGAGAACATCGTGGGAACCTAGGGAAAGAAGGTAGGAGTTGGTGTTCTTCTTAAATTTCTGAAGGTTGTATGCCTCGGGGAACACCTCCCTAGGCAATGAGTTCCCAAAACCTCGCTGTTCGTTGGATGAACGAGTCTTTGGAAAGTGATGTTCTGCAGGTCTCCAAAGTGACCACGAAGGGGTGTGATGACTGAACTTGACGGGTTAATCTCGAAGAGACTGCCAAAGCAGGAACGATTGTTGATATTTCAGAAGAGCATCGCCCATGAAAATATCTATAAAATAGAGACAAATCGCCAACTTTTCTACGGTGTTCCAGACAAGTGAGCGAGTTTGTAAGCGAGGCATCACCGACGAGACGAATTGCCCTTTTTTGGACAGAATCCAATAGCCTCAGGATATGTTTAGGTGCCGCACTCCAAATATGGGAACAGTATTCCAGGACAGGTCGGATCTGTGCCTTATAGATCATAAGCAGCTGACTGGGGGTGAAATAGCTCTTGGCACGAAACAGAAAACCAAGTTTTGGGATGCACTTTTGGCAATGGACCTCACGTGATTTTTTCCAGGAAAGGTTATTGCTGATAGTAATACCAAGCATCGATATGGATGGCTTCAGTGGTATGGTTACTCCTGACAAAGTTATGTTAGGCACAGTGAGATCGGCTTTTCTAGAGAAAAGACATGCTTGTGTTTTGTTTGCATTGAATTCTACCAAGTTATTAGATCCCCATTCGAGAATTGTTGCTAAGTCCATATTTATATTATTAACATTTCTTCCTCGTTCATTTCTGGTTTCACGGGCTGATATAGGGGCCCTGGAAGAGAAAGCGGTATGGAGGTACTATCATCGGCAAAGCTGTGTACTGGACATGAAGTTGCTTTCAACAGGTCGTTGATGTGAAGTAGAAATAGTGTTGGTGCGAGAATGGATCCTTGCGGAACACCAGCATTTATGAGTAGAGTGTCAGATGAAACTCCATCGACCACTACATGGAGAGACCTGTTTGAGAGAAAACTAGCAAGCAGAGAACACAGCTGAGGGGGCAAGCCATAAGACGGAATCTTGGCGAGGAGTCCCTGGTGCCAAACTCGATCGAACGCCTTGGAGATATCTAATGCCACAGCTAAAGTTTCTCCATATTTTTCAATAGATAGCTGCCATATATGTGAGACGTAAGCGAGCAGGTCACCAGTTGATCTCTGATGGCGGAAGCCATATTGCCTATCGTTGACAATTCCTGAGTCTTCCAGATATTTCATGAGCTCGATGTTGATGGCTTTTTCCATGACCTTTGAAATAATAGATAGCAGTGCGATAGGTCTGTAGTTGCTAGGTAGGGCCTTTTGCCTTTTTAGGGACTGGCTGTACTCTTGCAATTTTCCAATTGGACGGAAATACCCCCAAATTGTAAGAGTGGTTGAACAACTTGCAAAGAACAGGTGTTAGTTCGGGGGCACATTTCTTGAGAACAATCGGCGGGATTCCGTCAGATCCACAGGCTTTGTTGGTGTTGAGACCCAGCAAAATCTTTCTGATAGTACGTTGGCGAAAGGTGATCTCGGGCATGTGACTGTCAATAGGTGTAATGTTCGGGGGTTGTTTTCCCGATGAATCCAGAGTGGAATTTCCAGCAAATAGGTGAGCAAAGATATTGGCTTTTTCCTGGGCAGTCGTTGCTAGTGTTCCATTTTCTTTGGTTAGAGGAGGAAATGAGCTGGAAGTGAAGTTTCTTCCCACAGCTTTGGCGAAAGACCAAAATGAACGGGATCCGTTAGGACATTCAGCAAGTTTTGATCTTATTTTGGCATTGTGGGCATCTTTTGAGCATTCTATTGTCTCTTTGCATATGCCTCTAGCCTCGACATATGCTGCTCTGGTCTCAGGGCCCGGATTTTTTAGCCATCGATGGTAAGCTGCCTGTTTGGAAGCCACAGCTCTAGAGCAGTTTCTGTTAAACCAGGTCTTATCGGATGATGTTCTTCTTTCGGTATTCGGTATGTAAGTTTGCATCCCCAACATGATGATTTCAGAAATTGTCTCAGCACATCGTGTTGGATCTACTGAGAGAAACAAACTCTCTTCCATGGAAACGCTGAGAAAAACATACGAGACCTTCCCAGTCGGCCAATTGTAATGCCACATGAGACGGGGTGGTATTGTGCAGCTCGATGGTAAATGGAAAGAGCATGTTGTGGAGAAGAGGGTGTGGTCAGAGTTTCCAAGTGGGGCACAAACTTCTATTCTATACGGGTCAGGATTGGTGGTGAGGAAAAGATCTAGTGTATTGGCAGACTGGTTGTTGACATCAGGGATGCGGGTTGGTAGCTCGACCAGTTGTTCTAGACCATGAGTGATGGCGAAGGCCTCGGCTTGACGACCTGCATCATCTGTTTTGTTAGAGAATTTGAGCCAGGCAGCGTTATGTACATTAAAGTCTCCCATGATTATGGTTTCAGCTGTTGGATGGTTCTCCTGAATGTAGTCCAGTTTGAGTGATAAAAACTCGAAGAGGTCGTTATATGAAGGTTCATTAGGTGATAGGTAAAGGCAGCAGAGGAACTTAGTCAGTTTGGTATCAGATAGCTTGAACCACATCACATCAAAGTCTTTCGGTTCCAAACTCTCTTCACGCTGGCATGAAAGGTTAGCCTTGGCGTAAAGGCAGACTCCACCTTTGAACCTGAATCGAGAATGGAGTTCGTAACCAGGACAAAGCATATGGACCTTGTTGGTGGACGAGTTAATCATCATATTATCGTTTTTTTGTTAATACAAGATATAAATTGATTTGCAAAAAAAAATTTCCCGTCATTTGTCGATAAATTTTTCACAAACAAATTGATTATTTCAATATAAAAAAAAAATCCCACAACTCCATTATATTACAAATATTATGATTTAGAAAAATCATTAATAACAATTTTTAATAATAATAGTTTTTTTATATTTCTATTGTTTAAATAATTGGTCGAGAATTTTTTTTTCTTTAGATCATAATTGACAGTCCTTTATGAAGTAACAAGAAGAAAAATATTCATCAACAATTCCATTGTTTATTATTTACCAATTTATTATAAACAAATTTTTAACTTTGTTTAATTTTTTTTCTGAAACTTCTAAAATTCACAAAAACAACCATATATAACAAAGTATAGAAAAACAATTTTTCCAATTTTTTATTGTCCTTTGGGAATTGGAATTGGGAAAAATTGGGAATTTTGTTTTCTATACTTTGTTATATATGGTTGTTTTTGTAAATTTTAGAAGTTTCAGAAAAAAATTTAACAAAGTAAAAAATGTGTTTATAACAAATTGGTAAGTTAATAAACAATGGAATTGTTTATAAAAAAAAAATCCTTTCACTTTATAGAGGACTGTCAATTATGATTTTAAGAAAAAAAATAATCCCTCAACTAATTATTTAAACAATAGAAATATAAAAAAATACTATTATAAACAATTAAAAATTGTTATTAAGGAACTTTTTTTTCAATCATAATATTTATGATATAATGAAGTTGTGATTTTTTTTTTTTTAATATTGAAATAATTTTTTATTTTTATTTATTTTTATTCATATTTTTTATTCATTATTGATATTGAAATAATTTTTTATTTTATTTATAAAAAAATTATCAACAAATGTCGGTTTTTTTTTTCAAATCAATGCATATCTTGTATTTATAAAAAAACGATAATATGATGATAAAGGTAAAAAAATTTTTAAAACATTACTTGGATTTTTTTGTTTTTGTTCAAGTACAAAAATTATTATAAACAAAGTATGAATATTTTTTTAACTTTCATGGCGTGATCTTGTTAAGTATGTATATAAGAAAGGCTCTATGAAGCGAAATATTTTAAGAAATTATTAAAAAAAAAAAACATTTAAATTGAGACAAAGTTCAAAAATTTTGTTAGTAACAATCTTTAACTTGTTGAAAAATTAACTTTAAGTAAAATTTCCAACGGGAATAAATTATTTATATTGTTCAGAATACACCATAATTTTTTCAAATTGAAAAAAAATATTTAATACCTTAAATAAATTAATTAATGTGTCATACTCGCTTTTGACGCCGCGCGCGGAGCCTAAAAATGTCGCGCGGAGACCCATTTTCAGCGTCAAATTATTTATAAAATGGAGATAGAGTTCCGGGAGCTCGAAATTTCCTATTGGAAATTTTCTCCTCTTTCAGAATCTTTTTTGAAATTTCTTAAATATCAATAGTTTATGAAATATTGGCAAAAAACGGAATGCCATTTTTTTTCATCTTTAATTGTTTATGACTTTTGCGAATTTTTATGTGCTAATACACGCTTCTGGCACATTTGTCTAGGCGTTATTCCGGATCCAATGAGCTATCACACATAATTTTAAGAGCATTATCTCTATTTTAGACCATTTTCAACTTGTCTATTAGACTAAACAATGGGACAGAAAATATTTTGAATGGTATTACCGATTCAACTTTTTGAAAGAAATACATAACAATTATTCGACAGAGGCCGCTAGGGGCATATCAACTTGAAAATTTCGAAAGGCAAAGAGGTCGAGTTGCACATCGTTGAAAAGGTTATTCAATTTTACTTTCAACCATGATTGTTCTACGGAATCATAATTGCGATGAGTAACACGATATATGGTCGGTAGGTGAAGATTAAGGACTTAAATAATTTTTCATTTTCGAATTCGTTTCAAAGCTTAAGTAGGTAGAGGTTTTTGAATACTTAATTCATTTATTATTAATGAACATAAACATACCACATAATAGTTTTGTTTTTTGTTACACATGACATTTTATATGCATTATGTAAAAAATGTATCGACAAAATTGAAAAAAAATGGATGGTTGGAAAGAGAATTAAATTATTTTTTTATGTGCTACTTGACTTCCCATGCTATTATCAATTTTTAATTGGTGTTCCCTTCCCTCCCCCTCCCCCGCGCCATCTTTTGAGCAATTACAATGTCTTTTATTTCAAAAGTAGTGTCGATGATATCATTCAAAATACTACATCTAGTATTCCACATTATTTTTGCTGGCATGATAGTTCAAGTTTAAAGTGGAATTGAAGTGTTTTTTATCATTCCATTTAATTGGTAGAATGGTGATGGCGTCATAATCAAGATAATACCCTATTCATCAAGTTATCAGATGTCATTTTGAAGTATCTCCATCAGTCAGAAAAAAGAAATTTAAAAAAGTAAAGTTTTGAAATATAAATCCCAAAATTTTGTCGAAATTTTTTAGTTCAAAGGTGCTCCTTAATTCAAACTCGATTTGAACTTCAATTGAATAACTTCCTCCAAACACCAGCGCCAATTATGGTTGTTTCAGGAATATTGATAGTCAATTTCTTTCAACCCAAACATAAATTGAACCTCACTGTTAATGTGATGTTTCAGTAACAGTTGAAAATACTATGGTGATAATAGTATATTAAAGATAAAAAGGGCTTTAAAACACGCGCGATTTTTCGAGCACGACGGCGCAGCCGGAGTGCTCGAAATAGAGCAAATGTTTTTAACACCAGTTATCCACGAATACTTTACGTTATTTTTTTTTATTGGTGCACTTTGAAATCATATATACTGGTATTATTACTACAAAAAATAGAAATAAGAACTAATAATGCAAGAAGGTTGAATTCGTGATGTGACATCAGTATACCTTTCGTTGTCATGGAAATGAGAAAAACAGATATTCATTTGCAATTTGTTATGAAAGATCAATATTTGTTGTCACCAGAGCTCAAAAATGAATTATTCTAATATCGATTTTTTTGAATAGTGAGGCAGAATCGCGGTTAATACCGCGAAAATCCACTGATATATATAAAAAAGAATATGAAAAGTTCATCAAATGGGTGGAGGAGCACATATATATGAACGAATTGTTAGTAATATTTTATTTGACGTTACAAGGTACTCCTGTCAGATCAATAATCAAAAATTTGTCATTTAGACTTCACGTTTCTCGATTTGTTGATGTTGTCATGGTAACTTTAAAAAATGCGCGTTTTTTAAAGTTCGATTTAAACACGCTGAGGCGTGCTTTAAATGGGTAAAAAGGGGCACCAAAAAAAAAAAATTGATACAACATATAAATAAGGCAGATGAAATTGTAGTGGACAGTTCGAAGCAACTAGCGGTAAAAGTTTGAACTGTGTGAAGTAATGATACATACGTCCATCAGAGGCGCTTGGAGTACGTCTTTGAATGTAATGAAAAAATTTGCGTTTTCAATTTTGAATTATGAAAACATTTTTCCAATATCTAAGTTTGGTCTTGAGCTTTCTAGGTGGTAATGTTCATGTGCAAATCAAAATATTCTAGAAAACGGTCACATGCGTGTTCCCATTCAAAAGTTGCACATGCGCATTAGTTTTCAAGCGCACGCCTGAAAAAGTACAGACTGATTTTTGTGACTTCACTTTGTTTATGCTGGCAGGTTCTTCTGGAGTGTTATCCATATTGGTAGTTAATAAATATATGGGGTTAACTAGTAATTTTTGGGTTGTAATAAGGAATGCAAAAAAAACGCATCCAGAAATCGATTGGGGATAGGTCTGAGCTGGACAGGTTCACAAACAACTTTTATTACTTCAAATCACCATTGCCAGTTTTCGGAATAGAATATTCGATTATAAGGAATATTTCTCGAATTTGAATAGTTGAAGTTAAACTTTAGTCAAACGTTGTTCCAGCTGATCAGAGACCCATTATTTCATTGTTTGCAGAGATTACCGTACATTCCATATTCTTTTTCACATTTTCCACAGTTTTTGAGAGTATTAGATTTCCCAAAATTGATTATTTGATGAAAAAATGGCACTCAGTAAGGCCATTGTGTATAAAATATAATGGAAACTAAACGAATCGTTCTTTTTATTCAAAATACACCTCCGAATTCTATTTTTGGCGAATTATTTCAAATTCCTTATTTCAGATCATTTATGAGTTGATTCTTCAAAACGCCGGATAGGTTGAGTGAATTGTCTATTGAAAATAGGTCGATAGACTTTCAAGGAGTATTGAGATTAATTTATTTACTGGAGGGATTTTTTTACTTGCCGTTTTATTACAACAATCGGAACAAATATTATTCCATGCTATCACTGAACAATGTAGATACTATTGAAGTCAGTTGGCTAACGTTTTCATATTCACTTGAAATATGAAATTTCTTTATACTCCCATATTAATTTATAGACATCCAGACTGAAACTCATAATGGAAAACTACAAACTCATCAGTCTTTCACACTGACGTTTGTGAAATCTTACAATACTGATATGAAATAATCCAAATGGGACTGGGATTATGGAGATAAAAAATTTACTTTTTATAGAACTGACTCTCACGCTTTCCATATCCGTTTATGGAATTCGATAACAATAGTTATCAATGCATAGAACCAATTTAATTGACAGATATCACAGAATTTAATCATTTTGATGATTTACGGATTATCTCGAAAACTAATCCCTCCAAAGTGCACTCATTATCATTTCAGTCCTACAAAATTCCGGAGCGGCAGCTGAGTAAAGTAGGTATCTAACATTATACGTAATTTCAGAATACAAGGCTAGAATGGACAAGCCTAGGTCACAGGTGCTATACAAATCTGGTTTCACTTTAAATGGGTTACATTTCTGTTTGTTTCAGCAAAGGTAAATCATATGTTTGTATTTTCATGATATGAGTGCACTTGTCACATGACTACCAGAACGAGATGAACGAACAAATTTTTCTTTTCTTTGATCTAAAAATAGTTTTCTCTTGAGTATGAGCATTCTTTTATGAGGACCCGTTTTTATTACAAGCTTTTATTTAACTTGCTTCGTTCGTAAATCATTCTGTCATTCTTTCCGGTTCAACATTTGTAAATCATTTTTGGAGCACCTGCCGAGATCCGATTGAGCTGAAATTTGGCAGGAATTCATCATTTCAGTGACAATGCATTATGAAATTTTTGTTAGAAAAACAAAATGGATGTCGTGGGGTTATGATTATAAAGGCAATAGGGCCCGATTCGATTCAAAATTGGTTTGTTGGGGTTTTTGGGTCGGATTATGAATTTTCTTCAAAATTCATAAAATCAAATGGCGACTCCACGATGGCCGATGATCTCTGTGTTTATGGTCCAATTATATTCAAAATCAGTATATGAGGGTTTTCGGGGTCGGTGATTATGAATGTTTTATCAAAATTCACAAATTTAAGAGGGCGGACGAGTTTTGTAATTATGTCCCGATTTGATTCAAAATTGGTTTGTTGGGGTTTTTGGGGACAGAGATTATGAATTTTCCTTCAAAATTCATTGAATCAAATTGGCGGCTCCAAGATGGCCGATGATCTCTGTGTTTATGGCCCGATTCGATTCAAAATTGGTATGTAGGGGATTTGGTCGGTGATTATGAATTTTCCTTCAAAATTCATAAAATCAAAATGGCGGCTCCAAGATTGCCGATGATATCTATGTTTATGGTCTGATTCTATTCAAAATTAGTATGTGGGGGTTTTCGGGGTCGGTGATTATGAATTTTTTAACAAAATCACAAATTCAAGATGGCGGACGATTCGATTCAAAATTGGTATGTTGGGGTTTTTGGGGTAGGAGATTATCAATTTAGTCGAAGATTATTTATTTTTAATTGAAATTCATAAATTGTAGATGGCAACTCCAAGATGGCGGATGAGTTAATCTTTAGATGGTCTCCTCATTGAAGGGCTAGATAGCGCAGAACTTATAGGAAAAAGACCTCATAATAACGATGCTTTAACATTTATTTAGCGTATGGCTTACATGGATTTAGTTCTTGAGAGAAATGTCACAAATACAAATTCACATAATATGACAGAGGATACAATAGTACAGACACCATAATAAAATTCTATGTGCAGCACAATTAAAAATTAAATTTTAAAATCAAGGCCATTAATCCAGTCCAGCACAGAGTCGGTGGCCTCAAAGAAGTCGCTCTCCTCTCCTCCATGAGCTGTGAGGGGGCACTCAGTTGTAATGTGGTGAACAGTCTGGCGAGGTACTCCGCAGTCACAAGTCGGGGTATCAGTGAGTCCCCATTTATAGAACGAGTCACGGCAGATGCCGTGGGACGTTCTTATCCTGTTGAGTGTTGTCCACTCAAGGCGAGGCAGCTCCATTCCTGGTAGGGGTACTGTAGGATCGGTAACATAAATTGCTTGGGCCGGCTTCGAGGCTTCCCAGTTTTTTTTTCCATTTATCGATCAAGTTGAAATTATCTCCCACAAGTTGTTCTGCTAGTGGTAGGGGTGGGTTTCTAGATTTCAGTCTCTGCAAGCCGGCATCGGGAAGGTCACTGTGCACTGGGAGTAGGGGGTTCGATATTATTTTATTATATTCCCTAACTAAGCCCTTTTGTCTGCGGATGGTGCGAGGTGCAATATTGCTCAGAACCGGGAGCCAGGGCGAGGGTGTGCTTTTCAGACATCCGCTGATCGTTCTCATTGTCTCGTTGAGTTTGGTGTCGATAGACTTCACATGGCAGCTGTTTCACCAGACGGGGGCACAATATTCGACTACGGAGTAAACAAGGCTAAGGGCTGAAGTTTTGAGGGTGGATGCTTTCGCGCCCCAAGTAGTACCGCAGAGTTTGTGGATTATATTATTTCTGGTGTTCATTTTAGCTGCGGTGTTCTCTAGGTGTTTTTTGTATGAAAGAGTTCGGTCCATTGTTATCCCTAGATATTTTGGGTAGGGATTGTAGCGTAGTAAGTTATTGTTGAAGTACACTTGGGGCTCTAGTCGTGCTTGTTTATTATTTAGGTGGAAGCACATCACTTCAGTTTTATTCATATTAGGGATTAGTCTCCAGTCGGCGAAGTATCCCCTCAGCATGGCCGGATCTTCCGTCAGCGGAAATGCTTCAACAAAAATGCATAGATTAAGGCGCACTTAAGTACTAAAAAGCAAAAAATAAAATAATTACTAAAAAACCTTTTTGAAGAAAAGCTTTTATTCTAATGCACTAAAAAGTAAAAAAAAACTTGAGAGGTGTCAAGGGACACCCGGATGGAACGAAGTTCCTTTCGATTAATTGGTGAAGGAATTGTAATAATTTATAATAAGTTATAATAATATTTATATATATATGTATATATATATATATGCACTCTGTCTGTCTATTCTTTCGTACACGTCATAGATGCGCGGGACTTCGTAAACACAACAGAGTGTATATATATATATATATATATATATATATATATATATATATATACCCTCTCGACTTCGTAAACACAACAGCGTATAGGTTAGAACACGCACGGCTTGCTAAATACATAGGCATTGATATTGTAATATTAAAATATAATTTGCTTTTAAATTTATTAAAGTTATGACGCGTACACTTGCTAAACACACAATAATGGAGAGATTATAACGCGTATGACTTGGTTAGCACAATATTAAAGAGAGGTTATAATGCGTACTTGCTAAAAATACATAAGCATTTATTATTGTCTGTATAAAATCTCTACTTACCTAACTCCATCAGCAATATCCGGAACTTGTGCAGAAACACTGTCAGGATTCATTATTGTTATTATTTTTTATTATTTATTATGTACAAAAAACCTGTATACACTCAACAAAAATAATCGTCGCGACACCACACTGTTCAATGTGAAATAGAAGATGAAACGAAAATAACTGGCTTGCTTTCTATGAGAGAGAGAGAGAGACAGAGAAACACGGCACGCCGCACGGCTTATAACCATAGCGAAAGTCTCGTTACAACTTTTGGTCTTAATTTATTCCGTCTAGCCCTCTTTCGCAAAGCGCGATAAGGAACTACGTTCCAATAATTGCTTTGGATGTGTGACGTAAGTTATTCCGTGAGTTATAGATTCAAAAGCTTGTCACTTTTGTATTCGAACTGAAAGCTTTTGAATCTACAACTCGCGGAATAACCTACGTCACAAATCCAAAGCAGTAATTTTTAACTTTTTAGTGCATTTGAATAAAATTTTTTTTTATGAATTATTTTATTTAAAATTGTTGTCCAATTGTTTTGGCTTCACATAGGCCATCCTTAACTATATATTGGAGGTTTTGTGGAGTCAGGAGTCACCTACAATGATTCGTTTGCCATTCACGTCTAATTTGTCCCCGCTCACCTAACTGAATCCGCCAATAAACGCCTTGACCCCAGCCAGGGCGTTAAATCACATGACAAGACTCGATTTGATCAAGACGTCTAATTGATAGCGCCCATGTCAAACAAATGACGCTCGACGACAATAGGTAAGCAGTGACCTCGCGGCATGAAGATACGCGGCACAGGTAACCCGAGCAAGCGACTGCGCTCCGTTTGTGTTTTGTTTTCCACCTGTTCGCGAACTCGCAGCATTCGCTGATCGTACACCACCGCGAGGTGGTCATCCAATATTCTCCCGGCCACCTGAGATTACGATATTTCGATTCATCGTGATAGAACAGACACAATCTCTCGACATCGCATCGTTTAGTTGATAGGCACCGTCGCGGAAACCTATTAATTTTTGTTGGTCTCCGAGGTGAAGGTGAAAACAAAAGCACGTGGTTTGCGGTAAAGCACTCTTGACTTCCACAACTCGACAACTGTGTGATTGTTTCTAATTTTCGGTTTCCTGTTTATGAAGTTTTCGCGACGTATTCTGTGGACAAGACAGTAGTGAATCGACAATTTTTGCTGTTATTATTTGAACTAATGAAATGTTCCATTGATGGCTGGTTGGAGTTATTTTGTTTTGTTGCGTTATAAAGTGGTTTGTTTCAGTTAAAGTTTGGGGATAGTTTGACGTCAGTGATTTGAATATTTGGATAACATTTTGGTAACAATGTGCATCACGAATAAATGTCCTTCCTCGTTCTTCGGTGTACACGAAGGTGAGCAAATCAAATTAAAAAAAAAACAGAAATCAAAACAGCGCTGCTAAAAAATGTAATAGGTACTTAACCATTTTTAGGGCCTTTTGTTAACCGATCAAAAAGAAGGACGTTCTCCAGTCGACGCGTATATATATATATATATATATATATATATATATATATATATATATATATATATATATTTATGTATGATCACGCATAACTTTTCACAGAGCAGTTCGATTCCGATGATTCTTTTTTCATTGGATAGGGTGTACTTCGAAGTTGGTCCCATTTGAATTTGAACAAGAAAATCCATCCCTAAGGGTGGCAGAATGGAGGATCATTCACCCCCTGAATTTTTGTTCGTTAACCGATTCTATCAGGCATACTTTGTAGTGGGTTTTTCGATTTGGATGAGTCTTGTTTTATTAGATAGGGCATACCTCATAGTTGATCATATTTCAGTTTGGAATGAAATGATCCACCCCTATGGGTAGAAAAATAGGGGATGATTGGAATTGTGAACATTGGCACACATATGTAGTTGACATTGATAGATCCTCCTACATCCGTCACAATAGTACATTCTATGGAATGATGGAATTATATACAAAGTGATGAAATCAACTAACCATAACTTTCAAAAATAATGTATATTATATAACAATAAATAGCTAAAGTAGATAATCATATTATTTAACAGTTAATAGTTGAAGTAAGCTAGGTAAGTATTTTGGAAGTAATCAAAAGTTAAGTGGATATAATTAGTAGATTTCAGACACGAAAAATTGAAAAATAAAAACTTCTTAACAAAAAATTAAACCGACGAAAAAATCAACTGAAAAGCAAAAAATAAAATAAACCTTCTGTGATATATTCTACCACTTAATTAGCGCATGCGCTAATTAAGAGTTAAATGAAACACAGGCTATATATATATATATATATATATATATATATATGTCATGTACGATTTGATGTTAGATGTGTGAAGTATATATTCAGGAACAATAAATCAGTACCTAAACTTATATTGTGTATTAGTTCCAATATCACATAGTGGCGACGAGGACGTTTTTACAGTGGAATAAAGTTCAAATTAATGTTATTCTAAAAGAACTCACGAGTCAAACTAAAGTAATTCACGTGTTTCAGTGAAGAGTGTATAAAATGGCTGTTTCCAGCATCGGCCATATACGCGAATTTGACCCGGCAAATTCAGACTGGGTGATATTTAAAAGGGGCATCGAAAATTATTACAAAGCGAATGCAATTACGGAAGAGGTAGAATATATCACACCTTCTTAGTCTTGATGATAATGGAGCTCCTAAACTAATGTGAGTAACTAATTTTGAGTCGGCGCCAAACAAACTAGCAGTTAAATTAGGTAAAGCGTGAATTATGGCAGCGGGATGCACTGCGGCGTTTTGATTAATATAAGTAATATAATGATCTTCGATAATTGTTTGTTTGGCGCTCAATTATCAATTGAGACAAAAAAAAAGTTTATTTTATTTTTTGCTTCTCAGTTGATTTTTTCGTCGGTTTAATATTTTGTTGAAAAGTTTTCATTTATTTATCAATTTTTAGAATAGTTCAATCTACTGTGGCCCGAAAAACACACCAGCTGTTCTAGAACCCAAAAAATTGTTCAATATCGTATGATGAGGATAAAAATGAAATGAATAGTATTAAAAAACACAATATGCATTTTGAATGTTTTCTTTTTGTTACCAACTTCCATTATATGCATTGTTGAATGACAGCAACTGGTTGTGGTTATTAATCTTGTATGATTTATTTCAATGAAGAATTAATGTGATTTCTTCTCGCCAGTTTGATTAAATTCCAATTATTGAGTCAATTATACAGTTTGAAAAACGAAAATAAATCATGTCGTGCGTATCAGTCTTCGCAGGACCTAGCGCCCAAACCCTAGAATGATTTGGTTGAAATTTGGGATTTGTTTTATAATTTTATTTCTAATTCAAAATCGTATGCATATCGATCGAATGGACCTTTTTTTACTTGTAAATAATTGGATAAGGGTTCGATTTTTAGTATTATTTTATTTGTTAAAGGAATAAGAGCGCCGGACAACCAATTATTGTAATTTCTCAAGTTTTTTGTTGTTGAATCTAGTGCTACATCTCGCTGGGAACGGTTTTTCTCAAGTACTCCGCCCTCTACCTCTAAAACCCTCATTACACTATGCCTTCTTTTCGTGCCTATTTTCATGGCTATTTATTGGATGAATTTCCCCAAATGACTGGCACTATTACACCATGCCTTTTTAATGATTGTTTCAGGCAGTAATTTCAGAGTTGCAAACATAAGGAAAATTACCATTGTGAAAACAGAAACGGTCGTCGCTCCAGAAACGAAATATTAGTATATGCGCAAGGGTGTCATATGTTATTTCTTCAAAATCTTCCGAAATGAAATGGTAATTGGAATTTTCTACAGTACTATGATGGTGATGATGATGAATCATAGTTTACACACAAATATGATAAAAATATGATAATGGTGCTTCTAATAAATCATAAGATCATATTTATCAGTGGCTGTGACAATAACATAGAAGATGGGATAAAAAAGGCGTACCTAGAAATTTATTTTTCACAGTATATTCAGAACGAGCAGAGAAAGCATGCCTACCCCATTTCAGATTTTGTATCTCAATACTCACCCTGGAAACTACCCCCGTATTCAAAAAAATCTCCAGAACAGAGTTAATTCATCGTTTCTGAAAATTTATTTTTCACTCTATATTCAAAACGAGCTGAGAAAGCATGCCTACCCCAATCCAGATTTTGTATCTTAAAACTCACCCTGGAAACTACCCCCGTATTCAAAAAAATCTCCAGAACAGAGTTAATTCATCGTTTCTGGAAATTTATTTTCTACACTATATTCAAAACGAGCTGAGAAAGCATACCTACCCCATTTCAGATTTTGTATCTCAATACTAACCCTGGAAACCACCCCCCGTATTCAAAAAAATCTCCAGAACAGAGTTAATTAATCGTTTCTGGAAATTTCTTTTTCACTTTATATTCAAAACGAGCTGAGAAAGCAAGCCTACCCCATTTCAGATTTTGTATCCTAATACTCACCCTGGAAACTACCCCCGTATTAAAAAAAATTTCCAGAACAGAGCTTATTCATCGTTTCTGGAAATTTCTTTTTCACAGTTTTATTCAGAACGCGCTGAGAAAGCATACCTACCCCATTTCGGATTTTGTATATCAATACTCACCCTGGAAACTACCCCCGTATTTAAAATCTCTAGAACAGAGTTAATACATGGTTTCTAGAAATTTCTTTTCCACCCTAGATTCAAAACGAGCTGAGAAAGTATGGCTACCCTATTTCAGATTTTGTATCTTAATACTCGCCCTGGAAACTACCCCCGTATTCAAAAAAATCTCCAGAACAGAGTTAATTCATCGTTTCTGGCAATTTCTTTTTCACAGTATATTCAAAACGAGATACAAAATCTGAAATGGGGTTGGCATGCTTTCTCAGCTCGTTTTGATAATACAGTGAAAAAGAAATTTCCAGAAACGATGAATGACCTCTTTTCTGGAGATTTTTTTGAATACGAGGGAAGTTTCCAGGGTGAGTTTTGAGATACAGAATCCGAAATTGGGTAGGTATTTTGACCAGAATATTTTGAACCTAAGTGAAAATAAATTTCCGAAACGATAAGTGATAACACTGTTCGCTGGAGATTTTTAATACGGGGTAGTTCAAGGTAATATTGAAACAAAATCTGAAATGGAGGCATGCTTTTCGCTCGTTTTGAATAAGTGAAAAATAAATTTCCGAAACGATGAATTAACTTGCTGGATTTTTTTTAATCGGGGTAGTTTCAGGGTGAATGAGATACAAAATCCGAAAAGGGAAGTATCTTTCTCAGCTCGTTCTATATACTAGTGAAAAAGATATTTCAGAAACGATGAATTACTCTGTTCTGGACGATTTTGAATACGAGAGTTCCAGGGTGAATTAGTACAAAATCTGAAATAGGAGGCATGCTTTCCAGCCGTTTTGAATACAAGTGAAAGATATTTCAGAAACGATGAATTAACTCTGTTCTGGAAGATTTTCTGAATCGAGGAAGTTTCAGGGTGATTGAATACAAATGAAATGGTAGGTATCTTCCCAGCTGTTTTGAACCTAGAGTGAAAATAAATTTCCAGAAACGATGAATTAACTCTGTTCTGAGATTAGAATACGGGGAAGTTTCAGGGTGATATTGAACACAAAATCTGAAATACGTAGTATGCTCTTTCAGCTCGTTTTGAATAGATAGTCGAAAAGAAATTTCCAGAAACGATGAATTAACTCTGTTCTGGAGATTTTTTTGAATACGAGGGAAGTTTCCTGGGTGAGTTTTGAGATACAAAATCCGAAATTGGGTAGGTATGCTTTCCCAGCTAGTTTTGAACCTAGAGTGAAAAATAAATTTCCAGAAACGATGAATTAACTCTGTTCTGGAGATTTTTATGAATACGGGGGTAGTTTCCAGGGTGAGTATTGAGACACAAAATCTGAAATGGCGTAGGCATGCTCTTTCAGCTCGTTTTGAATAGAGAGTGAAAAATAAATTTCCAGAAACGATGAATTAACTCTGTACTGGAGATTTTTTTAATACGGGGGTAGTTTCCAGGGTGAGTATTGAGATACAAAATCCGAAAAGGGGGAGGTATGCTTTCTCAGCTCGTTCTGAATATACTGTGAAAAAGATATTTCCAGAAACGATGAATTAACTCTGTTCTGGAGATTTTTTTGAATACGGGGTAGTTCCAGGGTGAGTATTAAGATACAAAACTGAAATGGGGTAGGCATGCTTTCTCAGCTCGTTTTGAATACAGAGTGGAAAATAAATTTCCAGAAACGATGAATGAACTCTGTTCTGGAGATTTTTTTGAATACAGGGGTAGTTTCTAGGGTGAGTATTGAGATACAAAATCCGAAATGGGGTAGGTATGCTTTCTCAGCTCGTTCTGAATTTACTTCGAAAAAGAAATTTCCAGATACGCCCTTTTTATCCAATCTTGTATGGTATTGTCACAGCCACTGATAATGATGATCTTATTATTTATTAGAAGCACCATTATCATATTTTTCTCATAGTTGTGTGTAAACTTTCATTCGTCATCATCACCATCATAATACTGTGAATTATTCTATTTTTAATTTTAAAATATGTATACTTGAATTATTTGTTTCGACTTTTTACTTACCTGATACTAGATTTTTCCTTCTTTTCGGTCATACTAAATAAAACGAAAATTATGTGATTCATTTCTTCTTCTTCTCCTGTTTTTGGCCCTATCCTACCTGGAAGTTGGCCAGAAAAAAAGTGGGTTGAGTTATCTTGGATGGTTCTGAAGTAAGGAATTTTTCTTGTGTCTATGCACGACACATGAATTGACTGATTGCAGATAAGCATAAAAAACCTAGGTGCGTTATATCGACATTAGTGCCGTTAAAAAAAAACAGATCCCAGTTGTGTATCTCATTTTGGGATGTCGTGTATATAAATATAAATATTCTTAGAATGTACGTCATTGTCGGACCTATCGTTTCAAAAAGATCAAGTCGATAGCTTGGATAGAAAAAAGTTATGAAGCTTGCACGTACTCCTGGGTCACCCTGTATTTATACTATTGTCGATATCTTTCAGAACAACCAGATAGGCTGATATTAAAATGAAACGACATACACGTCATATATCTATGAAGAACTTATGCATTTCAATAATATTTTGTGTTTAAATAGTTTGTCCCTTTTCTGTTGAATGAATATCCTTGTTTTGGAATCATTATGCAGCTCACACCAACAAACTAATTAACAGTGAAGACAACAAACGCCAACAAATTGAATCAGATACCTTTCCAAAAACCTGTTATTGACGAAATTATCATTATTATGGTGATTTCGTTGAACGTAGGAAAGTTTAATGTATTATTTATGTGGGAAATTTATTTGAATCTTCGGAATGTAAAAATTATTCTACTTTAATGACTGTTTTCATCTTTCGACGCTGTGGTTTTATATTTATGGGTATAATGAATGATTAGCCATGGTCTAATGGCTTTGTAAACTTCCACAGTTGGAAAAGAAACATCAAAATCTACGTATGTATCGGTTTATTTCCATTGCACCATTTCTCACTTCTCTGGGAGGAGGTAACCAGCCATTTTGACAGAGTTTGATGAGAAGTAATATTCATGCGATAATAAATTACTGGCTTCTTTCATCTTTTTCATTGTATCAGTATATTCGGATTTTTTATTCATTATATGATCGCCATCAGTTCTAATATATCTCTTCCAGTTATTTGTCTATTTCGCATTTGATTTTTATGTTCATTTTCGAGCACTGTCTATGATAATACGTTTTAACTATGTTACTTTTACTTCACAAAACTTCTTTCAGCATTTGTATTAGTATTGATATCAATGAAATATTTGTCCTGAGTTTTATTCTCACATCATACCTAATGGAATGGCAATTAGTTTTTTTCCAGTACTGCATACACAAAATAATTTTATTATTGTCAATAGCTGCTTCCAGAACAAAAAAATGCATTTCTGTATTCTTAGACTTGGCTAAGGCATTCGATCATGATTGTTTCCGCTTGTCTGTAGGAATACGGGGGTAGCGCCTGGAACATTTTCAAGGAATACCTGTCAAATAGAGTCGATTGAGTTAAAATTCATAATTCAATCAGTGATCTACTAAGAGTAACTAGGTACTGTTCTGGGTCCTATACTTCTCTTGTTATATATTAACGACATTTTTAATAATTCAAATTTCACTGGAAAAATTACTTCTTTTGCTGACGATACACATTTGTTGGCAATACGTGGAATGAGGTCGAAACAGGAATGTATACCATCTTCAGATGGCTGAGTAATAACTTATTGAGCGTCAATGTCGAAAAACCAAATATGTAGCAAAAAAACCAAATAGAAGTGCTATGAAAATACCCAAACCTTCCAGTGCGCATTGTTTCCATTTTACCTGTACCTCTATAGTTGAAACCGAAAAATCAAATACTTAGGTTATAGTGGTTCAGTGACCCCGTTGGAATGACATATTAATACACAGTCTTTACTATAACTTTATGCGTACACTTTACTATAAATTCTATCAGCTCAGAAATATATTGAATAAAAAAGGATCTTAACTGTCTATGATGCCTTGGCCGAGTCTATAATGCGATATTGTAAAGTAGTTTGGGATGGGATTTTTAAATATTCTATAACTCCTGGAAATGACCCAGAACTCTTTGATATATAGGTAAGCTTTATTGTCTAAAATTTCACATTTTGTCGACAAAGTTCATACATTTGTGGTTTGTGTATTAAAAGTTATGAACATCATCTTATACTTAAGACATTTACATTTTTGTATGAAAGGTCACATGGTAAGAATATAACAAATACTTTCGTAGTATGTACATATTAAATATTAAAAATTAAGTCATTTGTTACTAATAATTAAAAAAAAATTCAAACAGTCACACGGTCAAATATAAAAGGTAATGACGAACAACACACATTAAAAGTATGAATAAACCACTCTCCGTATCTCACAGTTCACAGAAAGACTAAAACTCATATGCTAAGTATTCCTCTAGACAGTAGAAGCATTTTCCTATGAGAAGTTTCTTAACATATTTTCTAAATTGCTGTATGTTATGTATGTCTGTTAGTACCTTGGGTAAATGATTACAAATTTGGTTGCTTCTGTAAATCAAGGATTGTTTCATCAGGGTGGAAGTGGGAAACGGATGAACAAGTTTCTTCTCCTGACGAGTGTGCCTTTCTGCATGGGCATTCACGAACCTATCTCTGTATTTATGTAACAGAATAAATAATTCAAATAGGGTTAATATTTTGTATCCGGAAAAAATAGGCCTACATGATTCTCGCATCTTAACTTTGAATATAACTCGCAGAGCTCGTTTCTGTAATACGAATATGCTTTGCAAGAGACCCTGGCTTAAAGATAATGTTGAGGAAATCCAGACATTTCAGCACTCGGACGTTATATGAAGAGAATGGGTACAAAATGATCTTATACGTAATAACTTTATTTCCACACCCGCAAAAGTCATTGTCGGGCCGTCAGAGGGGGTACAGAATTTTTTTTTATATTCAAAAATTCATTATGCGTGCCATCGCCTTATAAAGTTTCAGTACATTTTTGAATTTTTCAAAAAATTCTGTACCCCCTCTGACGGCCCGACAATGACTTTTGCGGGTGTGGAAATAAAGTTATTACGTATAAGATCATTTTGTGCCTATTCATTATGCCTGCCATCGCCTTATAAAGTTTCAGTGAATTTTTGAATTTAAAAAAAAATCTGTACCCCCTCTAACGGACCGACAATGGTTTTTGCGGGTGTGTAAATAAATTTATTACGTATAAGATCATTTTGTACCCATTCATTATGCGTGCCATCGCCTTATAAAGTTTCAGTGAATTTTTGAATAAAAAAAAAATCTGTACCCCCTCTGACGTCCCGACAATGACTTTTGCGGGGTGGAAATGAAGTTATTACTTATAAGATCATTTTGTACCCATTCATTTTGCGTGCCATCGCCTTATAAAGTTTCAGTGAATTTTTGAATTTTTCAAAAAATTCTCTACCCCCTCTGACGGCCCGACAATGACTTTTGCGGGTCACCTAAATTTTATTCCACAGCCCTCTTTTCGAACGATTCTAAGATAAACACAACCACCCACCCACCCAAAATACGAATTATCGCTTAATGTGGAAACAGAATTTCTCACTTGATATATCACATTTGATTACCTACCATTTTCCTAATGCGCGATCATTTGTTTCCTCCGTTAATGATAATACCTTCCCAGTTTGAGAATAAGATGCTGAAGAGATTAGCGAACTGATCGGGAACACAAAACAGTTCTTTCTAATCAAACGCCTGCATACGGAAGGCAGTGTTGCCAGATCGAAAACCGAGGATGAGACCGTAAAAATTTATAATTATTCATTCACACTCTGCCAATAACCATGTAGTTATGCAGAATGAATAATACGCCAGCAACTGATTAAAAACTAGTAGAAATAAACATAGAAAATACTACCCAACAAAAATCGAACAAATCGAATGAGATAGAGAAGAAAATCTAGAATAGGAATATGTTCTTCAAGGATTCATTATATCCAATATCATAACCAAGATGGATACAAACTCTGGTTCTTACACCGATTCGATATTGTTCAGATTTTTGAGGGAACACCACCTGTTGCTTATACCGGAACTTCAATCTCTGTGGGAGATGGCGCCGTTCAACAATGTTTGTATCCTCTTTTAATGTCTAAACTACATTTTATATAAAATTATTTTCTGTGCTTTTTCAGTGTCTATGCATTTTTTCTCCTCTTCGACTTGAAATCTTGCTTAGATTATTTTTTAGTTCTTTGAAAAATAACGTGCGCAAGGAAGTATTAATTTTCAATAGTGTGTAAAGATATTTTCTATGATGGGCTCCATTTTTAACCGACGAAATCAAAATGGTGGAAGTTCTCTAGTCGACACGTATATTTTTTTTATGTATGACCACGCATAACTTTTTACAGAGTACTTCGATTTCGATTATTCTTTTTTGATTGGATAGGGTGTACTTCGAAGTTGGTCCCATTTGAATTTGAAAATAAAAATCCTCCCTTAAGGGTAGCAAAATGGAGGATATTGATCGTTCACCCTCTGAAATTTGGTTCGTTAACCGATTCTATCAGGCATAATTTTGTACTGCGTTGTCCGATTGGGATGATTTTTTTTTATTAGATAGCGTATACCTCATAGTTGGTCATATTTGAATTTTAGATGCAATAATCCACCCCTATGGGTAGAAAAATAGGGGATGATTGATTTTTCACTTGTGAACATTGACACACATATATAGTTGACATTGACAGATTGCTATTGTCATTATTTTCGTTCTCCTACATCCGTCACAATGATTACATTCTATGAAAGGATGGTATTTTATACAAAGTGATGAAATAAACTAACCAGAACTACCAAAAATAATTTATATTATATAACAATAAATAATTGAAGTAGATAATTATATTATTCAACTGTTAATACCTAGTTGAAGTGAGGTGGTTAAGTATTTTGAAAGTGATCAAAAATTAAATAGGTGGTAATTCGTAGTTTTTATCCACAAATGATTGAAAAATAAAAACTTTTTAACAAAAAATTAAATCATCGAAAAACGGAACTGAAAAGCAAGAAATAAAATAAACCTTCTTAGTCTTAATAACTAAGCTCCCAAACTAATGTAAGTAACTAATTTTGAGTCGGCGCCAAACAAACAATCAACGAAGATCATTAAATTACTTCAAAAAACTTATCAAAATGTCACCGCACATCTCGATGCCATCATTTTACGCTTTACCTAATTCATTTGCTTGTTTGTTTGGCGCCGACTCAAAATTAGGTATAGTTTTCCCAATATCAATTGCAGAAGCATAAAAAAGTCTTGCGGCGAAATCGTGTGAGCAGCAGTGGCGGGGATAACTTATTTAATTTAGATATTTTGAGATTTGAGAAATACTTCATAAATAATGAAAAATGAAAAAAAATTAAAGACAAGCTTTAATTTATACGAATACATTAAGAAAGAAAAATAATTTCTTCCATTGTTTGATGTAGGTTATTATTATATTCTAAAACGTATTTCGCTCGGCACACACCAAGACCATAGACGCGACTGGTTTTTAATCTTTCAGAGCTATTGAAACACAAATATAACGCGTAATTTATGACCTCCCATCGTAGAGACACAGCTGCCAGCATTATGTCCAACTTGATTGGTCCAGACGAATCGGTTGTACAACTGACGGCCCTCACTCGAGTCCACGTTGACTATGGGCTCTTTTGATGAACCGTTTGCCGACGGAAAATGTTTACGAGTAGTACAGATTATTTCTCGTTCCGTTTCTCCGCATATACGCTCGTGTTAGCGAAGTGAGTTTTCATTTGCTCCCTATAGAAACAGCTTCTGCAATTGATATTGGATGGACTATACTGACATTAGTTTAGGAGCTTAGTTATTAAGACTAAGAAGGTGTATTTAATTTTTTGCTTTTCAGTTCCGTTTTTCGTCGGTTTAATTTTTTGTTAAACAGCTTTTATCATTTTGTTTGGACAATCTAAAGCCGCAGATTCGAATATTTACCTGTATTCAGTACCAAAGGCAAGTACAAATCTTGACCAATCAACTCCATCATATTGTGTGCATTGAATTTAATATTTTCTGCAATTTGATGATAATAATATAATATCCAATTCTCCACCTGTCAAAATCTTGGAAAATTAACTTAACCTCAAACTCAAAAAACACCACGGTACTTTCTTTTTGCAATGTTCGGTGGCTTCTAATTCTAGCTTTGCTATTGGTGAATTTTGGCAGATTGTAACTTTTCAATCAATAAGTAGCAAAGCTATAATTAGAAAACGTGAACAATTCTCTTCAAAAAGAAAGCTGAGGAAATAAATACACTCTGTATTGTCTATTGTTATACTCTCCTGATCGACATTGGCGCCATCTGAAACGCTAATAATCTCTATTATGAAGTAGGTCAAGTGTCGCCAAGTTGATCCCAAAGTATTACAGGTATAAGTGCAAGCACCAGGGTTTTTGGACATAAACGAGAAGAATATCATTACTTACATTTATAACTTTCTTTTCTTGGCGCCAGTTGCAAAATAGACGATACTGGTTTTCATATCTCTCACGTGACTTTTTGGGCAGTAATTCTGCACTTACTTTTGACGCTTCATGTGATATTTCTTCCTCTGGTGAAATCATTTTAAAATATTTCCATTAAAAATGTCCAAATATTGTCACAAAACAAGCGTTATTTACCCCGTTGCTAAGGAAATATACAAACAATCTGCCATTTCTAGAGAACTGTCGATAACATATTATTTTATTTTGACATGTAAGTAGGCAGCTATTGACACTACAATACTACAAGTATTACAGGTATAAGTGCAAGCACCAGGGTTTTTGGACATCTTAACCATAACCAAGGAAATTAAAAATATACCTTAACGGCAGATTAGGACAAAGAAGAATAGGTATGAGGCAGTTACATCCGATAATAAGGGACAATAGCATAAGCAACAAAAGCAAGTATTGATCAATAACCGTATTATAAAAACAAAAGAATAAATGAACATTCAATCAAACGTAATGAAGTAAACATAGTAAATTAAACCGATAGAAGATTTAATAACAAAGTGAAGTCCGATAGGAAATAGAAAGATACCCTGAAGATCAAGGAGATATAAATAAGATGAATCTACGAGAGGTAATACTATGTATATCAAAAACAACTCAATGGTATTAGAGTACATTACATGTCTTCAGGATATAGTGCTTTATTTTGCACAAAATATACAGTGCTTCTCAAAAAGTCCTCTCCCCCCCTCTTATTTTTGGAACGATTATACATAAACAAGTGAAATTTGGAAACTGAATATTAAAGGTTGTAAACTTCCCTACTAGTGATGATAGATGACGAAATCGTCAAAGATGACGTCACAAGGCCATTGTGACCAATAATTTAAAATGGAACCCTACGTCAATCGACACCTCTTTTGAAAGGTATCGAAAAAACCTATTCAATGATACTAATTTTGTTTGTGTTTATGGCAGTTTTAATGGCTCATTAGTAAACTTTAAAATTTAAATTCCATTCAGTATGATAAAAATTGCAGATTTAAGAATCAGTATCTACTTAAAGAAATTGCTCGAAGTGACCTCCATTCACTTCCTGACAGTGACATATCCTAATTTTAAACTCTTCTCGTACTTTTGCGAATGTGTCTGCGGAAACAGCCTCACATTCTTCAACAATACGTTGTTTTAAAACGTCAATATTGTCAGGTTCAGTGGCGTAAACCTTCGATTTAAGGTACCCCCACAGAAAAAAATCCAAAGGTGTGAGGTCCGGTGATCGAGCTGGCCATTCCGTTGAACCTCGTCGTCCAATCCATCTACCACGATACTCTTCATCCAAATACCGTCTTACTGCACCGTAATAGTGTGGAGGAGCACCATCCTGTTGGAATGTTATTTCCAAATTGCCGAATTCATTTCGATTATCTTCCAACATTTCAAGGATTAATGGTTCTATTGCGTTTTGCAACAGCTCCAGATAAACCTCACCAGTTAAATTAGTATTTAAAAAAAGAGGCCCAACGATGTGGTTTCCCAGGATACCTGTCCAAACATTCACCTTATGGGGAAATTGGGTATGTGTATCACGAAACAGGTGCGGATTTGCGTCACTCCAATACCTCACATTCTGTGTATTTACATTTCCATTTAGATAGAAAGTACTTTCTTCACTAAAACAAATTGTTTTGACATAGTCTGGCTGTTGGTTAATTTTAGCATATTTCACAAAATTCTAGTCTTCGGTCTGGGTCGTCGTCTGAGAGTTGATGAACCATTTTCAATTTGTATTTTTTTTATGTTCTGGTTCCCACGAAAAGGGATATCCTGTAATGTTCAGAGAACATCGTGGGAACCAAGGGAAAGAAGGTAGGAGTTGGTGTTCTTCTTAAATTTCTGGAGGTCGTATGCCTCGGGGAACACCTCCCTAGGCAATGAGTTCCAAAGCCTCGCTGTTCGTTGGATGAACGAGTCTTTGGAAAGTGATGTTCTGCAGGTCTCCAAAGTGGATGAAATTTGTTTTTTTTCAACACCCTGTGTACTGTACTTCGACTGACTTCACAGGTAGATGCAATGTGAGTTGTTGAAGAAGTAGGATTAACTATTACTTCTGCCAGTATATCAATTTTTTTCTCATCAGAAATTTGTGGTCTGCCAGATCGTTTCGCCGTACTACCCGTTGTTTCAAACTTACGAAGAAGCTCCCTTAAATAAGTCCTCGAAACGGGGCGATCGGGAAACCTCTCATTAAAAATGCGTTCTTCTGCATGAATATTTTGTCCAGTTTCACCAAGAATTAGGATCGCTGCTAATTTATCACCTGAAGCACGTACCATTCCGCTTCTTGAAGCACTTAAACGTTCGGCTCACAACAGTTCAACAAATTATTAAAATGTACAAAAATATTGAGTACCAAAAGCTGCTAAAACAGTTAAACATTCGATCAACAATACACAAATTATTAAATATACAAAAACTTGGACAATTACAAAAACGTCGAATTAGGGAAACTAACAAAAACGTCAGCTTATTTGACAACTATCCAGAGGCGGAGCTTGAATTTGGAATTTTAGTATTAACTGATTTAATTCATCACAACCTGTGTTTTTTAAAAGCGAGTTGCCAAAACTGCTATAAACACAAACAAAATTAGTATCATTGAATAGGTTTTTTCGATACCTTTCAAAAGAGGTGTCGCTTGCCGTAGGATTCCATTTAAAATTATTGGTCACAATGGCCTTGTGGCGTCATCTTTGACGATTTCGTCATATATCATCACTAGTAGGGAAGTTTACAACCTTTGATATTCAGTTTCCAAATTTCACTTGTTTATGTATAATCGTTCCAAAAATAAGAGGCGGGGAGGGGACTTTTGAGAAGCACTGTATATGAGGTGATTAAATCATATTGAGTAACGAAATAAAATCTATTGGAATTTTCTTTATTCCCTTCGATTCAGGTTTTCGATTTGAAATATATTTCATGAGCTTTTTGTACATATATATCTATTAATAGATTTGAGTTGAAAATATCTTTCCTAACATTCTTCAGCAATCTCCCTGTTCATTTACTCCAATCTCCCTGTTCATTTACTCCAATTAGGTGAATTAATTAATGATGTAATCTCCAACATGCGATGAGGATAATGAATGAGTAAACTAATAACACCTTCGCGTAAATATCTGTTCGGCGAAGAAAATTACTGAATAAGGCACTTAACCTAATGACGAGAATACGTACCGTCACTATACCAATGCCACCCTTCCAGGAGTTTGAGCTACGTTCCGAGAGCGATACTTCATTTGGAAATTGGGAAATTTTGACTGCACTTGAATTAATTGAACGATACTTTTCCCTCTGGCAGTGTTTTGGTGCAAAGCCAACTGATTATTATATTAGAGATAGATAGATTCATTAAATCCTTCATGATCATAATATGATATAGGTTACGTCAAACAACAAATAATTCACAATAAAAAAACTATATTTACATGGGAAAAATATAACAATTTCGCAAGTGTGGAATAAAAATATTAATGCAAAAGAAAATATGAGTGTAGTTCACATTATGTATTGAAATACTCATCAGTACTATAAAAACAACCGGTAATCAAAAATTCCCTGAGTATCAGATCGAAATTATTCATTTCTATTTCGATTCTACGTTAGAGGAACAATTTTCATACAAGCAAGTTGAATGTTTCTGGAGCCTTATGAATTCTCCATGCCTGGTAGTGTACGTATTAGTATCACAGTTTCGAATATAATTGTGTATGGTTTTCAAATAATACAATGCAGTTGTGAATATAAATGCACGGTATGCACATTATTTCATTGAGAATAAAGTATTGTCTACAAGATTCTCTGATGTCTGTTCCATAAATCAGGCGTAAAACTCTCTTCTGGAAACAGCAAAGTATACATTAAAAAGTAGTTTTTCATTGAAAATGGACTTCAACTGTCTTACTGCATAGAAGCCACTGCTGACATTTTTACTGACATGACTTCATTCCCAGGTAATGTTGCTATCGATATAAGTAACCGAGAAATTTGGTGTTATCAGACAATTCAATGATTTCATCGCCTGCTCTAACCTAAAATTATCAATATGTTCATTGTTCCTGCAATAAAAGTACACAATAGTATATTTCATTAAGAGTAGAGAAAATAGGCTTTTCCGTGCGTGCGCGAAAAGTTCCCGTAGGAGGCGCAGCCGAACCCGGGAAGTCGTGCAAGCACGGAAAAAGCATTTTTCCGCAACCGTCCGGGATATACACACTTCCCGGACGCTTTTTCTTTGGAAAAGTAGTATTTTCCGGCCTAGTCCGGGAAGTACGTACTTTCCGGACTAAGCCGGGAAGAATCACGTCGTTGTTGTCATTGTAAATATGAAAATCTTGGTAGGTATGGTTTTGATAAATGCAGTTGATCATTACCATAGCAACGAAATAACGACTGACAGTTCATATGAAATTAGTTGTCAAAAGTTTGCATATTTTTTTATCCAATTAAAAATTTCCATCAAACAAATTGAATCCCTCAATATTAGCAATTCTCGAATTTCAATATAAATATTAAATAAATAAGAATTAGAATGTTTCTGTTAATATGTAGTATTTTCTGTTCTGTTCTGTTTAATTCAAATAAGAATTAAAATGTATAATAAAGAAATGAAGAAATATGTCGTCTCATTGATTTGTTATTCTACACGGTTGCCGAAAAAATATTGTACGCAACACGCCCGAAAATAGTGTTTTTGGACTCACAGACTTCCAGGACTCGCATAGGCTCGTCCTAGAATTTTGTCTATTCGTCCAAAAAAACCTATTTTCCGGACTTGTTGCGTAATTACTATTATGGACGTGTAATGAACGATATTTTTCATAATATCTACCTGAAAACCACAGATTATTAAGAAACATTTATTTTTAAAGATCAACGAACAAAAACATGTATTTTTAATAATTGAAATATTTATGGTACAATTTGTGTTGTTGTAAATATAAGTATTCAGTTTTTGATTTTCCCCACTGCATTGTATTCTGATGTTGGCGTTGTTTTTACTATCCTTGAATATGGCTGAACAATTTACGAGAAACTTCAATCTTTCTGCTTACCGATTCTTCGATGTAGCCTTCAGCCACAGTCGAGGAATGCCAACCTCCATGCCTTTTTAGAGTAAGCAATAAGCAAATCTCATCCGCCCTCGACTAACATAGATGCTGAAGATCGTCTTAAGCCGTGTCCAGTATAATCTTCCGGATTTTCTAGGTTCAGATATTCAGCAATACTGATTGTATGACACCCTGCATGTTGAGCAAAACATCTACCATTACGATACGCAATAAATAATCTTTTACTATTCATGTGTATGGGTCTTAGATTAATATATTTACGATAAGAAGTGCATGGATCAAAGGGACATCCTTCCTTCGTAATTGTGAAACTTGATTTATGACTTATGACTTTTGCCATCTCGAAGGAATACTATCAAAAACCGGCCATTATCTTCCACGTCTTTCAAAGTCAGACGAATCAAGTCATCTCTTCGGCAGGCACCGAATATGCCAAATATTAAAATTACTTTATTTAATAACCACTTCTCGTCTGGTGCTTCAAGTATGAATTTGGCGATTTGGTCAGCAGTTTATACTTTGGACTTTTTCGGTGTGTAATGCAGTAGTTTTTGGTAAATTATTAATATTTACATTTTCTTTTACTGTCAGACAACTTTTTGACATTGAAAATTGACTCCATAAAGTTGAAGCGTCCATGGTTTTGCTTTTTTCTGACAAATAAACGAGAAGAATATCATCACTTACATTTATAACAATTTACATTTATAAGCATGTAAATATAGTGTTTTCAGAAAGGTATAATGAAAAACAGTTTTCTTCACATTCGCCACCAAATACTTTTTGTGAACTGGAAGCTCAATATATTGAATTTTTCTTGGAGTTCCTCTGGGTTATTGGCATCAACTGCATACAGAACGACATAATCTGTAGTTATATGATTTGGCATATCGTTAATAAAGAGCAGCAAAATCAAGGAACCAATATAGATCCTTGTGGATCTCAAGGTCAATGTCATATGATTGTGACCGACAATTGTCTATTTCAACATGTATCTTCCTGGGAGAGAGGTTTGATCCAAGCCACGATAAAAAGTTACATCTGAAACCAAGTGAATACAGGTTATTGCAAATAATATCACAGTCAATATTATCGAACGCTTTCGACGAGTCAAAGAAAAGTGCACCAACCTTTTTTTATCAAGTGAGTCGCGGTCAATGATTATAATTATTTTTAAATATTCATCAACTTCATTCATTATTAATTATATTATTTTCCAACATATAAAATAAACCGTTGGGTTTTTCGAAGGAAACAGAACTTTGTTATCCATGACTATTCAATTCGTCGAAAACCTGGTAGAATGTCAATTTTTCAGTAATCCGAAGTATTACGCGCTTTCATTTGTATTTCAATTGTATATGACGATATACAGTTATTTAATTTTAATTCTGAAATAATGTTATTGTGTTACTTAGATTGGACAGGGATGATACTGACAGACTAATATAATCATGTCAAGATACAGAAAGGAAAGGTCAAAATTCATTAAAAATATATCTCATGACAAAAGCCAACTCTCTGCCCATTACATTTTAACCGACGAAACCAAAAAGGAGGAGGTTCTCTAGTCGACCCGTATATTTTTTTTGTCCTATCTTATCGCTATGAGGAATTCACTCATTTTAATTGAATTTTTTCAAATTAATACGTCTCTTTTTTTATCATTGATCGAAGCTAGGTGAATTACCTATATGATTAGAAATGTCATTGTATTGTTAATCTCACATCATTATTATTCCTATGACGTTAGTTCATGACTTATTTCAGTATTCGATGTCTGGAATGAATAAAATACATTTTCAATCTATTTACTGACTCACTCAGTAGATTTCTTCTCGGCGTGCTCGTTGGAATGAGTTCGTTCCCAGTTGTTATTGGTCTTGAATCACATTTTCTACGTAATCAAGATCATATCTTTATTGATATTTGTAGCTTAATGATGCCTCGAGCAGTTCAAAGGATGTTATGGAAACATGGAATTTCACATGATTTTATACCGGATGTATGAAAAACAATTATGTCTCCCCCGAGAACTCAATTGTTCGCGGTTTAAGGATTTTTATTATCCATTCCTAGACGAAACTTTTCTGTTATTTTCGAAGAAAACTGCTATAGAATTTTGAAAACTACCCAGAAGTCAATGGGGTCAGCTGGAAAATTTGATATTCTCAATACGCATTTTTATTTTTTTCCCAATATTTTCAGAGCACAATTATGCCAAATTCTTTCGATTTGTGCACACATATCAATAATATTCCGCACCAGTACAAAGTATACAGCCATAGAGGTCGAAATAACTTCGGACAGTATGGGTCTGATGTTTTGCTCAACTGGGAGGACCGCTTTCATTAGATGATTCATAGGAGAGGCTTCTCAACTGAAAAAACTGTTCAAATTCATTTTGTACTAGCTGAGGACAACCCGCTTCACTGTTTTTTTTGTACGTGCATTAAAAGACAATTTTTTCAATTTTAATAAAACACATTACCCTTCATTCAATGTTTTATTATCAGGCGCATATACAAATAAATTTTCATATATATCTATACAGTGCTTCTCAAAAGTCCCTCCCCCCCTTTTATTTTTGGAACGATTATACATAAACAAGTGAAATTTGGAAACTGAATATTAAAGGTTGTAAATTTCCCTACTAGTGATGATAGATGACGAAATCGTCAAAGATGACGTCACAAAGCCATTGTCACCAATAATTTTAAATGGAACCCTATGGCAAGAGACATCTCTTTCAAAAGGTATCGAAAAAACCTATTCAATGATACTAATTTTGTTTGTGTTTATGGCAGTTTTAATGGCTCATTAGTAAACCTCACCAGTTGAATTAGTATTTAAAAAAAGAGGCCCAACGATGTAGTTTCCCAGGATACCTGCCCAAACATTCACCTTCTGGGGAAATAGGGTATGTGTTTCACGAAACAGGTGAGGATTTGCGTCACTCCAATACCTCACATTCTGTGTATTCACATTTACATTCAGATAGAAAGTACTTTCGTCACTAAAACAAATTGTTTTGACATAGTCTGGCTTTTGGTTAATTATAGTTTCCATATTTTCACAAAATTCTAGTCTTCGGTCTGGGTCGTCGTCTGAGAGTTGATGAACCATTTACAATTTGTATGAATGAAATTTGTTTTTTTTCAACACCCTGTGTACTGTACTTCGACTGACTTCACAGGTAGATGCAACGTGAGTTGTTGAAGAAGTAGGATTAACTATTACTTCTGCCAGTATATAAATTTTTTTCTCATCAGAAATTTGTGATCTGCCAGATCGTTGCGCATCATTAATACTACCCGTTGTTTCAAACTTACGAAGAAGCTCCCTTAAATAAGTCCTCAAAACGGGGCGATCGGGAAACCTCTCATTAAAAATGCGTTCTGCTGCATGAATATTTTGTCCAGTTTCACCTAAAGCACGTACCATTTCGTTTCTTGAAGCACTTGAACGTTCGGCTCACAACAGTTTAACAAATTATTAAAATGTACAAAAATATTAAAAGTACCAAAAGCTGCTTAAACAGTTAAACGTTCGATCAACAATACACAAATAATTAAATGTACAAAAACTTGGACAATTACAAAAACGTCGAATTGGGGAGACTAACAAAAACGTCAGCTTATTTGACAACTATCCAGAGGCAGAGCTTGAATTTGGAGTGCACACTCCAAACCATACGATCAACTCATAAAGAACAAAAGATACCAATTTTGTTTCGAGACATTGTTATTGCTCACTAGAATGGTAAAAAAGGAAGAAAACACCTCCAAACAGCACAATGTGCTGAACAAACCATTTAAAAACGGAATATGTGTTGTAGAAAATCTCCAGGCGAAACGTTATTTAAAAAATTTTAAATAAGTTTTTATAAATTGTCTGAAGAACCATAACCCAAGAAATCCCTCTTAAGTATATATATATATATATATATATATATATATATATATATGTAGATTCAATACGAATCATCCACCGAGAATAACAAATAGAGAGAGGGAGATACAGACATCTTCGGCATGAATACCTAGTACACGAACATGGAACGGGAGCTGGAATATATTGAATTGAGACATGGTGGTGAATTTTCAGCACAATTTTAGGCCACAGGAAACACTTAATATTCGCTCTTCTTCCAACCAATCAAAACACCACATACACACTGACACACTCACACACACACACACCATCAATCACGTGTTTTTAGTGCAGCGAACACAGTTTTTATTTTTACGATATTGGCAGCCTTAACTCGGACATTGGCAACTTTTCGAATTCAAATGAAAACGTATTCCAATACTTCTTTATGGTTTACTAATGAACTTGTTTTTTACAAATCTCTTAAAAACGACTCAAGAAGATCGAAATATTTGACTATAAGTTAATAGAAAATCGTTGAACGAAGAAATAATCGAAAAAAAGTGATATGACTGCCAGTTACGTTTCTCAACTAGAGCAACATCAAAACTGTATTTACCATTTTCCAACGTCACATTATTAGAATATATCTGCGAAATTTGAAGATATTATTATTGGAATAAAAAGAAAATGCAACTTTTAGAAATCATATAATTGGCGGAAAATTCTTCGTTGTTATACATGTCTTTGGTTGCATCGATGAACGTTTCCATCCTCTCGCCGGTGGATTCCACCAAGTATCCCCCCAAAATGGTCCTTCTCTCCACATGCGTTCAACAGACTGGGTATTCACACTTAAAATTTTCATATTGAATAAGTTACGGCTACATTTAATGAATAATAATACCAGTCTCAGGGTCAACAGAGTTGAATGAATGATTAACCGTGAGATGGTGGAATACTTCGCCCAGTCTGTTACCGCACACCAGCATTCACTGTAGAAAAGTCAAAAAGCGAGTTTTCTGCGAAAAATAGTTCCAAGCCTCCAAAAAATATGAGCAATAGCTCATTCGATTAGGGATGCAATTCTGAAAAACATAATTTTTTATTTTTTTTTGCTGACGAAAATTGCAATTGTTATTTGTAAAAAACAAAAATAAAAAAAGTAAAGAGGTTCAGTTTTTTGGGAATAACTCAAAAACTTAAGCGCTAGCGAAAACCGGAGAAAGATTCTTGAAAAGGAGGAAATTTCCCATAAAAAAGTTCCAACTCCCGGTATCTCCATTACTTATAATTTCAATTTAACACTGAAAATAGGGCGCCGCTCGACCGCTATGGGATGCGCGCGCCGTCTCTGAAGAGAGTACACAATATAAATAAAAAAATTTATAGTATTAAAATCATGATATGTTTTTTGGGTAACCTTCCACAGTCTGAAAATGAAAATATAATCAGGAAAATCTATACAAGTGTAGAAAGGGCAAACTGATTAGTTCACCCCGATAAGTAATTGCGTTCACCAAATTATATTTCCTATAGAAAAATGATTCAATTTGTCAATAACTTGCCGTTTTCTGAATTTGCCTATCAAAAATTTTTTTTTTAAATTCAAAAGATATTCTCTATATAGTTTTTGCTTGACGTTTCGGGGACTATATCTGCCCCCGTTCTCAAAATCTTCTAAATCTCCTTTAATTGTTTCATAATTTGGATTTATTCTCGCAGAGTCTTTTTCGCTTTCCAGTTATTTGGATCAAAAATTGCAGAACATATCCTCACATCCAATGGCGATCACACGATTGAATGGAATAGGACAAAAATCTTGATGAAAGAACCACATCAAGAGAGGAGAACATTGAAAGAAACGGCCTGTATTCTTCTTTCCAATAACAACTGCTTTTCAACAAATTCTGTTGAAATGGATCATACATGGTTACCTCTACTCAGAGAGGAAGTGAGATATGGTAGAATGCTAATAAACTGATCCGAACAACACCCCATATATCAAATGAGCAATACGTCACTCTCAAACTTTTTTGGCAGATCTCAATTGACATCCGTCAGTTAAAAAAGCGAAAAAGACTCTGCGAGAATAAATCAAAATTATTAAACAATTAAAGGAGATTTAGAAGATTTTGAGAACGGGGGCAGATATAGTCCCCGAAACGTCAAGCAAAAACTATATAGAGAAGTATCTTTTGAATTAAAAAAAAAAAATTTTTATAGGCAAATTCAGAAAACGGCAAGTTATTGACAAATTGTATCATTTTTCTATAGGAAATATAATTTGGTGAATGCAATAACTTATCGGGGTGAACTAATCAGTTTGCCCTTTCTACACTTGTATAGATTTTCCTGATTATATTTTCATTTTCAGACTGTGGAAGGTTACCCAAAAAACATGTCAAGAAACGTTGTTCCTCCACAAAAAACCACATTCATTAATATTAAAATCAATTTCAAAATTTAAGTAAATTATGGTGTATTTTCAACACTTGAAACTACAAGATCAGTTGAAAAAAAAAACTTTATAATTCAACAAGCATTTGTTAATTAGTCCTTAATTTTCGGACCTCGGTTTTCATAAAAAACGGAATAAATGTTTAAATAATAGCTCTATAAATGTTTCGCTTCCTGGAGCCCTATTTATATATATATATATATATATATATATATATATATATATATATACTTGATAGGACCACGTTAGTTGTTTATTTTGTTTATTATAATTTTTTAAAGTTAACAAAAAATGAAAAATAAAAAAAAATTGTTAAATTTTTGTATCCATATGTTTTGCTATTGCTGTTTATCCGTCAAAGGCATTTAATAATATTCGAAAAAAAAATTAGGCCATTCGTTTATAAATTGTTTGTAAACAAATTGATTATAATAAAATATATTTTTACCATCTTGTTGTCTGAAGAATATAATGATTTGAAAAAAAAAACAAGCAAGCATTCTATTGACTATTTAAAAAGTCCATACACGTATGATCTTTTTTGAAAAAGATTAAAAATTTTAATTGTTAATAAATTTCAAGGAAGAACTTTGCTATCTTTATTTTCTTTAATTTCATAATAGTTTCCATTACTTAAATAATTAGTTTTTTTTCTTTAAAAATGATAATTGGCAGTTTTCAATAGAATAACCAAAAATAAAAAAAAACAAAGTATCGAAAATTTCTTTCAATTGCATTTTTCTAATTTCTCTGGATAACATGTCTTTTTTGGCATCGGTATTTCAATGTTTCAACAATCAAATAACACTCTGAGTTTCAATCCCAATTTTTTTATCGATTCGGCCTATTCTTGATGAAGATTCATTACAAAGCAAAAAAAGAGACTTATTCTACTGAAAACCACCATAGTACATAGTATTATCTCCAGCTGAAGAAGCTCTTGTATAGCGAAACACCTGTCATGATTTTGTAAACCCAATTTCGTGAAAATCACTTAGTGAGGTATTTTGTCGTGCAATAATGTGATTAAGGGTGTATGTGGTGTTTGGGCTGAAAGAAGGGCGAGTTTTGAGTGTCGTCACACAAACATAAGTAATACCGAGACTGATGTGAAGAATTCAAAAATCCTCGTACAACTTTACATGCTAATCATATATTAGAAGCTTATCTATTCTGTAGTCACGGGCAATCAATATTAATGAACTCCTAGATCAAGAATCATTGCCTTCTTTAGGAATAACCAAATAAATTGAAAATGTGTCAACAAATAATAACACAGCTGGTGAAACCAGTATTATGAACATGGTAACTTTTCATGAAAAACCTGCCAACCTGGAAGAATGCTCCAACAGAACATGAGTCAGATAAAAATAATAACAGGGCTAGTGTTTCCTTAGACGGTAGTGTTCGGTTAGCAGACCGTTTAGTGTGTGTGTCTTCATTCTGGGATCTTAGTGATTTGCTTGGATGTCCTACCAAAGACTCTGCTTTGGTCCCAATGCTGTTTTTATTTCATTCAACTCGTTGATAAAAGAAACAGTTCCCACACTTTCTAAATTGAGGCACACAGGAGACAAGTACTATAGGGGCCGCAAGAAGAATATAACAACAAAAATACAGAAGATCTTAATTCTTTCACAAGGGAAAATGCAATGAGCTCCAATGCTTCAGATACAGAGGCAAAAGACAGGTGGATCCTAAATGCAGAAAATATTGTTTCCCACCTTTTCCCTTTTTGATGAAATGACAATTTGTCAACTGCTATTTCGAAGAAGTAGTAGTGTGGCGGATGGAAGCATGGAATCGAAAAAGGAACACAATGTGAAAATACAATTGAATTCACATAATTTTACACAAAATAGGCGTTATCATTCAGTATGTCTTCTTTGTCCGATAATTGTGAGGTATGTTTCATTTTGTTGATTTTCCTGGAAGATAGAGATTCAACTGCCTTCCAACCTTTAAGGTGATCTTTCCCATGCTAGTTTTCCATCTTTAGCTATACATTGGAAGAATCCACCAAGGAAAACGTTGCCCAGGAACATCGAAAGGAGCCGGTTTCTTCAAAGAATCATAGAACTGTTCGAAATACACATCCTTTTGGGGGTTCCGTACATCAAATGATGATAAATAAAATGAAGTGTAAAAAACCTTTTCAAAGACAAAATTTTACTCAAGCCCTGTACTAAAACATAAAATAAGTTTAAGTCATCGCTGACAATGATTTAATTATTTTTTGTTGAATTATTTGGGCAATGATTGGTTGGTAAGTAACAACTTGTCGAAGTATTAATTTCATTACAATTCACGCGACAACCTTTTCGAAACCAAATAATGCAACAAAAAATAATTAAATCATTGTCAGCGATGACTTAAACTTATTTTATTCGTTTCAGTACACGGCTTAAATAAAAGCTTGTCTTCAAAAAGGTTTTTTATTAGTTATTTTATTTTTGCTTTTTAGTTAGTTCGTCTTAATCTGTTCATTTCTAATAGAGCTTCGTTATTACAAGGTATCTTCCTGTGAGTTTTGAGCTGAAAGAAATCATGATCTCCGACCTCAAAAACTCCCACACAAAAATTTTTAATAGAATCTGACCATGATCACAGAACTCGTCCGCCATCCTGAAGTCGCCATCTTGAATTTATAGATTTTGACAAAAAAATCATAATCTCCAAACCTGAAAACCCTCACATACCAATTTTGAATGAAATATGACCATAATCAGAAAAATTGTCCTCCATCTTGGGACCGCCATCTTGAATTAATAAATTTTGACAAAAAATCAAAATCTCCGACCGCAAAAACCGCCGCATTCCAATTTCCATGGAAATCGGACCATAATGACAAAACTCGTCCTCCATCTTGAATTTATGAATTTCGACAAAAAACTAATGATCTCTGACCCCGAAAACCCCCGCATACCATTTTCGAATCGAATTGGACCATAATCACAATACTCGTCCCCCATCTTGGGGCCGCGATCTTGAATGTATGAATTTTGACAAAAATTTCATAATCTCCGACCCCGAAAACCCCCACATACCAATTTTGAATAAAATCGGACCATAATTAAAATCTCGTTTGCCATCTTGGAGCCGCCATTTTTTCCATAATGCATTGTCACCGTAGTGAACACCTGCCAAATTTCGAATTAATCGGACGATTAGAAGTCGGTCAAAATTCATCTCCAAGATTAGGCTCTAACTAACGAACGAACTAACAAGTGAAACTAAATAAAAGCCTGTAAAAAAATGACTAATCAAAAAACTTTTTAGGGGAAAGTTTGGGAAGTTATTTTTCTCTTTGTAGTCGGACATGTTGAAAGTAACTAAATTATTTTTCAGAACTCTTCAATTGCTCTTCAAATATATTGCTTAAAATGCCCAGAAAGTGTTGTGCTTCGTATTCCCAAGGTGGTGGGTACAAATCTTAGAGTAGGTCAGATACTCAGTGAATGGCTAAGAATCGCAACTGTGCAGCAACTTGAGTAGCGAGATTAACCAAGTACGGTTATATTGTGTTCTGTTTTTTACGTATAATATCGATTGAATGATGATGAAAATTTATTCGCTACAGAATATCACCACACTGACGTCACTTCACTACTACAATAAGACAAATTCAGTTAATGCCCTTTGACATATTTTCTTTTTCAATTTTTTTTTCATTAATATACTTTTAACGATTATTGGTAAAAAATAGGAATAGTTAGGCCAATGAAAATGTGGCATACGCCTTATTGCCTTTTTCACATTTTAAAATTTCATGTGATTTTATTTTATAGTCCTGCTATTTTCCGAGTGATATTTTCGGTTGTAATATAACTGGTGCTATGATTATATCGGTGATAGCAACGAGTTAAAACCGATGAAAATAGAGTGCGCAGCAGGAGTTCTATTTCCATCGGTCTCAACGAGTGCTATCAGCGATGAATAATCATTGCACGAGTTAAATTTGGTCAGAGAATAAAATGAACGTTATCAGATAAAATAAACATCAAACTGACAGTATACAATTTTCATCAGAAACAGTTGACGGGTAATTTCGATTTGATAGTCTCTTAGTACTCTGTTGTTTTATCATCTCAGCCAATCACATTGGTTGGAAATGTGACATATGACACGTGAATTATATTCTCACTTATAATTGCATGAGAGGTTTGTATTTCATCGGGTAAATTGGGGTTGTTTAATGAGAAACTGTTGCCTAGCAATTAGACGAGAAAAACTGTCAACTATTGAAAACGCGACACCGAAGGTGGAGAGTTCTGAAGTTGACAGTTTCTCGAGTCAAATTGCTGAAGGAAACAGTTTAGAATTTGAACAACACAAATTTACCTGATTCAATACAAACATCGAGTGTAATTCGGCAGGACAATTTAATGAAGTTGTTGACAAACATGTCAAACTATTTATTTTGGCAACCAACACCGCGATAATTGATAAACAAATGAATAAGTGAAAAAACCACTAGTGCATTTGTCGCTGTAAAAGTTGCAGCTAGCTTTTGCCGCTGTCAAACTGACAATTGCACTGTGGCATATGCGATTTTTATACATGAGTTGAATTGAACACATATTCACTTTATCTTAGAAAATCAATTAACATTTTAGAGTTTCTTCCAACGATACTGTAAGACTCATTAATAAAAAACGGTTAATTGTTTTTCACGGAATACTAAAAAGGAAGAGAAACGCAACATAGAAAAGCAACATTTCTCAGCTCAAATATACCTATCATATGATTTTCTCAGACTTGCATTTCGAACTATAGAGAAATCTTCCATTACGAAACCACTCTTCGAATGTTTTGAACAACCGTGTCAATGATAAATGGGATTATTTTTAAAATTCGATCAATGCGGTTAGTCATTGAACGGAATTAAATCAAATTTTGATGGATTTTCCGCTAAATAGTTTCGAATATCTGCTTGAGCTCCTACTAACATAAATAATGAACTATTGTGTCAAGGATCTACCAATACCTTGTAAACGTCAGATGTATTTCATTCTCGTACAATCAGGGCAATTTGTTGTATTTCGATCATAATCATGTAATTATCGCTGACTCTTTCCGTACCCGCACATAATACAGGAGTAGCCAAAAAACTATTTTCATTGGTTGAGAACTACCACCTACAACAACATTGGAGTATACCAAATCTTCCATAACCAATATTTTTCATCTGAATTTCTCTACAGGGTGTGCATAAAATAAGAAATAAATTCATTATCTAGGAAAGGAAAAGCTTTTCGAGAAAATCTGCGGTCACGTCAACCTTTGTTTAAAGATGCGCACCTTTTGATTATAGTCGCATTGATGACGTCATCACTGATCCAAATATGACGGCATCGACATTTTTTTCAAATGGCAACCTCTATTATTGACAACGCCAACAGTTTTGTCATGTTACATGAGAACATTTTCGAGAAAATTAATGTTATATGATTTTAAGTTGATTGAACAAACTGATTAATTAAGTGTTCCAACTGAAGTTTTTGCTGAGCCTGGCAGTATCCAAGACGATGAGTAAATTCTTATTGGACCTTACTGACATTTCTTGAGAAATATTGTTATATTCATTTGTAATTTTAGGACGCCCAACAGTAACAGTTTCTCGAAACTTCCTTCCAGCTTTGCTTACTCCTGATTCAGTTATGGGCCTATCCGGGTATTTGATATTGAACAGTTTAACTATATCTTGTTGCGTTAGTACTCTGTCATCGTATCCAATTTCGTTTCTCGTAGTAACAGAAAGACGCATTTTATTCTTTATTTTTTCGAAACAAAGTGAATTAATGAATTGAGAACTTTAAAACTGTGACCTACGTCAACAAAACAGCTCTCGGCAAGGTATCAAAAAAAGTAAAATGTGTTTTTCGCGCTAATAATAAGAGTGCATTATTTACGTTCTTACCAGTAACGTGCTGAAAGCTAGGAAGGAGTTCACTTTGAACACTTAATCAATTAGTTTGTTCAATTAACTGAATAAAATAAATTAATTTTAAATCATAATAATTTTTCTCGATAATTTTCTTATGTAATATGATGAAACTTTTCATGAGCTGTGTGCAGAAAAATATGCTCTTCCAGATTGCACTGTCAATAATAGAGTTTGCCATTTGAAAAAAATGCCGATGACGTCAAATCTGGAACAGTAATGACGTCACCAATGCGACTAGAACGTCATAAGATGCGCATCTTGAAACAAAGGTTGACGTGTCCGAGGATTTTTCGGAAAAACTTTTCCTTCTCTAGATAATGAATTTATTCCTTACTTTATGTATACACTGTATATCAAACAGACCCATCTGCTTGTATCTCAGAACTGTCTCATAATACAAGTATTATTAGCCTGGTCTATTCGAAATTATTATAGGTGCTAATTTCTATTGTTTACAATCATATTTTGCTATTTGAGTAGGGCCTACAAATGTTCAACAATCTTTCAAAGGTAATAAAGTCTTGTGGCTAACTATTACTTTTTAAAAGAAGACGATTTTTTTTTCAGCTGAAAAATATTTTTATAATATAAGTGAGATTTCATTATTCGTCAATGTGAAATAGCACAGATATTTGTACTGTATTTTCAACCGACGAAACCAAAAAGGAGGAGGTTCACTAGTCGACGCGTAATTTTTTTTTTTATTTTTTTTTTATGTATGATCACGCATAACTTTTTACTGAGACGTCTGATTCCGATAATTCTTTTTTCAGTGGATAGGGTAGCAAAATGAAGGATATTGATCACTCACCCTCTGAATTCTGGTCCGTTTACCGATTCTATCAGGCATAACTTTGTACTGGGTTCTTCGATTTGGATGATTATTTCTTTAATGGATAGGGTATTCCTCATATTTGGATTTCGAATGGAATTATCCACCCTTACGGGTAGACAAATACGGGATAATTGATTTTTCACTTGTGAACATTGGCACACACATATGTAGTTGACAATGACAGATCGCTACTGTCATTATTTTTGTTCCACATCCGTCACAATCATTATATTCTATGAGAAGATGGAATGATATACAAAGTAATTACATAAACTAACCAGAACAACAACAATAATTTATATTACAACAAATAGTAAAAGTAGATAATCATATTATTTAACTGGTAATAGTTGAAGTAAGGTGGGTAAGTATTTTGGAAGTAATCAAAAAACAAGTAGGTAGTAATTAGTAGATTTCAGCCACAATAAAATGAAAAATAAAAACTTTTTAACAAAAAATTAAACCGACGAAATACGGAACTAAAAAGTAAAAAATAAAATAAACCTTCTTAGTCTGAATAACTAAGCTCCTAAACTAATGTAACTAATTTTGAGTCGGCACCACACAAACAATCAACGAACATCATTGAATAACTTCAAAAAATTTTTTTTTAGGAACATTTTATTGTAGTTTTTTTTATTTTTATGTTAGGTTGAATTGTTTCGTAATATCCTAAATTTGTATCGTCAACATAAATGTGTGACCATTCCTATACATGTGAAAGTCACAAGGAAAATGAACTGATTGATTGATTCCAACCGCAAACTGATTCATTTTTTATACATTCATCATGAATAATTGAAATAGTTTCTCAGAGCACAATATATTACCCTCAAAAAATATGATGATGTTCGTTGTGGCTGTTTTGAGGAAGAATTTTTGCATTTTTTACAATAGCCTAACCTTCGCCTTTTCAGGTCGAATGCATCTACCCTATATTACTATTGTAATCAAAAAGGATTTAAAATAAATAAAATAAAACATTTATTATTATTATTATTGATATGTGACGGTAAGAATTTCATGTAGAAGTAAATTTGGCATAGATGAAAGCGTTTTCCTTATTTTTTCATGTTACCAATTCGGTTACATCCAAATTATTGGTTATCGAAATTAGTTTTGGTTTGTGAATTTTTCTTTTCTTGGCATTTTCGTTCATTGCATTAACAAGAATCTTTGTGTATAGTGTCAAAATGTCTCTTGATTCATTTTCCTGTCCCTTTCTGCTTCCCATATTTTTTCAAGCTTGTATTTTTTCATCATTTTAGTCTTTTCCCGATTGGGCCATCCACTATGACTTTCCTGGTGATCCCATTTATTTTCTCAGTATTTTTCTCAAAAATAGTAATGAAATCAAAAGGGGCTCCATGTGAGAGGCATGAAGGTGTACCAGTAAAATTTTGATGGAGAGTACGTTAGAAATGAGAAATATTGTTGACTTGTTAGTTTTTAAATAAAATATAAAAAAGACAAAATTCTTTTGGATATGGAATTCAGGAGCAATAAATAATTCATTAGGTTGCATTTTTGTTAATTGAATTTCTTTAAAGTTTGTGTACGCAAACAAATGCCTTTCATTGGATTTGGGAGATTATTTTTTGAGCATCATGCACTGTGGAAAGTTCAAAAACGTCAATACGAAATGAAAAAATTCGCAACTAAATTAATTGATTGTTCATGAATTTTACATTTTTCGGTATTTATATTTATTTTATGAAGAACTATAAATTCCAAACATTTTCTTCAGATACCACTATTCCCATCCTACATGCCTCACTCATGGCTACCACTTTGTTTCCATTGTTATTTTCGACGAAGATAAAAATATAAGATAGCTATAACGATTAGGATACTGATAATATATAAGGGGTGACCAGAAAAGATATAATAAGGTATCGGGAAAACACAAAGTGTAAACATATTTTGTAGTTAATTAAATGCATTCACTGTGATTTTGAATAGTTTTAACATTTTGAAACTTGAGAGCCAAAAATGTTCATGTTGAAAAGGGAAACATTCTCAATTGAAAACTGAATAGAAGGATTTTTCTGAAAATAATAAAGTAATTTTTTGTAATGTCTAACAGAAAACAACTACTTCCCCGGCTAAAGCCACGCTGAACATTGAACTACATCTAAAAGATATTGAGAAAGAAAAAATCTTAAAGTGAAATATTTGCATTTTTATTCACCTAGTTATTTGATTTTCTATTACAGTCTTGATCAAGAACTTCCATATGGATGAATGAGACAAAGAAGAATGTTTTTTCAAAAAGGAGTAGTCACCAGAAATCATTTGAGATCACCCTGTGAGAAATGTTACAGTTGCTTCATTCTAGTGGTAGTATGAAAAGGAGCAATTTTCACTTTCTCAAATGATTTCGTCGTTTTTAGTTTGAGAACAAATGAATTCTGATTCAAGTTGTGATTTATATGTTATTGCTCTGGAAATTCTGAGTTGCATTTTTCGAAACGAAGAAAGAAATGGTGTCCTGCCGAAAAAAAAGTGGAAACTTTGATATCGGACTTTAGATTTGTTCTCTTCTTATATGGATTTTTCATTCATCATTGGTTTTTCTCGTGGTTAATATTTTATATTCATATTATTTTTCATTAAATTCTATCGAGCGTTTTGAAAAAGATTAACAAACATTATATTGAATCCATAACCTATATTTGAATCGAAAAACCTACACTGTTCAATACAATCGCCAATTTTTACATTAACTACTGCAAAATTATTGAAACCACCAGGAAATCGCGTTCCGCATATTTGGTAACCTTGTGCTCTGCGCGTTGTTTTTATAAAACAATTTTTTGTCGTGAGTCAATTACTATTATATGTTGGGTACAATGTTCGACTTTCAGTAGTTATCGACCATTATCAATTTCAACAGTTTCTTCATTATATGTATTTAAATATTCGAGGCAATTTGTGGGTTTATCTAAATGTACATTAATGACTTATATTTATTCCTTTGGATTCTACCTATTTCGACCGTCGCCACTTCATGACTTCGTAAAAATATTGGTATATCTTCGCCGATCATGTTGCCCTAAACTCAAAATTGCAATCAGATTTGACCCAAAAATACATCGTATCCATAACTCAGTGATGTTTGAAGATGGACTCAATCTGTACAGCAGTTTCGAAATGGTGGCTGGTGACTTATGAAAAAAAAAACTCAAATATTTATATTTTTATCAATATGGATAATTTGTGATTTTAATAAACTTTCTGAGGACTGTCTCTACGATCTACACAAAAATAGAATATCGCTTCTAAATACTGCTAGTGATGTTTTTTCTCCGATGTATGGTTTTTATTCGCCCCATATATGTTTAATAATTCATAAAGAACCTTTTTAAAGAAGTGCTTTCATTCAAATACACTAAAAAGTAAAAAATAATTACTTTGGATGTGTGACGTAGGTTATTCCGTGAGTTATAGTTTCAAAAGTTCGACGCGCAAAAGTTTTCAGTTCGAATACAAAAGCTACAAGCCCTATTTTTCAAAACATGTTTTTCTATAATCGTGTTTAAATTCATATTACACGATTTATGTGTGAAAACATTGGTTTTCCATTTAGAAAAATGTGATACATAACATATCTAAAAAAGGAAAAAATTGTTTAGCTACGTTATATGAAATGTACATAATTAAAACAAAATATCTCATGTAATACTTATCAGTCGCCTCAAATAGATTTCGCAGAAAAAAGGCGTTCATTGAGATTATGGCAAAGAAATAGGAAGAATTGCCATTTTTAGAAAAAAAAGTTTTTTAAGATGAACTATTGAACTTAACCTTAGGCAATACTTGATGAAATTTGTATAGCCTTTGTTGGCGTTTCTTATGGATCTATAATATACAGAGTATTCCATTTGAAATAAGGAAGATTTTGCAAAGTTTTATTCACAATATGTGATAAACTGTTTTCGCATCCTGTATATCACCAATTTACAATATTCGACCAGAAATCAATTTCAATTGGACTTTGAAAAACTTTTTGATTTCAAATATTATGAGTGACGAATATTTGAGAGAAAAACCTGTCATGCAAAAGATCTCGAAAACCGTCAATATTTTCGAAAAAAAAATACATAAAGTACTTTTTAATTTTTATGTAGAAACCAAAGAACTAATAGAAAAATGCAGGTTGCCTTTTAAAAAAACAAGTTAGGACCCGCGCAGAAAAAATTGAACACCCCCTTACATATACACTCAACTTATTCTGTACTTCTTTATACAGGAAAAAATCACACAGAAATACAATTATTAATGTAACTTTTTCCATTTTGTAGAGCAGCAGATATTATTCATTAGCGAAATGATTTCTTTTGACCCACCTATCAAAATTTTAAAAAATCTGTCGAGTGCTAGGATCTCAGGATTCACTGACTGCTCGTCCGCGTCTAAATGAAGTTAATTATTTTTATCTGGAAGCCTCAATACAATCAAATCAATTCACCGCAAAGATTTTCACGCTTCAAGTATATTTTACTTTCGATAAAAGCGACTGGCATAGTTTTATTTATAAAAAATTAAACAGAAAATGATAGCAAGGATTTTCGAGAAGGACTGCGTAATATTCCAGTTATCTTCGAATTGTGAAAAAATATGAGATATAATTTGACATTGACCCATTTTTTCTTAAAAAAAAAAACAATCTTTATTATGATTTGGATTTCATATTATGTTTAGAGTGGAATACTCTGGGGATAGATTTGTTTGAAAATATCAACAGGATGTTCATAAAATCAGATGTGGAATCATCTGCTACTGAAAGATAAATTTAAGTCATGTTGAAAAGGGAAACATTCTCAATTGAATATTGAATAGAAATATTTTTCTGTGAATTGAAAAATCCACGATAAAAATTATTTTGGAGAGACACTTTGAAATTAGTGTTTTTATGACATGATTTCTGGTGAGTACTCTTTTTTGGAAAACATTCTTCTTTGACTCATTCATCTATATGAGTTCTTAATTAGGACTGGAATAGAAAATCAAATAACTATCTGAATAAAAATGCAAATTTTCAATTTCGGATTTTTCTTTTGAGTTAGGGTCCTTTCAGAATATCTATCAGATGTAGTTCAATGTCCAGCGTGGCTTTAGCGGGAAAGTAGTTGTTTTCTGTTAGACATTCACAAAAAAAATAACTTCATTTTTATCGTGGATTTTTCAATTCACAGAAAACTCTTTCTATTCAATATTCAATTGAGAATGTTTCCCTTTTCAACTCTGGGGATAATTGTTTAGATATATGTCTGTTATAAAGGTTCCAATGACATACCTACTTTGCTCGTTGTAAAATCAAACAGGTAAAGAAACAGAACTTCCCACACATATTTATGCCTAACATCGATTTTATCGACCAGACAAAACTGCAGCTTTAACGATTGTTTGAAAAAAAGATTATTAAAAATATTTTTTTTTCAGATTTTGTGATCTGATTACCGTGAATCGTGAATTTCATTGGATTCGACGTTTCGACTTTCATAAAGTCGTCTTCATGGCAATTAACAGGTTCCCTTGGCGATTAAAGGAAAACAAAAATAAGAACATTCGTTAACTTGGATATTCTTTTGTTTCCTTTTTTTCTTTGTGAATGTTCTCATAACATTTTTCCAGTAAGCGAATATGTTAATGTCCCCATCATATATTTTTAAAACTAATGTTAATTACCTTTGAAGATGACTTCATAAATTCGAAACGTCGTGTCGGCAGAATATCAATGGTGATTTCAGTTATCGGACTCTACCCCGACAAAATTTACAATTTAATGATTTTTCATGAAAAATATACTTCTTTTGATGATGTTTCTGGAACCAACTGCTACTTTTGTCAATCTATATAATAAAAATTAATGACAAACGGCTGGACCGATTTGGCAATTTTTTTTTTAATGTTTGTAATAGAGGGAAAAAGATTATCATGGAAAGAAAAATTGGAAAAGTTGCCCGGAAAATTGGAAAAGTGCCTTTTTTCATGGTTTTTTTTATGAACTCACCATAACTCTCGATTCGAATGATGGCTATGCCTAATTTTATAACGGGATAAAAGGATAGCGAGATAACGGGATGGCGGGATAGCGGAATACCGGGATAGCGGGATAACGGGATAACAAGAAGCGGGTAGAGTCACAGGTATAAACTAAATTGAACAACACAAATAAAATAAAAACAAAGGAAGGCAAACTATACGCGGACAAAAGTTTTCAGGAAAAAAAAATCAGGGAATATAGAAATTTGTACAGGACATCTGTCGGGGCAGCACTTGTAAAAATTTCAACTAATAGCACACATTTTCACATTGCGATCAAGTCACAGTCTAGATGAGAAGTAAACCATCCCTGTCAAGGAACATGTTTGTAAGTTACATCTAAACAAAGATAATACAGTTGAAATATTCATTAGTACAAGCAACAGGTGGTTTAACTTTGAAAAATACAGTTTTGAAAATTGGCACTTCTACTCAGTTTGATTCAACATACTATATTTGAGGCGGTCTCATACCGTTTCCGAGATATAATGACTCTCTCCTTCTGCAAGAGGTCATTAGGCACCGTTTTCGCGCACAAAAATCTCTCACAATGCCTCCTTCTTTCAACCAGCTTAAACTACAAACACCAAATCACTTACTTTCGGTACAACTTTGCACAAAATATAGCCTGTTTTAACGAAAAAATACTCCTTCTCCAACAGTTACAAATTCTCACATTTGAAAGATGAAATTTAGTAAATTTCACCTTTCGACAACATAAATCACAGTCTAAGTAAGATCTGGTGCTCACAGGCTAAGTACTTCGGCGCATAATAGGGTCACGTTTTAACGTCTAGTTGTAACGTCTAAGGTTTCGAGCCGAACTTACGCTCTCCCCAAATACATGGATATCCTTCCCTTAGACGAAAGTTTCCTCTCCAACATCTTCCGAATATGCCCGGTTTTCTAAATTACAGTTCATTTATAGGGATGTTATAGCATTAGTCCAGTCAATTTGAGAATTTCATATCTGCGATATACGTTTAACGAATTCATTTCAGCCACAGAATAATATTCATCTGTCGAAAATACAATATTTAATACTTAGAAAATAAAAAGAAACACGGTGTGAAAAAAGTTTTTTTCACGCCACTCTAGTAACTTATTCCTAACAATACTTCCTGTTATATAACTAATCTCTCAAGAAAATCTTTCGTAACCCATCAATGGGAAATGATATTTCATGTCGATATAATAATTTGATCTCATATATACTAGTGAACCAAGTCAAACTCTTCGTGAATTATTTCACCCTATTTTGACTATTTGGGCGAGATCACTTATTTCTAAAAAAATACTACAACGATGAGAAAAGTGGTTTGGATTTTTAAATTATTTGTTTTTGGAAACCACGCCAGGATGTGACGAAACAAGTTCAGAACTATCGCCGATCGCCAAGAGTGCTAGAGAATCACAGCGTTGCCAAGCGTTATTAATAATATTTCTTTACAATGTGAGCAGGCCGAAAAAATAATGACATAGCACTCGGTATACATACATATCATTCAAAAATGACTAAGTCAAGAACAGCTATCAAATACGAAGTCTGCATTATATAACACAAGCTCAAACAAAATAACATTTCCTCAGAAGTTCCGCAAATAAGTGATACTGGCAACTTAGGAAAATGACAAATCAGTGAACTTTTGAGTCAACAGAAGTGGCAATTACGCTGTGTTTGACAGATGGCAAATTAATTCAATAATTTTTTCTCCAGTATAGGTCAAGAAATTGCCCACACCATAAAACAAAATAATAATATACATCCACAGGTACTAAATCAATCGATGAACTTATTCTTCCTAGGAGAAACAAATGATGATGAAATATATGGATATATTAACAAATAAAAAAAAGCACCAGGTCTTGACAAACGTGAACACCGTGATTATAAAACTAATATTCAAATACATCATTGAACCCATACAAACTGGCATATTTCCATCAGCTGTTATGATCTCTTTGATCAAACCTCTGCACAAAAATGGAAGCAAAGAAAACGTATCAAATTACCGTCCAATCTCCTTGATATCTAATTTTGCCGAAATCTTCGAAATGTTACTGAAAACGCGTTTATCAAACTATTTAAAAAGTTATGAAGTATTATAAGAAAAGCAATTTGGCTTTAGAGAAAACAGGTCAACTCAAGACGCCATAGAATATGTTACATCCAGAATATGCAAACATGTCGACAAAACGAAACCAACATTGGCCATATTCATAGATTTCGCCAAAGCGTTCGACACCGTCGATCATCTTACATTGCTAAAAATATTGGAAGGTATTGGAGTCAGAGGAAACCATACGACCTGATGGAAAACTATCTACACCAAAGAATCTGAAGATTTAGAATCAATGATAGCCTCAGTGAAGAAACGGTAATAAAATATGGCGTTCCCCAAGGCACAGTCCTGGGGCCTATACTCTTCAATATTTATCTTAATGATCTACTGAAATTAGAACTAGAAGGAGATGTTGTGAGTTTTGCTGACGATACAGCAATTATATATGTAGACGAGAATTGGCAATCTTTGAAAAAAAGCAGAAAAAGATTGGAAAATAATTAAGGAGTGGTTTAAAAACCGGCTTTATTAACATCGGCAAAACTCACTTCATACCTTTCACTTCATACGTGGAGAACCTACCAGAATATGACACTCTTCATATATATAACAACCAAACGATATCGATGGTCCGACATATTAAATATTTGGGAGCATGCATTGATTGCAATTTGAAATGGAACATCCATATCGCCTTTGTCTTAAAAAAACTACGGAGTACATTATCAAAATTCAAACATTTATCGAATATTCTGAAAATTGATCAGGTTCGAATATTATATTACGCCCTAGTTGAACCCCACTTGAATTATGGAATTTTAGCCTAGGGAGCGGCAACAAATAATTATACGAAAAATCTGGAAAAAATACAAAAGTGGACATTGAGATAATATACAAAAAACCATATATTTACCCCACTAACGAATTATATCGGGAAACGAAATTATTTGACGTTCGACAATTATATTTTCTATCATGCTCACAGAAATACGTTGATAGCCATAAATCATAACAACAACACATGTCACAAAAACAATTCCTCTGTTTTGCCAAGACCCGAAACAAACATCCTACAAAGAAGTTATGCCTACTTGGGACCAAAATTATATGGTTTGATCCCTCAAGAAATGAAACAAAACAATTCCCATCATTTATCCAAGTCGAAAATAAAGCAATGGATAAGCCATCCACCAATATATTGATATGAACAACTTATATAACACTTTGTTATAACAACAAAGAAAAAAAAATGAAAATGAAAAACATAAAAAAATTATTATCAAAAGATTGTTCATTGTGCATTGTACATATAAATTACTACTCCATGGATTACTACTACTTTTCAATAATCTTACTATTGTAGAGCTCATCCAGTATTGAAACGACCGTTTGGTAGGTAGAGAGGGGGAAAACACGAGTGGACACGATTCGCTGTGCTACAGCGAATCTTAACCAGTGTCTTGGCATGCAACGTTTGAAAGGTTAGGTTTGTTTAATTAATAAATAGGTAGTGCAGTTATTTATTCAACTTTGCAATAGTTTACTCGTTACTTTGCCAAAATGTCCAGTGGTAAGTACTAATCAGTAGCGGAAAAAGAAATAGGAGTGTTAGGAAAGTTATAGGAGTATAAGTTCTCTACGTCTCGTGAATCGCCTATACCAAATAATTTGGTACGCCTATGGAATTTCTAATAATAGTCATAGTTAGACAATGGTTCGGGTATCTTCGATAAAAATTGGTTGTTAGGTGGGGGAAGGCCAAAGTGGTCGTTTCAATACTGCATGAGCTCTATTTTATATTTACAACAACGCTATTTTTTATATTTTTATATTTTAGATTGTATTGTATATATTCTTTTACTCATATTATATTTTATATTTATTCAATTACCCGATCTGATATCGAGAATCTGGATCTACGTAGATAATTTTCACTGTTCACAAGATCCGCCTTTTGGTATTTTGTCTCCTTCGACGAGATCTTTGATTTTTTAAATACAACTATTCGCATTGTCTAATATTTGCTTATCATCACATCCTTTCACTCTTGGTCTAATATTTGTCCTAATATGAAATTAATTCTATATGTAATCTCTTAAATATCACTTGTGCATCTTCTTTTTATTGAATTCTTTTAATGTACCTTTGAGGTAAATAAATATTATTATTTGAGGGTTTTAGAGCGGCATTTATTCGAATATTACACAATATCTTCTACGAAAAACGATGCATACATAATATTGTATCACTATATTTCAACTTCAAGCACGTATGAAGCAAATTTACGAGTTCACCCATTATGAAGGGATACTCTATGACCGTAAATGTGCTTGTAATGGCCCATTCAAATTATTTAGGTAGTGGCCCCTTTCGAGAATATTTCGAGCATATGTTTCTCGATGAATTGGAAAATGAAAAATCTCAAAATATTTCGTTTTCTGACAACCGGTTTGGTTAAATTTTCATTGTAAACCGTGACATTTTAAGAATCTTGAGAACTATATAATTTCGTTCAAAATAGATATTATGCGGTTTGTTACATTTGTCAAATAGCTGAGTGAACTTTTGTATTTTCAAAAGTGTTTTAGATCTGAATATTCAACTTTCTGATATCCTAATGGAAGTCTTTGGTTGAATCGAAACGAAAGGAAACCATTTCGGTTATAATTCTTGATTTGATATCCTTCTTCAAAGTTTTATCGTAGAGTTTAAGGTAAATTATAAAATGTTTTTGATTTTTCCAATTAAAATATATTGAATTGTCTGACACATGAGTGGTTTGCTTGATTGATGGCACTTTCAGAATCAATAAAAGAATTCTGAAGTTAACCTTTCCTAATGACCGCGCTATCGGATTCTTAAAATTCGACCGGTATGAAGTAGAAAAAAAACTTTTTTCCCAGATTGCTCTTAGGTCATGATTCAGAGTCATTTTTGATGAAACGATGTTCAATCGCAAGAAATAATAATCAATGACCAAAAATGGAGCTCAAATGAGAAATGTGTTACATGATGATAACGATATCATTATAAGACTGGAAAACAACAATGTTACGAACAAAAGACAGTATTTACTGTTATTATATGACATTGGTGATATTGACACAAGTTATGCATATTTTTCGAATAATTGAAAATATCAATAACACCATAATTAACAAATAGAGATAAATCGATAATAGAGCATCTATAAACTTCATCGGAGAGCAGATAAACAACATTGTTGATATAATATTGACTCACAGATTCACAGAAAAATTAAAAAGTTAAATGACAATTGATAAGGATCATCGTGTTCCTGTGTAACTAGTATTTCAAGGTTGAGTATAGCCTAACTGCCAATTTCATTATTATTGCGTGTCCATAAATATTTTGAAATTGAAAATGAGGTGAATGCTCACTGCTGAATTATGTACCGGGTTATTCACTATAAATTACCCACTCCTTATCATCGTCATTATAGCCTATAGAAAACAAAGTTAAATGTAAGAGTTTTGTGGTTATGACTGAATTTTGATAAAATGCTATCAAAAATACAGTAGCGTGCAGATTTCAGAGGGTAAAAAAATTAAATGGGATACCCTGTATATTATTGAGTTTTGAATATTTTATCATTATTTAAATATTATTATAAAAGCTATGGAAATGACAACTATATTATGTTTGTTTAGTGACATTTCTTTAATGGAATAATCAAAATGGTTTACAGTGAGGAAGAAAAAGTTTGAATATTTATACAAAAATAGATAACAAAGATTTATTTAGGAAATTTAAATAACATGATAACTCATAAAAATGTTCAATATTGTCAATGCATAATTGATAACGGCTTCTTATATTTGTGAGTGCATTGGAAATTGCTTCATTATTGACATTCAGATTCTCTATTTCTAGACGAATAGTGTCTTTAATGAGAATATTATTATTATCAACAATCCCCAGAAAAGTGAATCTATAGGGGTCAAGTCCGGACTGTTAGGTGGCCATTTAATACTTCCATTATTTTCTATCCATATTGGGAATACATTATTCAAATGTTCAACGGGTAAGACACTATGCGGAGTTGCCCTATCTTGCATCCAAATCATACTGCCAAGCTCGGCTTCCGAAAAATTATGTAATAGTATATTATGCAACGATCATGTATTAATAACCATTGCATGAGAGTTGCATACGCTATTTTTTCTACACCCGATAAATAATGAAGAACTATCAATATTATATTTATATTTGTATTGAACACAATAACAGTAATTACTCGTATTTCTATAAAAAAATCTACAAAACTGTAATTAATGGTATTACCTCGGGTATTACCATAGATATAGGAAAACTATAACCATTCTATTTACATTTATATTGAACATAATAATTGTAATTAATCTGATTTCTTAAAAATATTAAGATTATTTATTGTGCAGTTTGAAAAGTTTATTCCAGGTCCCACTGATCTGGAAGTGGAAGGAATATTTACATTTATTTCATTATTGCTAGTCTCAATAGAGTTCAATATTGTATTGGAAATGCTGATTTTATTCTGAACCGAATTTTCAATGTAGCCTTCCGCCACTGAATTGGATTCCCAGCCTCCATGACGTATTAATGCAGTAATATCACCACCCATTAAATTGGAGGCATTTAAATATGTTACTATTTGCATCCCTAAATTACAAAATCTATTAATACTAATGTTTTGAATTGTGCATTTTCCATTGAAATAATTAACGAAAAAAGAAGAAGTGGGGCAAATTTTCGGCCGTAGATTCATATATTTTTTACTAATTTCGTAGTATTTGCCGGTAATTGTAAATGTTCGTTGTACTTTTGTTTCAGTTTCTAACACATTAACAATTAAGATTCCATTCATATCTTTGACATTTTCACATTTTAGGTCATGTAGTTCATGCCTTCGACATGCTCCCATTATTCCAAAAATCATTGCTACCTAAAACAAAAAGATAAATTAAAAAAATACAACAATAAGAAATAAAGAAAGAAAAAAAAGAAAAATGAAATAAAAAGCAGGATGACCTAGGCTAGCTTTGAACCCGCGTCTCATACTGTAGTCTATAGTTCAAATCTAGCGCCTTAGCCCGCTTCGCCACGAGTTAACTCATCAAGTTTTCTCGACATTAATGAAATATATCATGCATGAGTCGAATGGAAAATGTAATCATGACAAAATTTTTAAAAAATGCAATGTTAGGTAGATACTTACTTTTATAAATAAAAACTTTTCATCGGGTGCTTCGTCGATAAACGTTTTTATTTGTTCAGGTGAAAATATTTTTGATTTTTTTCCAACATATCCTTCGGACTTTCGCTTCAATAAAGCTTGTAGCTTCTTATATTTAGAAATGTCTATATTATGGTTGATATTTACCAACGATTTTATTATTGAATAATGTGTCCATGTACTAGATGATTTCATAGTTTCCATCAATTCTTGAAAATAAGCAATCAAAACATTTTCGGAGAATGTCGAAATATTATTTGTATTTCTCCAGTCCATAAACCGTTGATATAGTTTTTCGTACATCTTAGATTTTTGGGATAAAATATTTTATACTGCATTTTCTGCTTTCTCCGATATGTGTGGAGGAGTCGATGGTAATTCTTCTATATTGTTGATATCAGACATTTTGATACAGTTCCGTATTTCGTCGGTTCAATTTTTTGTTAAAAAGTTTTTATTTTTCAATTTTTTGTGGCTAAAATCTACCAATTACTACCTACTTGTTTTTTGATTACTTCCAAAATACTTACTTACCCACCTTACTTCAACTATTACCAGTTAAATAATATGATTATCTACTTTTACTATTTATTGTAATATACATTATTTTCGTTGTTCTGGGTAGTTTATTTCATTACTTTGTATATCATTCCATCGTCTCATAAAATATACTGATTTTGACGGATGTGGAACAAGAATAATGTCAGTAGCGATCTGTCATTGTCAACTACGTATGTGTGTGCCAATGTTCACTAGTGAAAAATCAATTATCCCCTATTTTTCTACCCGTAAGGGTGGCTAATTCCTTTCAAAATCCAAATATAAGGTATACCCTATCTATTAAAAACGAATCATCCAAATCGAAGAACCCAGTACAAAGTTATGCCTGATAGAATCGGTTAACAGACCAGAATTCAGAGGGTGAGTGATCAATATCCTTCATTTCGCTACCCTTAGGGGTGGATTTCATCTTTTAAATTAAAATGGGACCAAATGCGAAGTACACCCTATCCACTGAAAAAAGAATTATCGGAATCGGACGCCTCAGTAAAAAGTTATGCGTGATCATACATAAAAAAAATATGATGGAAAAAAAATATATACGGGTCGAATAGAGAACCTCCTCCTTTTTGGAATTATGGCAGGCAAAGTTGAACTGCCAATGGCTGTTATGAAAAAATATTTCAAGAGTTGGTGGAGAAATATCAAATAGATTAGGATTCTGCTGAATTTGCAAAGGGTATTTCGGAATGATAATGGAATGGAAAAATTTAGTATAAAGAAGGACTTGAGAAATAAACCCAGAACCTCCGAGTTGGTATTATCTACTGTAACTAGATTGATTTGCAAAACATCAGGAAAAGTGTACCTATTTATTCTAGTGTATTTGGGTGAATTTGAGAATTGAGAAATACATCATATTTTTCCGATAAAATGATGTGCAATCATCTGTGACTAAGAAATGTTTCCATGTTATAATCTAATGATCTGAAACAACTTTTGAATATCGATATTCTTCCGAAAACTATTCAAATCCGAATTATTTAGGGATTGAAATCCGACAAAATATTGAGCTGCGGTTTTTATCAAATGGGTCGAATGATATTTCAGCAATTTTAGACCAGGTTTAACTTTTAGTTTAACAATACAAATGCTCAATTCAGTTTCAAATAGACAAATGCTTTACTGGTGAACTGGAGTAGGTAGAACTTTTAAATGATTTTCCTTTAACGGTTCCTCCATTTGTCTTTCTTCGAATTGTTTGATAATTTATTAGAGAATTTTCATTAATCACCGAGAACCAACTGTTGAATATTCATTGAAATTGTTATTTCCAGATATGTGGTCGAAGTTGTTTTTGCAGTAGTAATCCATTTGTGGTGTTTTACGACTATATTTACATAATATTATTACAATTAAAATGTTATCATCTTTTTTGCAATCTGGTATACTTACTGTTTTTATCCAATTACAGAACGCGAGTGGATGAAAGTGTTATGTTACAAACCTTAAAAATATGTTTTTTTCTTGTATGTACCCCTCTTTCACATTAATGAATCGGTAGTGAGTGAAATTGTATGATCTTTGATAACCACTTGGACACACCGTTGCTCAGCTTGTCCTGAAAGGAAAAATATATAAAAACACGTTGACCTTACTTTGCTCATAAATTTTGTAGCATAACACCTCTATCCCTTCGCGTCTTCAATTGTGAATGCTCAGAATTATTTTACATATCTGAACGACATTTGGTATTATCATCAGATAATTTTGATTGAGAATAGGAATTATGTGTATCCAGGGTGAGTCAGGATAACTTTATCTGCCAATACCTTATGGCCAGAAAAAATTCAGAACATTGATCCTCAAATATCATCTTGGATTAGAAGAGGTTGTGGGTGAGAGGGCAGAAAAACTTGTGTGCTTTAAATGAAAGGTCTAGCTGGGTGCTCGTATCGATATATTCAAAGAAATAAATTTGTATTTCGTGCAGAATAATTTATTTAAAATTTCATAGCAGAGCGCTTTCGACTGTGAAGTCATCATCAGTGCTACCTGAAAAAACAAGTAACCATTGAGAATATGAAATGGAAAATTATTTGATTTAAATTGAAAATTATGATAGAAAAAGTGAAGTTACTCGTCAAGTTCACAGGAAAACCATAAAAAGTATCTCTGCTGCATAAAACATCAATAAGTTCAGAGTAAAAACAAATTAAAATTCATCCTGGTCCAGGGTTATTGTGGATTGCAAATTACTGGAAATCGATATCTCTGGCCAATATTCATTGATGAAGTGAAGTTGAAGCTTGACAATATGTGACAAGAATGGAAGATGATTGACATGACAAGTGAATTTTGTGACATGGAATCACAGAACTAGAAATCAGAAATCACCCTGAAATAAGCCAACATGTCAACTGCAACACAGATTTGATAATGAACAGTCTGATGAAAACCTACATGTGTCAGATCTATGTCAAAGTAATGCAAGGAAACTCAACCAGATTGTTGTGTAACTCTCCAATTTTGAGCCTTCATAATCGAATTCTGGCAAAAAGGCAGAGTCTGGTGAGAACTATCCTAGTCCCAAAGTTTTCGATCAAGAAGAGGAAGAAGAAGAAATAGCACTTGTTTGACAAAAAAAGACAAAAATTCCCAATGAATCTGTCGCTGGAACGAGGAATTATTCCCGTAAAATTGAAAACTGATCTCGTTACAAATTGGTGTAAAAAAGGAGAACACGAAACCAGTAGACCGATCGTGCACAATTGAGCAACACCGGTGGCGATCTGGCAACAACGCATCCAACAACGTCTTCCGGCTCTACACGCAACAGGGCGCGAAAAACACGATCGTAAGAATCGATGATAGCAATCACTAAACCATTGGCAAATTGAGAGCACGAAACGACGATAAATCGGACTTGAGACTCAGAAGAACAGATGAACTGAGACATCATATAAATAAATGATAATTTAAATCTAAATCGGACCTTTGAGCAGAACTGACGAACCTGAACTAATATATATATATATATATATATATATATATATATATATATATATATATATATGAATATATATATATATATATATATATATATATATATATATGTATATATATATATACTAGCGGACCCGACAGACCTTGTCCTGTCCAAATTTCTTTGTTCCCTAAAATGTTTTTCCCGAAAACTCTCGTCCGCGTAGAATTTCTTTTTTTCTATGTTTTCCTTTATCTCTTTTCCTGTTATCCTTTTTTTATTTATTCCGTTATTCCGTTTTCCCGTTATTCCCCTATCATGTCATCCCGTTATCCCGTTTTTTTGTTATCCCGTTATTCCCGTTATCCCGTTTTCCTGTTATCCCGTTTTTTCTAAAAAATAAATTAAATTAAAAATAGGGGTTGATCGTGGAAGGGTGAAAATATAGAGTTATATGAATGAAAAATAAAAATCTTGCCAAAAAAATAGGGGTTGATCATAGAAGGGTGAAAATTTAGAGTTGAATGTATTTTTGAATGCTGTATCATAAAAAAAAATCTTGAAGAAAAAATGAAGGGGTAGACCACCCTTAACATTTAGGGGGATGATCTGTAAATCTAAACCATCCAGGGCGCCACCCAAACGCATACGAAAAAAATCATTCAAATCGGTCCAGCCGTTTATAAATAACCTAGATACCGACTGCAGCGCCATCTGCTGGGCTGATTTGTGAATCTAAACCATCCAGGGTGCCACCCAAGCGCACAAAAAAAATCATTGAAATCGATCCAGCCGTTTAGGAGGAGTTCAGTGCCACACACGTACAGTAGAATTATATATATACAGGGTGTAACTGAATAAGTGTAAAACATTTAAGGAGGTGATTCCTCATCGAAAAAAAGATAGGATCTTTCATATAAAGAAACTTCATTGGAGCATCCCTTGTTAAGATACAGCCCCTTAAAGGGGGTACATAAAATTTGTATAACAATTTTTTTCACAAGCACTGAAAAAGTTACAATATTGAAATTAACCTGACGTTTTGTACTACCAAAAGACACTTAGCCAGTAATTTATTTGGTTTACCCCATGGTTGTAAGGGGTGAAAACGCAACCCTAAAATTTATTTCCAATGTAACTTTTGTCTTATTATTTGTTTACCATTTAAAATTTATTTCCGATAGCCTGTTTCATTCTAAACAAAAAATGTCTCTTGGGTTTTTTGCCCAAAATAAACCAGTAAGCAGCAAAACATTATTTTACGAACAACTACAGAGATACATCGTCATAAATGCGAAAATACGAAACTAATCTATCTAGTAGGTCGCTATTAGCGATAGTGACAATTAAATTGGTATGACGCTGTCAGTTTGGGAATTTTCGAAATTGAATTAATACTAATTGTGTGTTGTTGTTCTGTTCTTAATTTGTTACTTTACTAATTCACTTGTTAATAAAATGGCATACACAAATGAGGAAATGGCTGATATGCATTACGTTTACGGTCTGTCGCAGGGGAATGGGTTAGAAGCTTCTAGAAGATATGCTGAAATGTATCCTCAACGGCAGCATCCTTCACATAGAATATTTGCTCGACTTCATCAACGATTACGAGAATATGGTTCATTCGACAAAAGAACGCAGGATTGTGGTCGCCATCGAGAAATACGAACACCACAGCTTGAGGAAGCAGTACTTAATTTGATTGAAGAACAACCTACTACCAGTACTAGAAAGATTGCTTTCCAGCTAAATGTTGATCATATGACGGTATTTCGAATTTTAAAGGAACAACTCTTATACCCTTACCATCTGCAACGAGTACAGGCACTGTTACCGCGAGACTTTCCGAACCGTCTTGAATTTTGCAATTGGATGCTGGAAATGATTAGAAGAAATTGTGACTTTCTGAAGACGATAGAATTCACAGACGAATGTAGTTTTCTTCGGTTGACAAGATTATTAATTTTCAAAATAACCAAATATGGGCTGATGAAAACCCTCACGCTATTGTCGAAACTAGCCATCAAGAACAGTTTTCTCTTAACGTGTGGCTCAGGAGTTAATGGGGATGATTTAATTGGGCCTCATTTTCTACCTCCTCGATTAAATGGTGAGGCATACGTTCAATTTTTAAGAGAAGTGCATCCAGTACTGCTGGAGGAAGTTCCTTTGGGCGTCAGAAGGGATATGTTTTTTATGCATGATGGGGCTCCCACCCATTTTAGTCAAGTAGCACGTCAGCATTTAACTGAAACATATGCAAATCAGTGGATAGGTCGAGGAGGACCACATAAATGGCCCGCTCGATCCCCGGATCTCAATCCTCTCGATTTCTCTATTTGGGGCCATTCACAGCATTTGGTATATCGTACTCCTGTTCGCGATGTAGAGGACTTAAGAAACCGCATCATCGATGCGTGCAGGGTAATCAGAGAGACTCCAGGAATATTTGAGCGAATACGTGGCTCAATGCGCCGACGTCTAGACGCATGCGTAATGTTTGAAGGTAGACATATTGAACATTCACTATGATTTCTACATGTTGTGTGTTTTGTTATTAATAACTTAGTTTTGTTTATTACCCTTTAATCGTTTAATGCAGGTACTAACTACAAAATAACAATAAATCCAGTTCGCATTTATGACGATGTATCTCTGTAGTTGTTCGTAAAATAATGTTTTGCTGCTTACTGGTTTATTTGTGGCAAAAAACCCAAGAGACATTTTTTGTTTAGAATGAAACAGGCTATCGGAAATAAATTTTTAAATGGTAAACAAATAATAAGACAAAAAGTTACATTGGAAATAAATTTTAGGGGTTGCGTTTTTCACCCCTTACAACCATGGGGTAAACCAAATAAATTACTGGCTAAGTGTCTTTTGGTATACAAAACGTCAGGTTAATTTCAATATTGTAACTTTTTCAGTGCTTGTGAAAAAAATTGTTATACAAATTTTATGTACCCCCTTTAAGGGGCTGTATCTTAACAAGGGATGCTCCAATGAAGTTTCTTTATATGAAAGATCCTATCTTTTTTTCGATGAGGAATCACCTCCTTAAATGTTTTACACTTATTCAGTTACACCCTGTATATAGAGATATATATATATATATATATAAATACATATATATATAAATATATATATATATATATATATATATATATATTAGGGTGTTTTTTTGAGACAATTTTTTTTGTTTTTTGCTTCCAACCGAAAATTTTGTCGGAAATGTCCAAAAAATGTTTCTACCAAAATGTTCACTTGCCATTAGCAAATTAATGGGAGTAGAAGAAAATAAAATACGGCGTTTTTTGTGAAATTATTCTATTTATGTATGTTCTATGATGAGTTTGTTTTTATTCTCGTTTTAGGTTAGGTATATTTTGAGTTTTCTGTTGTTGAGACGGTAAATATTTATGAGAAAAATCTAAAAAAGAGGGGGAAAAACCACTAACGCATAAATGTCCATAATTTTGGATTTTTTGGACAAACATCGTGTAATTGTTACGGGAAAATGTCATCCTTTAGCACCACGCGAATTCGAGTGTTAGTGGGATGAATTGGTGGATTTATTGAATGCAGTTGAAAATGGTTCCAGAAATGATAAAAAGCAGTGGAAAAAAAAAGGTTTACTATTTGGTTGATTCCATCAGTCTAAGCTATAAATCTTTATTATTCATTTCAGTTGTTGTATGAATGGAAATGTAAAACAAAGTAAAAGGCCCGTTTACTCAATTACTCTCTGAGAAAAACCGGTGGTGGCGGGTTCAGTTCCAGTGCACTGACTGATGTAGAGAATCGATTGTTGTCTATTTTGGGGTGGATCAGTGTTGTGGGTTGTCCAGATCTACCAGAAGAAATAGACCCCGACATTCCAATTACACATAACCAGGATTTAGACGATCAGCTGTATGCTGTAGACGTAGATATGTCTGATAACTTCAACATCCAAAATGACAGTTGTGAGAATATAGAAATTATTCACATTGGAACTGCATCAGATACTGCTGAAATATCAGAATTACCCCATGCAAATCCAGTTAATTTTGCATACATTCCTGTAACTGGAACAGTTTATAATTTTGCTTGGTTCTGTAAACATGTAATCCTTATATTTCTGGTTATCTGCCATTTTGAGATCAAGAAGTGGCAGCCTTCACATATAAACCTCCAAGTATCAAGAAGACAGTGGACACTTTGTATTCATTAAGATCTTCTTCCATTTCATCACATTCCCCTCAAAACAGTTTCTGCTCAAATAATATTCAGATTGTTCGTTACCATGCATATATATCAAGAAAAAATCCAAACCTCGGGAAAAACTAAAGGAAAAAGTGAATGCCATTCATGCATCAACAGAGATGTACTGTACCAGCACGAACGAAATGGCCCTGGCAGTAAAACAAATGGCTGAGGCCATATCACAATTGGCAGATGCATTGAAATACCTTGCAATGGGACTAGGAGAAATGAAAACAAAAACCAAAATCATCAATAATTAATTAATCTACTAAAAGTGAGATTACCAATCTTTGTTACAAAAAACAGAAGGGAGGTACTCGACGTACCAATATCCTCCACTTATATGAGCAATTTTGTTATGGAATGGCATGTGTCTGAAGAGGAGAGTTGCTCAGATCACAGACATATAAACTTCAAAATAAAGAGCAACACTACTACAGAAACTTATCGGAATCCAAGGAAAATAGAATGGAAAGAATACAAGGCAGACCTGGAACGCAACCTTCCTGGATTACAAAGACCGATAAGTACAAACAGGGACCTAGAGATGGCAGTGGAGCAACACAAATGGTATCATCAACCAGGGTTGAAGAGGGTATCCTGAATCCCCTAGTAGGTAACAACTGCTTCTCCCATTTCCATAGTTATTATTCAAGTTCCTGTGTATACTTGATATTTCCCAAATGGCTGAATCATGTGTTGCTCCAGGTTATCTAGCATTGATGTTCATCAACATTAAGTTTGCATAAAAAATCTACGGAATCAGAGATAGAAAGAGCATATTAAAGTATATGTGTAGCTTACAGCTTGAACATTTATACTATGTAAACCTTTCCGATTGAGATAAGCTACAGCTGGATTCAGTGGATCATCAATAGGGGGTGGAAGAATAGCCACATGTGTGCAATCAATGGTTCCAATGGTATTCGGAAATTGATGTCCAGCTGTAATGAAACTGAAAATCACATTATTACTTTTTCAAAGGTCACTGCAATGAGATTACCTATTTTTTACTCTAGCAACTTCTTAATCAATTGTAGGAAACTTAACATATCTAGGCAATAAATGAACAGTTTTTAAATTGCTTATTTTGTTTATGATTCGACTTATTACTGGTTGACTTGTTCCTATGTTGCAATCTTCTCCAACTGTTATCTGATATACTCCTTGAGCATAAAATATTTTTCGAACCAATCATCAAAAAACAAATATACAAAATATATAACACCAATATTATAAAACCACCTAAAGAAAAAACGAACTATATTTCACCACCCTATATCAAAGGCACCTCGGAATGTATCCAGAAAGTATTAGAAAAACATAACGTCAAAATAGCTCACAAACCAAATAATGGTAGTACAAAATACTTCTCGAAATTAAGGCCAGAAACAGAGTCGAGAGAAAAAACAAATGTTATTTACAAAATAAATTGTAAAGATTGCGACGGAAGATATATTGGCCAGACTAAACAATATTTTCATAAACGTATCTCAAACCATAGAAACACTGTCATAAATATTAAAGTTGAATCCTCTGCCCTAGCAAAACACTATCTAGAAGAACTCCATCAATTCAAGTACAAAAATGTCCAGGTTCTAGCTTCTTTTGTGGTAGTCGCTACCACAAAAGAATGGTACTTGAAATGCTTTTTATTAGAAAAGATCAAAACTCAGTGAATAACCGGAATGACATTCAAATTTGTCCACAATTTACACCAATTTGATAATTTAATCAAATCTATCTCAAATTTACATCTTTCCGAATCACCTTATATATGTATATAATACTATAACCCCCGTATACAGCAATCTCGCTAATTCATAGTTTTTCTTTCCAACTACTTTTTATTTTAACAACGATAAATATCTGCATTCACATTTTACAACTACCGACTAAGAGCAACATGCTGATCATTTCAACCTCGTTTTGGTAAGTTATTCTATTTCTCCTTTTGTTACAATTTTAATTACACCTCAATTTTTTGTAGAACTTGAAAATGGCGTATGTATAGCCGAAACGTACGTCGTAAAATAAATATTTTTCAATAAGATATTTTCTTTTTGGACCGAAAGTACCAAGGAATTACTAACTCTAAAACAGTAAACTTGCAAAAACCTGCTGGAAATATGTTGGATCTGGTCAATTTTGTAGTGATAACAAAATTAAATCCCTTACTTACTTGCAAATAAAATGGTATTCTATGTCTTCTCCTACGTTCTGGTACAAGATCTTCCAATTCTTGAATCAAAATATGTGCCAAGTCTTTAATGAGTCGAAATAACTTCTGAAATTGTTCATTAGTCAGCTCAAAAGGATTGCTGTTATCTCTGATATTTCTTGAAAACAACGGATTGAAAGCCATCTTGTAAAGTTCATTAACAAGTGGTCAACTTGAGTTTGTTGTGCAACCATAGTTCATAACAATAAATCTCTTCAAAACAACCTAACATCTTGTTATAAAATAACAACTAGAATATTATTTCAGATAACCTTGCTATATCCCAGCAAGAACTGGTTCCGTAGCAAGAGATTATTCTTGTTACCAAAAGCAAAAAAATAAATTCAAAATTTTCCAAACTTTGTTACAATTCATAATTCGTATTCACCAACACAAAGTGAAATACTCAGATGATAATTTCATTTGCCACTGAATAACACGCGAAATTGAAGTACTACCTCGTTCTATGATGTGTAGGTGATAGTTTATTGAATTACATGTTCTCTACCATGAAATCGAATTCAAGTGAACATTATCTTGATTACAATGTCAAGGTTGTGGTTGAATGTTATGGTGGTGTTATGTTGGTACGTCTACAAATTGATATTTCTTCACTTCGCTCTATTTTATTCTCTTTCTAAAAACTTTTTGAAACATGTAGGTGATGAGAAATAAAACACTTCGTTAAACGATTTTCACAAAATTATGTTTACAAAACTAAGACACTCGTTTCATTATACGATAGTTTCTTCAGGTGGAGATAGGACCATTCATTTACTTTTATATGGATTTTCATCAAGAATCGGTCGTGGCCATTAAAAATTGAAAAAAAAAGTCGTGAGAGATATTAATTCAAGACCCATTTCATCGACATCTCAATTTATCTCATCAATAATTTTACAGTTATGAAGAATATACGAGTGGGTAGCAACTATTCTGATTATCTGAATGCATAGGTAGTTCGATACTGCATTTTTTTCCCCGATCGGACCAATAATACAAGTGCTAGAGTAAGTGAAAAGCCGAGAAGAAAAACGCCTTTCCGCTTTATATTTGATATTGCTTCTTTCAATGCTCACGAATTGTCTCTTCGAAAAGGAAAGAAGTATTGTAAATATCTAAAAATAAGAATTTGAGATTTTGATATAAATATATTTTATAGGGTTAGGGTTTCAAATGAGGGTTCGCAAATTTGGTATATAAATTGGATAGTTACCTGAGTTCGTTTATGCATCACTATTTTTGGTAAATCTATGAACACGAAGAAGTTGAAAAAATAGATAATTATCCACTGTGTGCTTCATGTTGGGTACAGTTGACATTGGGAAAATTCAATGATGAAACCAGTCTTTCGTCTACAAAACTACATACATCAACCGAAACAATTCACACAAAGAAATCAATGTCCCGAACAACTGATGAAATGAAATCAACTCATTACGGCTAATAGTAAAAGTATTTTTATATTTTCTATAGAACACGGGTCCATCACTTTACAACTGAGACGAAGGAACAATCAAAACAAATGAAATGATAGAATCGGCTCCAAAGATCTTAGGACAAGTTCAATATTCATTAACTTGGCACCGCCATCTTAACGTCCCTTCCGGAGGACGGCATATATATCGATATATCTCGTACCCATTGATATAGCGCCTGCGAGCTGTGGTATGCTACTACGCTGCAGATGTACGGGCTTTTCACGCGAGTATGCCGAACCGTGGTCCGCTTGACTACAGATGTCTATTAACTTTCAATTCCAAAACGAGTTTCGTTTATCTGACAAGCCACTATAGGTTTCGAAGGACATATCAACATAGGCAAATCCTAGTTACGGATGTGTTATGTAACTACCGGTCTGGATGAAAAAAGTTGATCAAGATGCCATTTTGGCGAAAATTATAGGCGACGTTTTAGTTCCCTCATATGTTATCTTGTAACGTGTTCCGAATCACACTCATTATCATTTTGTGATGTATAATAAGAATCACTTGAATATAAAATATATATACACTTGACTAACATTAACATTCTAGTTTACGACTCACCTTGAAAAACAAAATCATAATAATTTATATTGCAAACTTTGATAGTAATTTTGTCTTTTTCAGTAATCGAATTCATTTACGAGTTTTAATTTGCATTTTTTTCTCACCAAATTCTCGTAAATTGCATTACAATAAAACTATCAATTGTTTCAAATAATCCCCCATTTAAAATGAAAAACGTCTTATTCATCAACAGGACAGTTGACTACAAATACCTTTACAATATGTGTAAGTTGGTTGAGAATTAAAAAAATAACTACTTCCCTGACTAAGGCCTCGACGGACGTTGGATTACATCCGATGGATAATCTTGAAAAGTCCTACAAGGTTACTTCGTTAATGTTTGTTGCGAAATAAATAAATATTAACCACTCCACAAAATCTGTTTAATAAGTTTTACCATCCGAAAAAGTATATCATATTATTGACAAATTCGATACTTGCTATATGGAGGCATAAATTAGAAGAAACCTTGCAAACTTTTAAATCGCAAAATGTCAAATTGGTAAGTCGTTATTTTGTTGCTATGGTAATGATGAACTGCATATTCTAAAGCATACTATTATTTGGTTATCAAGTACAATGACAACAACGATGTGATTCTTCCCGGTCTAGTCCGCGGAATACGTACTTCCGGGAAGTGGATACTTCGCGGACAGTTGCTGAAAAAATACTTTCCTTGATTTGCAAGACGGAATCCCTTCCCAGCTACTCTGAGAGAATCCCTGTAATTAGCAGTTTGCTCCCCAATGCAACTCGCACATTTGGCTCTTGCTGTCCATGGCTTCAGATAGTTTTATATATATATATATATATATACACTCATTCAAAATTGTATATACATATACTGGTTATATGGCTTCCATCACAACACCCGCTCTGGGTTTTTGGATATCCGTAGGAAATCCTATATACAAAATAGTATCTAGTTTGACTTTTCTTCTGATATTCAGTATTCGTTTTCCTCAACATATCATCGAACTCAAGAAATTCAGGAACGCCTCTGCATACGCCCCTCAACTTCTTGTCCTTGGGCAAGGAATAAGTATATTATGGGACCCATGAGAAATCAGTTTTCTGTAATCTTCTGCAAAATCTTAATACTCACCTGGCTCTGAAATTTAATTTAATTTTGAATTATTCGTGAATCAACCATAACCCACTATTTTTATATCTGATTGTTTCCGTCTTGGGAGACGCTGGCACTAGCAGAATCATTAGAAATTGTTGTATATTGATTTTTTTGACTCCAGTTCTAAATTTGGATCCGCTCCTGGTCTATTTTCGCGTTCAACGAACTTTTCACTCACTGTCTGGTATTTCGTTAGTTTCAAAAGCGGACTAAATTTATTTCTAATTTCTTTTGGGAAGCTGTATTCCAATTATTTATAACAACTGAACTCACTTTACCTTTTGCAGGGGGGTTTTACATCACATCTACTGTCTCACTCGTAAGAAAAATACCTCATTTGTTTCTCTTTTGGTATTTGACGGACAAGATTCGGCCATTTCATTCTCATTTTCCTACTTTGAACTTTTCCAGATGTGATGTTTATTGAATTCTCCAGTGCTGGGATCCCGACCAAATCTCCTTCAAATTTAGGTACCTAAGGATTTAGGTACCTTGATAAAGTCAATCCATTGTGGAATCTTCTACAGGTGCCACAATTTTTCTTCTTCTGGGGCCAAAATCCGAAAGTTTGTATTGGTAGATATACTTTATTGGTTTTAATAACATCTTAGGTCTTCTGTTGCGATTTGTATTTTTTTTTCTGTTTCTTAAAAAATGTTGTTTGATGATTCAGTAGATATATTTTCATTCCCCAATGCAGAACAATCATATCGAAATTTGGATTCAAAACAATTTTCAGAACGTCAATTGAATTTTGTCTTTAGCGCCGATAACCTCACAAATTTCGTATTAGTTATTCAAAGAAAAACTCTTTGAAGATAAAAACTCCTTGAGGAAATATTTTAACCATTGGTGAACGATGGGAGAAGATTGGTTTTTAAATTTTTGCCAGTTTAATTATTAATTGAAGTTCATTACAGACTTTTACATACATGAGGTATAAATCTCCAGAACGACAAAATAACGACCCAATGAGGTATTGATACAAAGCGATAAAAGAGGTGCGAGTGAAGCTCTAGCCAGCGAAATACCATGATTCATTGGTTGTCCTAGAAATGATTGAACGTCAGAACTCGCATTTATCTTCCAGTTACAGGGTAAGCTCGCGCTACTTTTAATCGGTTCAGAATAGTAACTGCAAATATGCTCAATAACATATAATAAGAGTATCTTTGCTGTGCAGCCAGAATTTAACCCTAACGTAAACAATATACCAGGCAGAAGTCCATGCAACCGAAGTCTGCCTGAAATAAATGCTGAACAGAAACAGTAAAAATCAATTGATCAAAATCATGTAGGACAGCCAAGTAGCACTGAAAGCTCTGGCATCAAGTCGGATACCTAATAGTTTGGTATGGAACTACGTGAAGGCTCTTCAAAGCGTAGGACAGGTCACTGTAGATTGTGAAAGCATTTAAAAAAATTGGACTTGGGGCGGTTATTACCCCACTCGAAAAGAAGCTAACCCGTGCAATAATTGATATGCAAATCGTTGAGAATAGTGGTGTCGGAAAGCTACGATTTTGGAAAAAAGACGGGAAATGGTAAATGAAATTTTTGTAGAACATGCCAATAAACTATTGACTTGTCTTTATTTAATTTTTTCAGATAAAAACTAAATTCTGAAGAAAAACTATTTTGCCGATAACTCTCAATATTTTTCCTACCGAAAAATATATCGAAAGAATGGACGAACTTTGATAACATAATGGAATTTCCCATACTTACTTATATTATCTCAACTCCTCGTGTAAAGAATAGTCACATAAAATATTAACATATTATAAGGGCAGCTGTTATTTTGGTTTATCACTAGTGATATTTTGGTTTACCACTAGTCCGTCGGACTTGGATTCATACCTTCGGCTTAAAATATGCGAGGTCTATCTTTTGAGTAACTTAAAAAATTAGTACTTTTTGTCTTTTGTCTCGAGGGACTTCTAATCAAGTGATGATATAACTTAATGATTGACTTCTGCCTCTCAATTGAATTCAATTTCCCTTTCTTCAACTTCGGTTGAGAAAATAATGCACATAAATTAACTTCAATACATCTATTAACAAAAAAAAGGTAAAAACTATAGTAAAATAAAAAAAATGGTCGATCATAATATAAAATGTAAACTAAAAAAAAAACAATTTCCTTTTGAGAATAAAAGAACAACAACGAATAGTTTGAAAATATTACATATCTGTTCTGAAATAAAGGGGGTTCATATTTCCGATATATATATATATATATATATATATATATATATATATATATATTATAGAACCAGTTTCTTCCCGTGGCTCTCCTAGTTTATTGTTACCCGCGTAACTGACTTCCGTTTTTCCCAAATTAACAAACTGTTGTGATCGTCTGAGGATAGTCTCAAATTCAATAGACGAACTCCCAATATTCTCTGTTATGTATACCCCTAATCTGGTATTAATTTTGCCTGAGGTTCACCCCGTGAATCGATAGTAAAAAGCTATGCATCAAGTTAGATTTTCTACTTAAGCCAGCGACTTACCCCTGTAATTCCCATTTTCCTCCCAGTCTCGAATATAATTCCCATTTCCCTCGTAGCCGTCTGTGGATACTCGAATCAGATTTCTAATTCAAACACACTCGTCTTCCGAACTGACGATTGAAATAAAGTTTTTCATTATATATCGAAGGGCGAATTTCTTCGATATAGTTTCTGGTAAAATCAAAAACTCGGGCCGAACCCGTTGGACTCACGCCCACGGCGGAACCCGTTTCGATCCCCTCGAGGTTCGCGAAAAGACTCCCTTTGATCTTTCTCTATTCTAAAAAGAATGGCAATAACTTCCAAAATGAATGGACTCGTCTGCTCGGCAGAAATATATATTTTATATCCGCGACGACCCATTTATGTATTCTGCAGTATGAGCTTCCTGTTTTCATATTAATTCCATCCAAGAAACTGAAATAATGAATGATGGAATTGAAAATTGAAATAACTTACCCTGAGACCAATAAAAAAAACAAAACAATAACACCTACAGGATGTTACATTTTTAAGAAATATTTTGTAATTATATCAACTAGGAAGAGAGGAAAATGGTCCAGAGAAACGCTAAATGGCTACTCATACAGCCAAAGGACGACCGTATGTAGATTTGAAACCATAAAAATTTCTACACGGGCATGTGAAATTTTATAGAAAAAAATGATATTGACTGTCGCGGTTAAAACATTCAAAAAGCCCGCATGAACACTGTCTGTTTAAAGACGGCGGCAGCTTTGACTGACCACTATCAAGTTGATACAATCTGACTGATAAACATTAATTTTTTTGGGAAGCTAGGCTATTATGAACTACTTTTATACTGCGGACGATTTGATGATGAAAATTGACTGGACTAACGATTCAAACTACCGCTCCGCATGCTTGGGCACGTCCTTTTAACATTGGCCTTTATATTGCATGAGAAAAAATTGTTTTCCTGGTCAGTGAAGAGCAAACAATTATTATTGGGCAATATCAGTATTTGCAAAAATTATTTCACATCGACTCATGATGAAATTATGAAAGCGTACACGGAGAAAAAGAGATTCGGTTGTGTAGTGCACATGAGGTTATATTTGTTCTCGTTGGATTATGAGTTCAATACTGCTCGGATAGAGATTCTCAATAAATGAAAATGGAACTACTATTTCATTTCCAGAATTTGCTTACCCATTCACTTCTAAAATGGGCTGAGATTATTGTTCGTACCTTTGAATTATAAGCATAATATTATTAGTCGTAGAATCTTCAAGGACATTTTATATTTATTCGATGAGGTACTTAGGTTAGGTTTGTTAGGTTTTAAGAGAGTTGGTCTCTTACGGCCTTCCATTGCGACCCGTGAGAATCTATTGAGGTTCAGACCAACTCATATTTCATCAAATAAGTCCAGCTTCTTTACGAATCTTATTAGTTCACCTGGTGAATGATCTTCCAAGTCCGATGGCAAAAGTGAGGCTCTGCCAAAGGTCGAAAACCTGATTCTGCCCACGGCGGGGCAGGCACAAAGTATGTGCTATGCTGTTTCGTCATCTTCAAGACAAAGACGGATTTTCCGACAGTCCTAGGATTGAGTGAGTCTATAGACAGACGACGGGATCTTGGGATCTTGAAGAATACAGTTCTTCCCCAAAATATTCCTGTATCGTGTGTGACCAAGAGAGAAAGTGAAAAAGATAACTTTCAAGAGAGTTGAGAAGAAAAAAAGAGAGTTAAGAAGATAAAAAAGAGATATTATTCAACATACTGAAGATTATTCATAAAGTATGGAAAAAAAGTTACTATTCATGTATATCTAGGTGCTAAGGACATATTTTCACACCATCTTGTTTGTTTTAGATGAAATAAAAAGAACTGTTTTTGTTGGTTTTATTTTCAATTCGAACATTCACAAATAATAATGTGTAACATTTCTTCAAAATAATTCATAACAATAATTCCCGATGACTCCACTAAGCTGTCCAAAAACTTCGAATTTTTTTTTGCAAGCAATTTAGAACATACTTTGTCTCCTTCAAAGTGAGTTTCTGCAAATGATATTGTGTTAAGATTTAAATACATCACTTCACTAGAGTCTTAAAATTAAGAACACTACACAAAAAACTGGAAAATAATACCAGATGGAAATATTTCGAGAAAAACTCCAAACACAAGTGTATAACCTCGGAGAAAACAGACAAACAATGTACGTATGTCTGGTTTGAATTTTTGCCACTCTGGCGCTAGCATCTAATTTTGAATTCCCAATATACAATAACAAGTTCGAGTGGTAGAGGGATAGTAAACTTATAAATATATATATATATATATATATATATATATATATATATATATATAATATATATATATATATATATATATATATATATATATATATATATATATATACACTGTGTCGTAAAAGGCAAAATTTTTAGCTAAACAGGTCATTTTAAGAAATAATCCTGAAACACGTCGATTTTTTATGTTAATTTACCGTATTTTAAAATAATAATCTAATATACAGGGTGAATTACGTTCGAGTAATGACGTTACCGTCATTTTTTTTAAATGGAACACCCCCATTTTGTCTCAATTTTCGGATTACTCTAGCTGAGCTGATTCAAAAAATGTATTACATGTTGATTCCAATTGGTACAGGGTGGACAAAAATACAATAGTTTTGTGTGTGCTCATAAAGTAACGCGTAACATTCTTTATTAGGTAAATTAACAATATTATCAAAAATACTTATTGTCTAGCGGCAATTGGTTTGAATGTAACACCCCGTAGTTTGCTACATGTTTAGAGTAATAAAAATGAGCAATTTCCAAACATGTTTGGTACTTGTGGTCTAGCAGACAGAATATGACAAAAAATATTTCTTATCTATTTATAAAAAACATAGTCGTCTACTTTTTTGGGAAATGTCATTATTTGTTTAGTAATTTATTGATGTTCAGTGACAGTTTAGTACTACAATATTTTTGGTATTCGTGAATATTCGAATGATTGCTTAGATTCAATTGGAAGTAGAAATGGAGTTAAGTGTAAAACAAAGAATTGAAATACTTATGATGATTGGGTATGGAGACAGATCGCGAACTCAGATGGAAGTGTGCAATTTGTTTAATGATAAATATCCAGAAAGACCTATAACGCGTTCAACAGTCAGTAAGATTGAAACGAAATTTCGAGAAATTGGTAATGTTGAAAATGTACGCAAATCAGGTCGTCCCCCTGCAAATGCTGATACAGCATTAGATGTTTTACTGAGTTTTGAAGAAGATGCGCACACTTCTGTTCGTAAAGTTAGTCGCTATATCGGTGTTAGCAAAACAACGGTACACAAACTATTGAAGCTTGAAAAATGGCATCCTAAAGAGGTTATGTCACTGGTTTTGACATGGTGACGTAATCGGTAATTTTTTTAAATTGGAATAGATGTCTTGTGATACCTCATCTGAAAGCATTGAATGATAATAATTAATTAGATTTTTACAGGGTGAACAAAAATTAATATTTCATTTCAATAAGAGAATAACTTTATATCCAACAAAATAGAACAGTTAAATAAGATGTTCGAAATGCCATCCGCCAGTCTCTTGACAATAAGCAAATCTACGGACACATTCCTCTTGCACATTGCGAATAACTTCCGGAGTAATTCTGTTAATTTCGATCCTAATTCGATTTTTCAACTCTTGTAGATTTTGCGGCCTATCTACATAGACCTTCGATTTCAAATAACCCCACAAGAAAAAATACAGGGGCGTAAGATCTGGAGATCTTGGGGGCCACTCTATCGGTCCGCGTCTACCAATCCACCTCCTAGGAAAAAAGTTATTCAAAAACTCGCGAACATCACGTGCATAGTGCGGGGGTGCACCATCTTGTTGCAACCAAATACTTTCATTTGGTGAGTTAGGATTGTTGGCGTTTGGAAAAATATCGGCAAGGCTAAGTATGAGTTCATTTCTTAAAAATTCCAAGAAACGCTCCCCTGTGAGATTTCCTTCGAAAAAATACGGGCCAATAATCCTGTCGTTTATTTTCCCTGCCCAAACATTGACTTTCTGAGGGTATTGAGTATGCCCGACCATTATCCAGTGAGGATTATCCCTACTCCAATATCTGCAATTCTGACGATTTACTGAACCATTTAGGCAAAACGTAGCCTCATCGGAAAACAGAATTTGTTTTATAAAACGTGGATTGCGGTTACACAAATTCTGCATTATTTCACAGAACTCCACACGGCGATCGGGATCACCATCATTGAGTTGTTGATGTAGCTTGTATGGATGGTACTTTTCTGCTTTTAGAAAACGTAATACAGAACTTGGGGATATGTCAAGGTCTGCTGCAATTTTTCCTGAAGTATTGTGAGGATTATTCTCTACACCCAATAGAACATCAAGTTTCACGTTTTCTTCTATTTTAGGACGTCCAGCATTCGGAATATGTTTGACATGACCAGTTTCTCTGAATTTTTCCTCAAATTTAACTGACTGTTGAACGACTGATAGGTCTATTTGGATACTTCGAATTGAATAAGTCGCATACCTCTTGCTGAGTTCTGGTTCTATCTCCGCATCCAATAAAAATTAAAATTTCTATGCGTTGGGTTTCACTTAAAGTAGCCATAGTTTACTTTTAGAACCTTTTCACTTAGAATTTGTGAAGAATATTTGTTGACATTTATTTGACACTAACTTGCTTATTATGGCATTAATTTGTGATTGTCTTGGGTTTCCATTTTAGACTAGGAAATAGCTAACTATTAATATTTGGAAAGGATCCATTGGTTTAGTAGAGCACTGACTCACTAGTCTGCGAGGGATTAGAGCCTTGGCTCAAAAAATTAAAATTTTGCATTTTTTAACACGCTTTTATTATCTTTACTTGTAACTAAATAACTCACAATGTAATAAAATCTTGGAAGTGAATATTCACCCACTTCCTAATAAACTGAAATTTGTCACACATATCAAGGACCGATGACAATACAAGAATTTCATAATCATAATGTAATAATAATAAAAATATATTTTTCCAAACGCCAACAATCCTAACTCACCAAATGAAAGTATTTGGTTGCAACAAGATGGTGCACCCCCGCACCATGTACGTAATGTTCGCGAGTTTTTGAATAACTGTTTTCCTAGGAGGTGGATTGGTAGACGCGGACCGATAGAGTGGCTCCAGATCGTACGCCCCTGGATTTTTTCTTGTGGGGTTATTTGAAATCTAAGGTCTATGTAGATAGGCCGCAAAATCGAATTAGGATCGAAATTAACAGAATTACTCCGGAAGTTATTCGCAATGTGCAAGAGGAATGTGTCCGTAGATTTGCTTATTGTCAAGAGACTGGTGGATGGCATTTCGAACATCTTATTTAACTGTTCTATTTTGTTGGATATAAAGTTATTCTCTTATTGAAATGAAATCTAATTTTTTTTTGTAAAAAAATATCCAATTAATTATTATCATTGAATGCAGTATTGAAAGGCCTTCCAGATGAGGTATCACAAGACATCTATTCCAATTTACAATTAAAAAAATTACCGATTACGTCACCATGTCAAAACCAGTGACATAACCTCTTTAGAATATACATAAAAAAATCGACATTTTAAAATAAAAACCTATTTCAGGATTTTTGTCAAAAGTACATGGCTTGCGAAATATCGAATTTGTTCCATAATTTTGACGCGCATTGTTTATTCGGATATAGGTGCAAATTCCTAATAATCATTTTTATTGATCGTTTGTTTCATGTAAATGACCCACATATAATGGCTTGTGATGTAATTTGTTATTCCCCTTTAGTCATTAGTACATCAGAATAATTTTGAAAGCGATCCCTTTTAATCAAGGCGTCTCAGTTCTCAGATATTCCTTTCGATTTCAACGATTTATTGCATAATTGAAATGACATATATGGACCGCTGTTCTGAATGATTATCCGCACGTTTCTTTGCTTTGAATTTATTGGAATAATTTGCCATATTTATAAAATCATTTTTAATGTTTACCATATTCAACCAAGGTTGAGCGTACTTTTAAGTTACTGAGGCCCTCCTCTCATACCTTGACGATCTTAAAATTTATTTGAATTGCAAAGTGTAGAACGACAACCTTACGTGCATACTTATTGGAAATAGTTTATGAAAAATTCAACCTCACATTTTTTCCATTCAAGCGAAAGTTCAAGGCGCCGGCTGCCAAATGAGATATGAAAATTTATATAACCGTGATTTTTTGTGAAACTCACAATTTATGGCTTTTGATCAAACTCGTTGTTTACCACTTGTAAAAATGTTCCTCTCACCTTGAATCGCTGTAATAAAACAATTGAACAATAAATATATCTTACTGACAATTTTATTTTCGTGAAGCGGTCCACATAAACCAGTTAAGGATTTTTTTTCCAAGGAAATTTTGTTTAAATCATGAAAAAAACAATTCCTTTTAAATACCATTTTGGAGTTAGAGAAAACAAATCATACTGAAGGAATTTCAAGTTTTTGTTGTAGTAAGTAATAAGCCCCAGAAACGTTGAAAAAGTAATTGCGACATCTAAAAATTCAACTGGAAAAATATAATATCTGCAGTCACCCAATTTGAGTTTTGAAGGGAAAGAACATTGATTTTTACCGAGCTCATATCATTTCGAACAAAAATAAAATAAATGGACGATACAAAATGGTGAGAGAAATGTCACAAAATTTGTATTATTTTTCACAAATTGCACAATTGTAAGTTTACAAAAAATATCATTAGAAAATATGAAACGGAGCAACAGTTACTGAACAAAACAATATTTCATTTTCGATTCAGTGATATTTCTTTTTTACAAGTTTTTATTTAACTTTCTTCGTTCGTATGTAATTTTTTGTCAAAATTCAAAAATTCAAGATGGCGGCTCCAAGATGGTGGACGAGTTTTGTGAATATGGACCGTTTCTATTCGAAATTTGTATTCCAGAGTATATGAATTCAGTCGAAGAATATTGAGGATGCGCGAGGATGGCGGACAAGTTTTGTAATTATGATCCGATTCGATTAAAAATTGGTATATGGGGGTTTTCGGCGTCGGATATCATGAATTTTTTGTCAAAATTAATGAAATTGAAATGGCGGCTCATATAATTTGTGTTGGAGAATAAAACAAAATGGCGCTCCAAGATGGCGGACGAGATTTAGGTTTAGGGTCCGATTCTATTCACAATTGGTATGTGGTTGTTTTCGGGGTCGAAGATTATGAATTTTTTATCAAAATTCACAAATTCAAGATGGCGGACGTTTTTGAATTATGGCCCGATTCGATTCAAAATTGGTATGTCGGGGTTTTTGGTGTCGGAGATTATGAATTAAGTTTCGAGGTAGCGGGAATAGGACACAATGAGTAGTGAATATCAAATTGCCGACGTTTCGACCTTTATTTGGCTACTTCGAGACCCAATTCTAAGTGAAGGACGCTAATACTACAGATTTATGAATTAAGTCGAAGATTATTGATTTCCAGTTAAAATTCATGAATTGAAGATGGCAACTCCAAGATGGCGAATGAGTTAATCTTTAGATGGTCTCCTTATTAAAGCACTAGATAGCTCAGAACTTTCAGGAAAGAGGCCTCATAATAACGATGTTTGAACAAAAATTCATAGATTAAGGCGTACTTAAGTACCAAAAAGCACAAAATGAAATAATTAATAAAAAACCTTTTTAAAGACAAGCTTTTATTCAAATGAACTAAAAAGTAAAAAATAACTGCTTTGGATGTGTGACGTAGGTTATTCCGTGAGTTATAGATTCAGAAGCTTGTCACTTTTTTATTCGAATTGAAAACTTTGCGCGTCAAGCTTTTGAATATATAACTCACGGAATAAACTACGTCACACATCCAAAGCAATTATTTTTTACTTTTCAGTACATTTGAATGAAAGCTTGTCTTCAAAAAGATTTTTTATTATTTATTTTATTAGCGTCTGCCTATTTCTGCTACCAGGACGTTCCCTAAAAACGAAAATTTTGCCGAATTCTCTGGTGTTCCCAAACATAGGTTTTGAGAGGTTAGACGAGCTGAACATTGATAATCTCCTAAGGATGTCATACCTCTCGCTATATATCGTGCTCATCGATATAGCGCCTGCGAGCTGTGATCAAACTATTACGCTGCAGTTGTACGGGGTTTCAACGCGAGTTTTCCTGTCAGACGTTCGCTCATCCAAGCGATTGACGTTGCCTGTCTTCAGATATTGATACACTTTTGGACTTATTGACTATCATCAGAGTGATAGAAAAAAACAGAATATAAAAATGAATTGATTTGTTAGACAATATGACAGGATGTTCATAAAATCAGATGTCGAATTATCTGCGACTGAAAGATAAACTTTAGTCACTATCTTCCATCGTCAAGGTAACGTGGGGTATTCAATTGAGGATGTTTTCCTTTTCAACACGAAAAGGAAGTTTCTGAATTAAAATTTTCCAAAATTAGACCACCACCAGATATTGACTTTGACTCATCTTTATAACCACGTTGTTAATTATCGCCTTGTGTTAAAACATGACGACACTTGCTCATTACATCATGAATTTACGAAAGTGGAATCTCATGGTACCCAAGCGATTCACAAAAAAAAACTGAGATGGTGAGCTGCCCCAAGGAGACTACTGATGCCTCAGGCGAAAAATACAGTTATACAGTGCTCGTCTAAAGTCCGTTTGCCCCCTACTGATTTTTTAACCACTTGGTATATCGCAACAATATGGAGGGCTTACGTAGGAGATAAAAACCTACTTTTTAATGAAAAAATTACAGCTAAAAGTTTTAAAATGGTGGCTGCAGCCATCTTCAATAATTTTTTTAAATAGAACACCACGTATATTATTCTATTTTAGAAATCTGCTCATAATTCTCAACAGTGTTCTCCAATACACTTTACTCCTAAATTCAATTGTTTTCGAAATATTAACGTTTGAAAAGTGACATTCCGGTTTAAAATGAAGTATGGATTTTGGTCACTTCCGGTAAAACATTTTGCAAACTTAACGTTGTTATAAATTTGTAGCTCTTAATGAATTCGACTAATAAGAGGCGTAAAGAGAGTTCATTAAGGATAAACAGTACCGCTTACCGGACATGTTCGAAGCCTGTAAATTCACAATCAAAACAAATTAGTTAGCTAAAAAATTATAATTTATTTTTGAATAACACTTTTATTTAACCCCAACAATTATTTCATCAAGTGTTCAATGTGGCCCCCTCCTAAATCTTGGCAATAAAGTGCCCTATTATAAATAGCTTCTCTCACGTTGATAAAAGTCTGTTCATCTATTTCTTCACATGTATCTATTATTCTGCATTACAACTCTTCTATTGTTTGGCATCCAGTGGCGTAGATTTTTGACTTCAGATACTCCCAAAGGAAAAAATCTAGAGGTGTAAGATCCGGAGATCATGGTGGCCATTCTGTACTTCCCCTGCGATCCATCCATCGCCCAGGAAAGTTTGTATCGAGGAACTCTCTAGCCATGCGATCAAAATGGGGAGGTGCCCCATCCTGCTGAAATATTATTTCACGATTTTCAAACTCCTGATTGTTTAATAATACAAGTAGTCTTATTCAAGGTTCAATTTCAGTTTCTAAAAGATTTCTGTAAATAATTCCTGTAAGATTGCCTCTGATGGAAATCGGTCCAACAACGCGATTGCCCAAAATCCCCGCCCAAACATTCACCTTTTCAGGAAACTGGGTATGTCCCTCTCTAAAAATATGCGGATTAGTATCGCTCCAGTATCGTACATTCAGTTTGTTGACTTTTCTATTAAGAAAAAACGTGCATTCGTCTGCGAAACATACACGTTTTAGGAAGCCCCGTTCTCCTTCAATTGTTCTTGTTAACCACTCACAAAATTCAACCCTCCGGTTTGGATCATCCTCTTGAGAGCATGCAGGATTTTCATTTTATAGGGATGAAACTTTTCTTTTTTTAGGACTCTTTGGACACTTTTCGAACATACTCCACCGGATTCAGCAACTGCAGACGTCGACTGAGTCGGATTGATTACGATTTCAGCAACAATTTCTACCTTTTTTTCTTCTGAAAGAGGCGGTCTTCCTGATCTTGAAGCCTCTTTCAGCGTACCAGTTGCTTGGAGCTTATTTAAAAGTTTGCGCAAATATGACCTCGAAATAGGATTCTCGGGAAATCTATCATTAAACATACGGACTGCTAGATGACAATTTCTTCCAGCTTCTCCAAATATCAAAACTGCTTCAAATTTATCGTCTAAACTACGAGCGATGATCACTCTTTTTATGAAAGGATATAGACGCTCAACGGACTATCTGACAGTTAGCAGTTCAGTTTGACAGTAAACAAGATGTTACCGCGACAACGACTTTTTCCAATGTAAACTTGATTGAAAGCAACATTAGTGTTTTTGATTAGGTTTGAAATGACCAAAATGTCACTTTTCAAACGTTAATATTTCGAAAATAATTGAATTTAGTAGTAAAGTCAATCAGAGAAAACTATTGAGAATTATGAGCAGATTTCTAAATTGGAATAGTATATGGGGTGTTCTATTTAAAATGGCGCTGAGCCGCCATTTTGAAACTTTCAGCTGTTATTTCTCCATGAAAGAGTAGGTTTTGATCTTCCATTCAAGCCCTCCAAATTTCGTTGAAACCCTCCAGGTGGTTGAAAAATTAGTAGGGGGGCAACGGACTTTAGACGAGCACTGTATACATTTTATTACGTCTCAATTTATTTATATGATTTGAGAATAATGATATCTCAAAAAACAATAAATAGCATTATTTTCGGAAAATTATATTTTCTCTAACGCAGTAGAAGTTATAAAACTTTGACGAAATTATATTAATTCGTTCTGCAACCCATGAATGAATTGTAACCTAAATGAAACTCAAAAATTCAATATATTGAGTCTTTCAATCATCATTTTGTTTCAGAACTTTAACAAATTAATCATGAAACTGCTCTCTTTGGTGAACATAATCAAACTAGGACAAAAATGGTTAATGAATAAAGGCATGTCATATAAATATTTACGTTGCATGATACACCCGTTTAGCTAACTACAAATCAGACTGCTGCAAAAAATGAAGAATTCGTGTACAAGAACTCCAGGAGACTACATCCTTCGTGGAATGTGGTTTCGTGAGGTTTTATAAGAATGACCAGCGACAATGACCTATTATCCGAAATACTGAACTTTTTTCGGCAACTGCTTGGTTCATCTACCTCAGAAAAGGAATAACGCGGATTTATTATTTATTTATACCTGGATGTTTATCTTTATATGTTGATTAAGATCCTCAATTGGATTGTAACTGAAAGCATGCGAATTTTTTAATATTTTCTTGCTACAAAAATAAATTTATCACGAATATACTTTGATACATTCTTGACATTCTTCTGGGTACAACAGAAAAAAATGTCAACACATGATTCGCTAAAACGTATTCTCAGAATAGAAAAATTATTGTATAGCAGAATTTGAATTTTCGCAACTTTGTTGAATAATACTTCAATGAATATGCTTTTATTTCCCCGATAAATACTCCTTTCATCGATCAGAGGTTTCTTCCTAGTGACAAAAAACAAATAAAGTGGAGGCTGTGGTCTCACACAATCAAAAAATTACAAAAATTACCCATTCACATCACTTAATTACTTCACACCCATATACGCATTTCGATACCTACGTTATCATCATCAGTAAGTAAACTAAACTAAATAAATTGTTACATTTTCTTGCATTATATACCAGATGTTTCTAATCATTTTATAATAATTACTGTTCCTCAAGTCGCTAATGGGATCTTGATGGTACTATGGGGTTGAAAGTAAACAAGGTCGAATACATAGGCCCATTATCCTCATTAGGTAAATTTCAATTATGGTTTTTGTGGATAACTGTACTCTCCAAGCAGTCAAATTTTCTAGTGTCGTTGACCGATTTGATCATTTCCAAATTATGAATATTAATTTTGTGTGTATTCTCCTTTCGGTAGGTAGCATGGCCCAAATGTTCGTGGAAACTTTTGGAAATTGAACGATTTATCTGGCCGTAATAGACTTTGTCACAATTTTGAAAAATAATTTCATAAATTCCCGACTTATCTAATATGTCAGTTTGGTCTTTCGGGTTTTCTAATAACGTTTGCAAGTTATTGCTATAAACTGCTACGAGATTTACATCTCCGAATATAGTGTTGAGACCTCTCGTGAGGTTTGGATGGATAAGGAAAATAGTTGTCAAAATTGTCACAAAGTCTATTACGGTCTGACAAAACGCTCAATTTCCAAATGGTTCCACGAACATTTGGCCCATGCTACCCACCTTATGATCAGTGTCAAAAATCTTTTTTCATGGATAATTTTTTTTTAAATATATTTTGCATTGCAAATCCCAGCATATTATGAAAAAATCGTCTAGTGTAAAAATATTACTCTCTCTGCGTGAATTGCTCCTGTGGACATGATTTTTCCACACACGATAAATCTGAAATAATTTTGCTCTTAACTTTTTCGATAGTCTCTAAGAGATTTTACAACATTTTATTTTATTTCAGGTAAGTAATCGATTATGGACACCATTATTCATAGAAGGTGGTAAGTTTCAAGGCTCAAATTTCTTTATATCTGATTTTTTTAAAACAAGTTATGCTGAATATTAATGTTAGAAACATTTATGGTATCACTAATATAAGTTGAGCAGTGCTTTGTGTCTCTTGGATCTAATCATTGGGCTATATGTCTTATTTACTGATACAATGGTATTCCTACTCACCCCAAAGTAATTTTATATCATCAAATGTCAAAACTCTTATGAAAAATACAGCTATTTCAGAATGTTTCGTAACCGGTGTGAAGTTAGCCACATCCACAGGTATACTCTAAGAAAAAAGTTAGGTCAATACATTTTCAACGTTTACCAAGAGAATTACGCGAAAAAAATTGTTCAAATCAAGCAATTCAGTCACAATAATATCATTTCACCTAGTAAAGCGTTTGTCAGGCCTTTGAGGGATAGAGAAAGTTTTGGAAAAATTCAATAATTTCCCAAAAAAGTTTTTAGGATGTTTCATGAAGGAAAAATAAATCGAATGACATTCCCCTGTTTGAGCCCTTGGGATGGGGTAGTTTCCAGAAAATAATTGCAATAACTTTCCCAAATTGAAAGTACCCATTCTACTTTCGGAAAGTGTTTCATGAAGGAAAAATAAATCGAATGTTATTGAATTATTTTCTAAAAACTACCCCCTCTACCACCCTCTGAAGGGCTGACAAATTATAGAGGGGGGATTCATCGATTTTTTTCCTCATGAAACACATCCCGAAATAGAATGCGACTCTTTAATTTGGAATTAATTTAAACCCTACCACCCTCTGAAGGGCTGACAAACTATAGGGGGGATGTCATTCGATTTGTGTTTCCTTCATGAAACACATCCCGAAAGTAGAATGCGGTACTCTTTAATTTGGGAAAGGTATTGAATTATTTCTTAGAAACTACCCCCTCTACCACCCTCTGAAGGGCTGACAAACTATAGGGGGATGTCATTCGATTTATTTTTCTTCATAAACACATCCTAAAGCAGAAGCTCTTTTTTGGAAATTGAATTATTTTCCAGTCCCTCTAGGACTGACAAACGGTAGAAGGGGTGTAGTAAAGGGGTGGGGTGATATTATTGTGACAGAATTGCTTGATTTGGAATTTTTTTCTCGCGTTATTCCTTTGGTAATAGCTGAAAATGTATTGATCTAACTTTTTTCTTACCTGTGGATGTGGCTAACTTCACATCGGTTGTTTCGTATGAGAACTGTTGAGTCATTGATGAGAGGTAGAATATGCCCAATGCCTTCTTCTCGATAATACAATAAATTATTCACAGCCAATGCCAAGAGTTCAAATGTACTGGCCATTGCTTTAATTTTTAGGGCATTATAACTGGAAGTTATTTGAGGGTCAGTTTTCATTGAGATGTTCCAGCCAATTTACCAAAAACCTAGTTCCCAGGGTCTTTTCCTACAAAAAATAATAATTGTGAGAATATGGCACTCCCTCATCCTACTTATCCCATTCAAAATGCTAGTGTTCGAATATAATTCATTGATACACACATGCCGTTTATTCACTATTGTTTGTGATAAAATCATCCTCTTTGTTTTTTTCGCATTCACCTTCAATTTCGTTCGATCAGTCACACTGAACAATACATCCGAAAAAGTGCTCGTAATGCTGTTCAATTTCAACCTCATCAACATGAAGAATACTCATGTCCTGAATACATCAACCATTACAGGAAGAGATTGAGTAAACAAAATTCGCTGGATAACCTTCTTCTCTTCTTTTGTGCAGGTTCCCAGACTGATCCACCCGAACCATGAAAAACCTCACTTTCGGATTATTTCATTTCCTTCGTGCGATCTGAAATTGTTTGAATAGGTTCCATTGACCGAGTTTTTTCCTACCCCATTTTCTAATGCGATAAGGTGTATTTCACATTATATTGACAGAAGATGTGTATTCGTGACCACGGTATCTTGAAAAAAATTCAGAATTGTTAAAAATATAGTAGTAGTAAATATATATCACTTTTAAACGATCTGTTCTGACAAATCTTAAGATTTCCGTAACTCCGTCATTGTTCAAAATGAAATTATTTCGATTATTATTACAAATTTACATTTCGATTGCGCGGTTCTCTCTCCATTCCATTTTTTCATTCGGATTTCCTTCTGTAGATAATGTGCTTTTTTTAGGAATCGTGAGAATCATGTAGTGCCAAATGTAAACATATGAAACCCTACAGTTTCTGTGAGGGAATAGATAAATTATCGACTTATATTGTGGTACACCATATAACGGGTATTAACGAATCTATTAGACAAGTCATAACTTCTAGAATATTAGGTGTATCGAAATGAGATTGGGTATAGGTAAATGGTATGTGAAGAGGATATTTTTAGCATATTTTTCACTTCAAAATGGCTCTGGTTTTGAATTTTTAAATGGAACACCCTGTATATTGTAACATTTTTGGATTTCTAAGACAATTCTGGATCAGAATGTGACATTTTAAATAGTTTTTACGCCTACTTCATTTTTTTAGAGTCAAGGCAATCCAACAACATTAAGTTGCCAATACCAATGACATCAGTCATAAAGGATTCCATTATCTATAATGGTTGTAAAATGTTCAACCATTTGCCAAAGAATGTAACAGAAATAAAATCTTTACAATGCTTCAGGAAGGCTGTGAAATGTTTTTTAAGTGATAAACCATACTATAATATACAAGAATTTTATAATGATAATTTTTAAATAACCAATCAATACTGTGATTTTAAATTTTATTTGGGGTATATTTCATTGTGACTTATATATTTTATTTATTTTTATATTTATATGAATTTATGTTATGGGTTAAGACAAACTTGTTTATTTTTTACTAGTATTTTGTACGACTTATATGTTTTTATATATACAAACTGACTTCATGTATTAAGTGAAAATTGATTGATCGTGTTGGAAGTAGATTCGCCGTAAAACTTCTAAAGGTAGATTATTAAGATGATCCTCGATTTCATTCTGAAGAAAACCTGACTACCTAAACCCTGTTAACTGACCTTGAAACAATATTGGCCCGATTATTCTGTTCCAACGATACTAGTCCAGACATTGACGCTAAACCTTCCTTGAAAATTGCCCTCTCTCATTGCATGTTGATTTTGTTGGTCCCAGTAACGAGTTTTTTGCTTATTGAACATACCATTATTTGTAAATCGTGATTCGTCGGAAAATAGAATAAAGTTGATAAAATTTGGGTTAACTCTATGATTTTGAAGCAGCCAATCACAAAACACTACCCGTCTATCGCCATCGTCAGCATACAAATATTTATGTAACTGATATTTAAATGCTCGATATCCGTGCTTTTTCAGTTCTTTCATTGCTGATTCATGACTTATCTGCATTTCTTGACAAATTTATCTTAAAGAAACCGTTTCATCAACCTCAACCATAACAAGAACGTCTCTTCATTATTTCCTATTTCTATTAGTAATATTTAATTTATGTTCGTATTTTTAATCCAATCGCAGATGAATTAGTATCGTTAGATCCGTCGAAAAATCCTTTTATCGAAAAGTGCTTGTCAAAAAGTGGTCGTCATTTGAAAAATATTAGTTAGACACGAAAATGCAATTTTGCCAACTTGTCTTAATACCATCTAAAATGTTATACAGGGTGTTCTATTTCAAAATTCAAAACCGGAGCCATTTCCGGTGATACCGGAAGTGACCTGAAAGTGAAAAATATGCGAAAACTCTCTTCTTCACATACCATTTACCTATACCACATCTCATTTTGATACACCCAATATTCTAGAAGTTATGACGTGTCTAATAGATTTGTTGACACCCGGTATGTATATAGATATATTGTTCAATAATGGTAGATATTGAAGACACATGCAGTAATTTTGACTGGCTAGAAAAGAAATATATCAAGATTGACCTTTTATATGTGAATAACATTATTAATAGCTATCAACCCTGCTTTTTCGAATTCTTTTTGAAATTACAGTGATGGTCATTAGTTTAAAGTTTCGTTTTTGTTATCTGAATGTGTTTTCTTCAATAAATCAAATACAGAATCCAATAACGAAAAACCTGGAAACTTTTTGTTATGCTCATTATTTAGAATTCTAGATCCTCAACAATTAAGTCAAATAATTCTAATGCAATGTTAATCGTTCTTTACAAAAATGAAGTTGTTACATGTTTTTTTAGTAGGATCAACTGTGTTTTTTCATTTACAAGCGGAATTGGAATTTTATGCCAGTGTGGAAAAAAGAGTTTCGACTGAAATATAAATCACCTTAGAAGTTTATGACTGGATTTTAATTTTTACCAAATATCAGGCAGAGATAATATGAACAAACAATGCTTAACAAATTCTTATAGTTTTCACGTACCGGGTGACAACTTTTTTCACGGAAACGTTATGAAATGTTCAATTTGATTATTGATGTTTTTTCATTTTCAACAATATCTAGTGGGCGGATGCAAACAATACATGTAAATGAAAGACAGTCGTGACTGACACTTAGGAATCACTTTAGGAAAATTCAAATTACATTGCGGTAATTTTAACCTCAGTGTAAGCCCCAATGCTAATCGTAATTATATTTTTCATAGAAAACCAGTTTTTTATTCAAATTAGGTTTTTAAAGGAACTGACAACTTTGAGTGTGAATTCTATTTTCATTATTGACCTGTGAAACCTGTGAAACTCGACAAGTTGTATACTTTTTTATAAAAAGTGATGAAAAACATTAAATAAAACTCAATGAATAGTGAAAGAAAATAATAATTAATATTTATTTATATAGTTTAACTTTGAATTCGATAAATGTTGAAATACAATGATGTTCTATTTGTCGTTAGGAAACCTCAAATAATATCTGATTGACACGGACGAATGAACCTCAAATGAAAGAAGTATAGATGCGAAAAACAAATTTCTCATTAATGGTAATTTATAGCGATTTTTTATTTGTGTGTACATTCCAGGGAAAAATATTCCGGATAAAATTTATGGAGCTTATGAAGCTCTATCAAAAAACCTATTGATTGCTGATATTGGTATAAAAATGAAAGATTGAGAATTTTTTAAAAAAAATTCCACAGTCGCCATCTGAAACTACTCTATTAATTTGGCCCATCTTCGAACTCAGTCGAAGTATTGAGAGAAAGTATTTTTCGCAAAATTTCATTTCATTTGGGTGAAAAATCCGGCCTCCACTTTGTTATATACAGAGTGACACATTTGAAAGCGACCCACCTCTCTAAAACTGTTAGTTATTATCCGATTCAGAAGTTTTTTTTTTCAGTAGATAGAGCATCAATAGTTCTAGTTAATGCCACAAATTCAAAATAAAAATAAAAATTTCACGGCCCACTTCGAATTTTTTTAAGGTCAAAAATCCAAAAATACTGGCGATTTTTTTAAATAAAATTTGACGACGCCACTGGATTTGTGATGCTTTCAAATGGGTGTGACAAAAATTTCACGATAAAACTATTTTTTCAACAGAAATATGGCATAAGTAAAATGTATATCACTTTATCAAAATTTTTCGAATAGTCGTCATATAAATCACAATCTTGTTAGAAATATCGTGCAAAATGCTCTTTCAGGTCGTTAGGAGTCGAGTTTGTGAACAGCAGTTATTCAAAATGGCGTCAAATTATGTTTCTTCCAATTATGTTCTGATGGACATAACTATCTCCTATACTATGGAGTTACGTTTGGAATAAACATAATTTGACGCCATTTTGAATAACTGCTGTTTACAAACTCGACCGCTAACGACCTGAAAGAGCATTTTAAACGATATTTTCAACAAGATTTTGATTTATATGACGACTATTCGAAATAGTTTGATAAAGTGATATGAACTTATGCCATATTTCTGTTAAAAAATAATTTTATCTTGAAATTTTGGTCACACCATTTGAGACATCGCAAATCCATGACATCGTCAAATTTCATTACAAAATCGCTGAGTATGTTTTGGATTTTGACCTTGAAATAAATTCGAATTAGGCCGTGAAATTTTTATTTTTATTTCGAATTTATGGCATTCAACTAGAACTATTGATGCTCTGTCTACTGAAAAAAAAACTGCTGAATCATATAATAAATAACAGTTTTAGAGAGGTGGCCCGCTTTCAAATGGGTCACCCTGTATATGTTTGTTCAATTGTAGTGTTACTCGATATTATTTGTAGATAGTTCTGATTGTACTCCAGTAGGAATAACAAGAAACGTCGGGTATAAAAGGTTCTTGAACACAATGGAATTTCACAGTTTTCAGCAACATAAGTATGATTATTAGGATTCCATTCAGTATTAGAAGCAGACCCAATAAAATTATGAAAGATCACTGGAAATTGAAAAAAAAATTGAGATTGGCCATGGGAGAGAAAAGTAGCAATTATACATATTCCTATTTTCTGACCACCCTGTACATGATATTTCAAGTTTTTATAGTCTAATATAATTGTTTTAGGAAGCAGAACTTTGTATAAATATTATCGTCAATAGATGTACGTTGAGACTAGTAGATTATAAAATGTTGGTTCATTAGAAATAAATATTTCTTGCTAAACTTACTAATTCAGTCATTTTCGCAAAAAAAACACTTTTATCCTCGTGATTGAGCGATCGCTATTATTTCTTGGATAATTTTCAGTCAAATTTCGAAACTTTTACCGTTTATGTAACCAAATCATCCTCACGTTGTTTGCCAAACATGACGTTTTGCGATGTCTAATCAAACAATTTTTATAACTGTATTTAGGTATTTTTGCACTTATGAGATAATGAAATGGTTAAATATACATTTTGTGAATACAGTGGTGATTTAAACATGTTGAATGGGTCAGACTCGTTATCTCAACGAATCTATTAGACAAGTCATAACTTCTAGAATATTAGGTGTATTTGGAAAACAAAACACTCACGTAGGTAATGACAGTGACATAAGCTTTATGAGCAGACAGTAAAAGTTTCTTAATTGTCGTTAAATAGCATGCAATGAGAGAGGGCAATTTTCAAGAAAGGTTTGGCGTCAATGTCTGGGCTGGTATCGTTGGAAACAGAATAATTGGGTGAATATTGTTTCAAAGTCAATTAACAGGGGTTAGATACTTAGGTTTTCTCCAAAATGAATTCGAGGATCATCTTAATAATCCACCTTTAGCAGTTTTAAGGCGAATTTACTTCCAATAAGATGGATCACCTCCTCATGATACCAGAGAAGTTCTTAATTACTTAATAGAGCATTTCAATATTATATTATATTATATATATATATATATATATATATATATATATATATATATATATATATATATATATATATATATATATATATAATAGTAGTGATTACAACCAATGGTCCAGTACGGTGTTCTCGATTTCTTTTTTGGAGATATGTTAAAGAAAAGGTTCACTATGCAACAGCCCCAGCCCCTCGTGAAATCTTAGAAGAAAGAAGAAAATGGTCTTGAACAAGGAAGAATGCACTTTGAAAATTTACTACAGTGAAAGTAAATAAATTATATCCATGGCACACTTGACAATAGTAAATAAATTATTATCCAGTATTTTTTGTAATATTTAATGTATGTTCTTATTTTTCATCCTATCGCAAATGAATTAGTATGTTGGATTCGTCAAAAAATGGTCGCCATTTGAAAAATAATAGTTAGACATGAAAATGTAATTCTGCCAACTTGTCTCATTCCTATATATCATACTAGTCACTAAAACTTTGCGATTTTCTGACATCACCTGAGGTCCTCAGATTAGTTTACGTCCGATCATGGCCACCTTGATGCAATATTAAAAGTGACTCTAACAAAATGAAGTGGGAGGAAAAACTTTTTGAAATGTCACATTCCGATCCAGAATTGTCTAAGAAATCCAAAAATGTTACAATATAAAAGGTGTTCCATTGAAAAATTCAAAACCGGAGCCATTTCCCGTGAAACCCGAATTGACCGGAAAGTGAAAAATATTCGAAATCTCTCCTCTTCATATACCGTTTACCTATACCAAATCTCATTTTGATTCTCCTGATATTCTAGCACTCATGACTTGTCTAATAGATTCGTTAACACCCGGTATATATATATATATATATATATATATATATATATATATATATATATATATATATATATATATCTGCTCTCGTGGTAACAATGCATAGCGCCATCTCGTAAATCTTTGAGATACTTGCATTGTTGCTATTGGATGTTAGCCTACTGGTATATCTTAACTTTGTGAGAAGGCGCTAGATGACATTATCCGAATACGAATAACCTTACCGCGTGAATATGGGCATCAAATGTTATATATGTTTTTCTTTGGTTAGTCTGAGGAACCCACCTTCGTTTTATCTAAAATGTTTATTTGTAGCCAACCTGTGCACTAAGCATCTTCTCCAAAAAAACACGATTTTACAGAAAAAACGCCGATTTATATTACCTATATTCGATGTTAGTTGAAGAAGGGCACGAACAAATATTTTTCAATCTTAATTTATATTTAACTGATGAAGTAATTTTTTATGGAGAGAACTTGTATTTGAGGAATTTGTTCACTTTCTATTTTTTCACTTCATATGGAAAAAATTTAAATCTAATCGAAAATTTACTAAAACTCTTTCAGATGTGGAAATCTCAAACATAAATGGCTTTCAGATACAAAAAGATTTTTTTTTATTACATTTGGTTTTCATTCACTTTCCACATATTGAAACTTCCAATGAAAGACATTTGAAAATACAAACATGAATGAAAACAAAATATAATAAAAAAATCCTTGTGTATCCGAAAGCAATTTTGTTTGAGATTTCGACATCTGAAAGAGTTTTAGCATATTTTAGATCAGATTTAAAAAATTTCATATGAAGTGGACACCTAAAAAGTAAAAAAATCTTCAAATAATTCTTTTTTTTTTTCTACACGCCTCCCCTATTTTTTCGGGCTGATGAAATAATCTTTGATCTCATCCATAGAATACAATTTTTGTGGTAAACTTCATAAAAAACAATCCCACTTTTATATTTAAGGACCTGAAACTATATCAAACGAAATTATTGTTTGTATCGAAATGCTTACAAAACGATTTGAAAATATTTATAAAATCAGTTATCCATAAAAAACTTATCATAATGGTTTTCATGCCATGTGGTATTTTATGCATTGTATTATTCAATTAGAAATTTTCATGTTTTCAAAATTATGCAACTCAACCGCTGTTGGAATCACAGCTTCCAACCAGATTTTTAAATCTAATTTAAATTGTCCTTAAGCCGTCCCTGAGCACGCTCAGTCAATTTTCTCTTGTTTAAACTCCAACATGTGCAAAACCGTTATATTCATCCAGGCTAACTCAGAACTCTCCTTCCTCACCGATCGCCACCGAGGGTTTTTCCCAAAAAAGGGCCGGGAGAGGCATCTGGCATTATCAGCTTCTTCCCCGACGAAGTAAAACCAGTCACTTAGCCGTTGAATCGAGCTATTTTATCCTTATTCACGACGTTCGAATAATTTCGACGTTTGTATAAATTCCACGTTAGTCAGTGAAAGAAGGCGAAGTTGCGTGATAATCAATCAGTAGTGCATAGTGTCCTTTGAAGAGAGAAACTGTAAGTAGATTAAACTCAGACTATTGGATGAGAAGCATTGCCAACGCCCGATTTACCTGTTAGCTTCACGATTTGTTGGATGGTCGCCGTTAAAGATTGTACATATATTGAGTTAACGAAATGGTTCAGAGTTTTATTTTAAAACCAGCAATCTACAGAGAATCCAGTCCACTAATATCGAAGGTAGTACAATTCCACGGTGTTCGAGAAAAGGCATTTTAAACCCTGTCCCGAACAACCGCTTCGGTAGAACATTATATATTCCTTTAAAAGGTCGCCCGATGATATTTTCAGCTAGCAACACTCTTTTGGAGATATATGAGAAACATTGCTGAAAATAAATCAAATTATAAAACAACAGCAAAATACCAAAAGCGCGAAAAATAATTAACCGAAAAGATAATAAGAAAAGTTAATTTGAAAATAAAAATACCCGACTGCGTAAAAAGTGAACTTAAAAAAAGGTGGAAACAAGATGGCCAGAAAATAATGTCAAAAAATTATGTTTCAAGAGAATGAAGATATATTAGTGCCTCCGACTGCGTGAGATAGTTTACAGTATTAAGTTAAATAGTTAACCTCTTGAAAAATAATTTTCTGACAATATATTCTTGTCATCTTGTTTCCATCTTTTTTAAAGTATACTTTCTATGCAGTCGGTTTTTTTATTTTTTATATTAACTTTTTTTATTTTTTACTGCATTGTACCAATATCCCTACTACGAAAGCATGCAGGAAGGCTATTACATTGTTGGTTGAGATGGAAATAATTTAAAAAAAATACAGTGGGTGCGCAAATGCACAAGTTTGTCGGGATTATGGTCTCAGAAAATTAAAGATGCATTAACTGCATATTTTCTCCATAGCGAACACCCTTTATAACAAACCATTTCTAGTCATTAAGTTATAGCCGAGTTTGACTGTACTCAATGAAGTTTCTATTAAAATATTTAAGTGATAGTATATTGAAAATGTAACGAAAACAAAATAGTATCTGAATCCGAAATAAACCAACTAACGAGCAAATTAATAATATGGCGTCTGGTTGTCGCCATATTGAATTTTGATTATAACTGTCATGTTTTTATCCACAATATGGCTCTGGTTGTCGCCATATTGAATTTTGATTATTACTGTCATGTCTTTATTCACAATATGGCGTCTGATTGTCGCCATATTGAATTTATTTTACTGTGACACTTGCAAGATGAAGACAATTCGATTGACGTAAGAATCATCAAAATCGGTCAACGCGTTTGGTCTCTAGAGCGTCACAAAGGAACAAACGTGCATACATTATAAATACATTACCTTCCTTTGCGTCGCGCAGTCGGGTAAAAATCAGATTGTAATCATGCCAAAACTGATGATCCGACAGCGCCGGAGTTTTTGACAGATGAAGTACATATTGATCACTACTATGTCGTGGAAAGATTGCAGTACAATTCAAAAAGTGGCGGCGTTATGAATTATCCGATCTAGTCGCGTTAAGGCAATTTTTTTTGCATTTTTATTCTCTAAGATTCGTTCATAGAGAGTATCGAGATTGTTTCAATAGTTTTCAAGTTACAAGTCAAAAACGATAAAAAATAAAAAACATTGCTTTCAAGTGTTTATAACAAATTAAGCAATGACAGTTGCGAGTAGGAAACATAACAGGATATAACTACGAACCATCTTTCGTATGATGGCACAGTTGGTTTCCTGGTAGTATTTTTGTCACAGAATCAATAGAGCAGAAAATCTCTATTGTCCTAATAATGAAATATGTTGGTAGATTATAAAAACGTCACTTCTCCTATGAACTCAATTAGTTTTCTATTGTTGCAATAACAACAAGTTTCATAAAATATCTATCTCCCTGAGACGAAGATCAATCATGAAACTTCTTCATTCATCCTTCTATTCCTTCAAATTCATGGTGGATTGTAGTCCATAATTACGGTCGAAAGTACAAACGTTCAATCGGTATTACTTTAAGGTAGTTGTCGTGCTACAAACAGTGTCAAAAATTAGGCTCGATTGTAGCGCGACGCGATACAGTTCAAACCCTGAATTAGTGGGATCTTTTTTAAGGGAACTGTACACTCAGAAACGCAACTAGCATGCGTGACACAGCAAATAAGCCATGACTGGATTGTTGGCAACGTCGCAATCCAACGATCGCTCGCATTTGTTGTTCAAGATACAGTGCAGTTTGCTCTAAAAAATTGGCGGGTATTGTTATTGAATATAAGAAAAAAAAATAATTTGGAACGTAGTCACACATATGCTCAAAGATAGATTCTGAGAGAAAAAAGGAAGACTGTTGCTAACATCAAGAGAAAAAAAGTTGCGCAGAGTTGATCTTACCAGAAAAAAGGGAAATGTCAAGAAAATCGAAGGGAAAGTCAGAAGGTGTAACATATCAACCAAACGTTGGATTTAACGAATTAAGAGCATCATTATTAAAAAACATCGAATCAATATCAATAAATTATTCCATAGTTTATTTTGATTCAGAAACATCTGGATTGTGCAAAACTGATGACATTTTACAAATCGCCGCCAAATATTAAAATAGAGAATTTTATATATATGTTAGCCCTTCGAAGCATCAATCCTGTGGCGACAAAAATTACGGGATGTACTACAATTTCTGGTAAATTATATTTGAATGATGTACAAGTCGATTCAATAAAGTTATTAGATTGTTTGGTAGCATTTAAAGAAGTTTTAAATTTATCTACAACTCCAAATCTACTCGTTGTGCATAATGAAAGATCCGATGAGATTACTAAGAGCTATCATTAATTATAGTTCAATAGATGATTTTATCATAATAGCAGGATTTGTGGATAGCTTAATTATTTTTAGAAAAATATTCTTCGATTGAAAAGGGCCAGGAATATTCGAGCCATCAAAATTAGCCAAAGATTCAATACCAAACGAAACATCAGATAATTTCCACGAAGCGATGTATGATGTACACATTTTGCAAAAATTAGTTCGCTTTATTAAGAGTCAGAATTATCAGCATACATGAAATCATATAAAGAATGTATTTCAGAGCGACCTGAGAACGAAAGAATAATTCGTAATTTACCTAATTTAAGTGCCTTAAAAAATGGGAATGATCTAAAAAAATTGCGCACCAAAATATAACATACGATTTTCTGAAACAAATTTATCACGATGAAGGAGAAGAAGCTGTGGTTAATCAGCTAACTGAAAAATGGGGGAATAGAAAACATAAAGTCAATAAAATAGGAAAGCATTTACTAAAATCATAATGATTTAAAAATAAATGTTTAGTCGATCAAGCGATTATTTAATATAATAGTTAGAAAAATAAATAATATTACATTCATTGTTTTCTGTAGATTCATGTTATATTTTATTAGCCTGTTGGAAATCCGAATCATTTTTGTATATGTTTAAAAATATTCGAATTATGTTATATGTACATGTGTGGTACAAATGTATAAATAATATAAAGTTTATGCACTGTTGTTTGCCGTTACTCGCTAAAACTACATTCTATTTTATATCTATTCCTATTGTAATATGTTTAAAATGCATCAGTATATATTAACGCAATTATTCACAATTATTATTCAAAAATATGTGCATTCCAAAACACAGTTCAATTCAAATCCCCAAGATCCTCGCGCTCTCGCTTATTTGAATCACGAGCTCTCGCTTGAGGCGTTGCCACGATTCTCAGCCTTCCCTCTCTACGCAGTAATTTAGAAACTTATTATGGCAATAACTAAATACCTGTATGGCTACTCGTGTTTAATTTTTTCTATAAAATTTGTTACTTATCTTTCAATAATATACTAGTTTTTCAAAAAGATCTCAATATAGGGATTACATGTTAAACGTTGCAACTTTAAAGCCTTATATCTCGCTTTCGGTGAGGTAAATGATTCCAAAAATTCGATATTCTACAGGTAATAATGTTAACTATAAGTGGTATCAATATAAACGAAATCTGATTGGAAGTGGATTTCACGACAACTTCCTTAATGGTGGCTCGGCATGTTAAACGCTTTTTCATTTACCTGATTTCTCCGTATCTTCTATAATGAATTTTAATGAAAAATATATTTACATCTTCGAAAATACGTTACATTCAATAACTCATTAACAAACTACCTCATTATAATTCATAGAAGCTATATAATCGTCAGTCTCTTCAGTGTCGATCGAGTCATTTTCACTGGTGAAAGATATATGCATTACCGCATATCTCTTTCTCAATACAGAAAGCATATCGTTCACTTCGGGAGTTTTGACCAATTTTTGGAAATCGGACTTACGGAGTCTTACAGAAGAGAGTTCTGCTACTGTTATTTTGCGAAGTGGTGGTGTCAGTAATAGATCTTCGAGCAGTGGTATCCTTTGTGAAGCTGGTGTCAACGATAACATCCGTTCTTCGCCCACAGTTTGCGTTTTAGGAGTATCCACTGTGGAAGTAACTTCCTCAAGGTATGTTTTCTGGGGTGAATTGGTAGTATGGGAATCCTTGACATAATCACGTTTATGGCAGTAGAAACAGCATCTGTTGACATCTTTTTTATTACTAACCATTTCTTCATCTGAATCTTCTGTAGAAGTGTCGCTGCTTGTATCCTGTTCGTAGTATCCAACAGATTTTCTCAATATTCTATTATTGTCTATGACAACATTATTGACTACTATACGATAAGGTGGAAAGAAATTTGCTGGTAATTTCAGCAGCAACTTTCCATGAATCTTCTTGAGGTGATTTTTATAATACAGTTACCAATCATGATAAATACTGTTTGTGTAAAGGATATTATGTATTTCTTCACTGATATCACGGATGTAATATGATTACTCATGGCGTGATGTTGAAAGTTTCGACTATATGAAATGGAAGCTTATGTCAATACTGACAGATCGAAATAAATATACGTCAAATACTGTCGAACTAAGGCTAGGTTCACAGTGCCAATGAAATAACTGGAAAAAGATGCGGAAAACCTACAGCAAAGTGAAATGTCACCGATTTCCACGAAATTTGTTGCATGTAGGTATCAATGAACTCTAAACAGTAAGAACTAGACTTTATGAATGCGATACAAGAAGATGTGTTTTAGATGTCCCGCAGAATGATTGTTTAAAAACATAATTTTCCTATTTGAAAATTTGAAAGTCTTTTCATTTGAGTAAACAGGAAAATTTGAGATGATTGTCAATAATGTCAATGGGTAATGTTGAAAAAGCAATGTTGCAAATGTAAAAAATGTCCGATAGACATGAAGAGTTAACATTCATCCAATCAAATAATTTATTGTGATAATTAAAATTATGTGAATTGGAGGTTTTATTCAATGTGCTTCTGGAAAAATTAAGTAATAAAGCCGTGTCAAATGAGTGGAAGGTGAAAATTGACTTTTTCATCCTTTCTGAGGCCATAATTCCGAAAATAACCGTTTGCGCGGAAATTTCCGGTAAAGCACTTCTTTTCCCCGAAAATTGCTGAAAGACTTTTCTAACATATTTTGGCCACCTGAACACGAATCCGAAAGAACGCGGCACTCTCTTCTCTTTCCGAGTTAAAAGCTTTTTTGATCCAAAACACGTATTTTTCAAGCTCCATTTTTTCCCGCAAATATCACTGACAATGCCCTTTTTTTTAACCAGCATCACTCATTTTCGGCCCAATTTCACATGAAATATAGGCGAATCCTGTCAATGTCTCACTAGAAAGAGTGAACACAATCTCACCTAACTTGGCTAACCTTGCTATCCAAGTTGATGGCCAGCCAATCAACTTTTTTCAAAAAACGCTTCGCTTCGCACGCGGGCCCTTTGGTAGCGGTGACTTAACTCGTTTTTTACGAGTTATTATTTGGGCACAATAGTGACCGTCAGTCGCGAAATGCCAGTACACTGAATTAGGTTTCAATAGGAGCAGATATTCCAACAATTGCGTTATAAGTCCGCTCTTCAAATCCAGTCAATGTCTTACCTAAGAGAAGGAAACACAACCTCATCTAACTTGGCTAACCTTGCTATCCAAGTGGATGGCCAGCCAATAAACTTTTTCAAAACACGCTTAACGTTGATTTTTATGGGCTTTTACGAATAATTATTTGGGCACAATAGTGACAGTCAGTCGCGAGATGGAAGTACATTAAAAATGAAGTTTAGGAACATTTCGCGAATCACCAAAATCGAGGACGTTTTTAGATTGTAAAAAGAAGGAGGCATTGTGAGTGGATTTTTGCGCGAGAAAACGGTGCTTGGAAAACACATATTCTGGATCAAAAAAAGTTCTCTAATTCAGAAAGGGTACGAGAGCGCCGCGTTTTTATTCCGGATTGGTGTTCAGGGGGCAAAAACACGTAAGAAAAATCTCCAGCTATTTTCGGAGAGCAGAAGTGCTCTTACTGGATATATGAAGATTTATCAAGAATTGAATATTTGGCAACAATGTAGAAAATAGATGCAAAGATTATAGTTTCCTCTTTGACAGATGAAATGTATAACGTGAAATATCGAACGATTTTTAATTTTCTGAAAACAAACTATTATCCTAAACAAAAAAATTTATGAATTGCATTGAGAAGGTATGGAATAGAAATAGAGGGTTCCATACAGTGTGTTGGTGAAAAATTACAGAAATTAAGCCGTCCCAGTAAGTGGAAACTATGATTGAAAATAAACCTTTTCGAATCTTTCAAGGGCCACAATTCCGAAAATAACCGCTTCCGCGGAAAAATTTCGATGAATCTACATTTATTATCGTGTTCTGAGGCATCTGTGGAAATTTCGTGAAAATCGATGACATTCCACTTTGCTGCAGGTTTACCAAAGATGCTGATGTTCAGCACTATTACAGTGTCCATTCATTAATTCTTGAATGGAACTAGATTATTGAAAATAGTCAGTAATGGTATCCATCTCAATTAAGGTATACCCTCAAAATTTCAATTATTAACATTGTCTAAAATGTTTTTCGGGAATTGAGTAGTATTCAATAAATGGTGTTATAGTGACCTAAGCTTATCTCAACAAAAGTAATCGAAATTGAATAATTCAAGTAGTGATTAAAGACTACTAAATTGCATAGATTTTTGAAAAACATTCAGTATTGATGATTTCCCAATGTTACAATAATTGACCCGATTTGAAATACAGATAAATTTAATTTGCTAGGTAGATTCTTTCGGAAACCAAAAAAGATCCACAAATTATTGATTTCGAAGGATGCAGAAACTATAATACCTGAGTGGGTACGGGCCCAAACCATACCATTTTGCCGCTAGATGGCGCCACCTTTCACATCGCGTATATCGCTCGATGATGGAGACGCGTACGTGTACGAGGGTCTACGTTGGATTAGCTCATGATTTTCGGCATCTAACCTGACCTAAGATATACGAGGGTGGCCCCCGATATACGGGTAACCTAACGTAATATATACGGAGGTCTAACCTATGAAACACTAGCTTCCGACTTTGGAGCCCAACCTCACTTGTCTCTGGAAAAAACATTGTCACCTGTCATTGGAGAGAAAAAAACATGATCGTCTGTCATTGGAGAGAAAAAAACATGGCTTCCACTGAGAGAAAAAAAACATGGCCGCCTGTCATTGGAAAAAATATGGCTGTCGCTAAGAGAAAAAACGTGGCCGCCTGTATTGAAAAAAAACTGGCTCCTCGAGAGCAAAAACATGGTCTGCCATTGGAGAGAAAAAAACATGGTTGCCTGTCATTGGAAAAAAAACATGGCCGACGCTTATAGAAATTTACAAAATGGCTCAAATTATGGCAAAATTTACGAATTCAATACATTTTGTATACAGTGTGGACCAAAGAAGTCAATGTCTCCGATTCGGCTAATTTTCAACGAGCTAATGTGAATCGATGTACTCGAGCCATTATAGCACTTGAAAAATAAAAACTCTGATTTGAACCCCAGCATACCGAGTGAGGTATCAAATTGAGGAGAGCCCCATAGATTGTAAATTCATCACTTCCACCCTCCCACTTTATCGTGAACAATAAATCGCTATTTGAATGCTTTAAATTACATGAAATAACAAAACCAATGCCCAATTCGTATCGGCCGCATCGAACAGCGACCAAATCCATCAAAAAATAGAAATGTCGAAACGTAGGCTCGAACCCGGGACCGCCAGATCTTCAGTCTGATAAGGTGGGAATTTCAGTGTCAATGGATTCGTCCCAACGTTAAGAATCATAATTACGTATTTTCCGATGTTGAAGGGGCACTAATAGTTAACTTCGTTATTATTGGGAGTACAGCTTCGTGCGGGTACTCTAACAAGAGAACTTTCATCGGAGAACGTGATTATGAAAAGTCTGCATACATATCATGCTCGGTTCATTACAAAACAAAGACACGACGAAACCCAGGCTCGAACTTGGGATCGCGAGATCTTCACTCTGATAAGGGGGGAATTTCAGTGTCAATGGATTCGTCTTAGCGTCAAGAATCATAATTAAGTTTTTCTCGATGTCAAAAACGCACTAGTAGCTCACTGTGCCTAACATAACTTTGTCAGGAGTAACCATACCACTGAAGTCATCCATATCGATGCTTGGTATTACTATCAACAATAACCTTTCCTGGGAAAATCACGTGAGGTCCATTGCCAAAAGTGCATCCCAAAAACTTGGTTTTTTGTTTCGTGCCAAGAGCTATTTCACCCCCACTCAGCTGCTTATGATCTATAAGGCACAGATCCGACCTGTCCTGGAATACTGTTCCCATATTTGGAGCGCGACACCTAAACATATCCTGAGGCTATTGGATTCTGTCCAAAAAAGGGCAATTCGTCTCGTCGGTGATGCCTCGCTTACAAACTCGCTCACTTGTCTGGAACACCGTAGAAAAGTTGTCGATTTGTCTCTATTTTATAGATATTTTCATGGGCGATGCTCTTCTGAAATATCAACAATCGTTCCTGCTTTGGCAGTCTCTTCGAGACTAACCCGTCAAGTTCAGTCATCACACCCCTTCGTGGTCACTTTGGAGACCTGCAGAACATCACTTTCCAAAGACTCGTTCATCCAACGAACAGCGAGGCTTTGGAACTCATTTCCTAGGGAGGTGTTTCCCGAGGCATACAACCTCCAGAAATTTAAGAAGAACACCAACTCCTACCTTCTTTCCCTTGGTTCCCACGATGTTCTCTGAACATTACAGGTATCCCTTTTCGTGGGAACCAGAACATAAAAAAAAAAAAATAGTATCTCTTTTTCCAAGCTGCATAAAATCCTAAATATATATTCACGAATTCAATTTGATTAGTATTTCATAATCATGCTACAATTGGGGGAAACGTAACACTTATTATCAGAAATTCAGAAACCCAATTATTCATGACAGCTTTATCAGCAAAAAACTATGGTCAATGTCCTGATAATGAGGTCAAACTCAGAGAAAGACAATAACAATGACCGGAAATTATTAGAATTATTACAGATGACGAAATTGCATTCTCACATATTGATGAAGTATGTTTATTCATAAATGCTTTGTCAACGTCAATTTCCCTAATTTTGTAATATTTTTTTAGTACCCTGTCTCTGCTTCATTATGGTCATGTTTCTTCTTGATTATGGGACGTTATATATATTTTTTTTCTTCATTATCTTATGCGTAATATGTGAAGCTAACTCTATAAGATTCACTCCGAAAACGTTAAATCTTTTGTTTTGATGTGACAAGGAGAAATTATTTTTCAATTTTTGTAGACAAGTGACAGAAAATTATGGCGTCAACCAGTGCTAACGATGTCGGGAAGCAAAGTACCCAGAGCCCACCCATCCTGGAAGAAGAAAACTGGGACATGGACAACTATCCAACATACACTCCAAACGTCGACAGGGACATAATAAGGGGGCCACTAATCGGAAAATCAAAAAACGAAAAAATGAAATTTCGACAGGCAGAGCGAGAACGTCACAAAAAATTTAAAGGAACAAAAACAATTTGAAAAATAAAAAATTAAAACTATATTATCGTTTCTTTTATATAAATACAATGATATACGAACATCAGATCTCAAACGGAAAAACATTGAATTCCTTAAATTACTATTGGATATTGGATGATAGGTTGAGTTGGTCCAACCATGTAAATATAAATAATTCATCTTTTTACTATGTAGCTTGACAAATGTTTTACCGTTACCACATTGAAATTATCATGTTACTTTTCCATATTCCTACTCATCCATAACTGTTTGGGGTGTTTCTTGCCATGCTGATGGAACTTTCAAATTGCTATCAAAGAGGTATCAGAATCTTAGTAATTGCCAATTCCAGAAAACACTGTAAACTAATATTCGTCCAATTATGCAACTTCCATCACTATTCATTCATTATGCTACTTCCATCACTATTCATTCATTTCATGGAAATCCATAAGAATGAATTCGCATAGGATACAAATTCAGATTTTGTTACTTACAACACGAGATCGGCTAATTAGTCTATGTCAACAAATGCTTTTTTGGTCAACTTTTTTCAGCAGTCTCGGAAAAATATGAACAAGGATCATTCGATTCGTAATAGCATGTAGATAATTTTTGAGAAAAATAAAGTTCCGCTCGCAAAAATTGTAAAAGTTATAAACAATTTACTGAAAAAAGGGGTTTGTTTTTTTGCAAATATCTCAGAAACTAATTGAGATTTTTAAAATCTAAGAAAAAATTCCAAAATGGGAGAAAATTTCCTAACAGAAATAGTAGGACCAATATTTATAATTTTCCCAGAGGGAAAAAGCCACGCCCACTTCGGACACTTTAAAAATAAAAATTATTTAAACATATTAAATATGAAAATTAAGAAATGAAAAAATTCTGGCACTTACTGGATGAATGAATGAACGCCGAAAAAAAATTTCATCACGATTTTTCAATAAGTTATGCAATAGTTCATCAACAATTTTTTGTTGCTTGAACATATTATTGCAAGTGTGATAATTGTTAAGCTATAAATCTGAGATTTTTTCCTCCCTAGAGCTATTCTTAAAAGGCTTCAGAATAGATCGCTGTTGAAAAAATAAAAATAAAAATTTTTAAGTTTTTTATTAACAATTTACGTAGTTGCAAAATTAAATATTAAAAAAAAAAATTTAATGATCCTTTTTTTTATAATCGGAAGCGGCATAAAAATGTTTTTTTTAATTTTTATCTCCTATTGTTTAAAAAATTGTTATAAACAAATGCGTTGTTTATGAGATCCTATCCTATCCTGATCTTTGATGCAAATGATTCAAAAACAGAAAATCGTACCGTGAAAAAATATTTTGCTTAAAAAGTATTTGTTAATTAACAATTTTTTCTACCACTTATAATTGACATTAAGAAACTTTTTTTTTTAATCATAATTTATCTTGCTTTTCGATATTTAAAAAAATATTTTATTTAATTTTTATTGTTTATTTAATAAACAATTTATTATAAACAAATAAATTTTTACCTGATATTTTTTTCTTATTCTACTTAATGTAACAAAAACAACTACGAGTTGTTTTTTGGGAAGAAAAAATTTATAATGTTTATTCCCTATTTTGTAATTACGGTTCTTCGTAACTCCCATCATTCTCACCTGGTTTTTTATCTTTTAAATTATTATAATTCATAAACTAATGCAGATACGATCGAATCACTAGTTTTATTTATTCTCCATTAATCAAAGAACAAATTCAGTTCATTAAGTAGAATAAGAAAAAAATATGAGGTAAAATTTATTTGATTTATAACAAATTGTTTATTAAATAAACAATGAAAAATTAAATAAAACCAATTTTTTTCGAGGTCGAAAAGCAAGATATATTATGATTAAAAAAAAGTGTTTTTAATGTTAATAACATATACGTTTTAAGCAATACATTTTTTTTAAGAATGATTTCTTGTTTTTAAATCATTTGCATCAGAGATTAGGATTCCAAAAAAATATTTCAATTATCTCATAAACAACGCATTTGCTTATAACAATTTTTCAAACACTAGGAGATGAAAATAAAAAAAAAACATTTTTATGCATCTTCCGATAATAAAAAACGGATCATTAAAAATATAAAATATTTTTTTTTCAAAGATAAACACGTTAAAAGCCCACCATACAATATAATTTTTGGTCCCCGGGGCCCAAACACGAAACGAAATGAAAATCGATTATTTGGTTGTATTGTTGTAATTTATATATCACACATCATAAAAATGGAAATAATCGAATAAAATAGATTTGAAAATAAAATCCAATGTTTGGGTTTTGGAGCCTGAATTAGTTCCAGGCCAAGAAAGCCATACGTGGGTTTCAAGTGAAACAAACTCGCTTCGCACGCAGTCGAGGATATTACTGTTGAGACTTGATAAAAGAAAAAGGAAAAAAAGAAGCACAACTGAGGACGTCAAAATCAATATATAAGTGTCAACAGTGTAAACGTTTTTTTTTGTTTGCCATGTTTTTTGAAGGTAAATTGTGAATAAATTATTTTATTTCAATTAAACTATTTAAATGGCATCTTTTATTATACTTGAAGGTATGTTCATACACCAAAGATTCAATTATATTGACTTTTTTGATATGGTGTATTCTTTACTTTTATATCTGCAAAAGAAAAACAAAAATACGTAGGCTCATCAACTATTTCTACCAGGCCCCTAGTAATGTTACTCCATATGCTGTAACGCTTTCTGAAACCCACTTGTTGACTTTCAGCGAATAAAGTGCAAATGTAACGTGAGACCTAGCGTTTGGGTTTTGCAGCCGATTTGACCAAAAAAGTGAAACCCACAGTTAGGGCTTCGTGGCACTTAACGTGTTAATTAAAGTTTTTAATTTTGCAACTGAGTAAATTATTAATGAAAAACTATATTTTTTTCAACGGATATCTATTCTGAAGCCTTTCAAGAATAGCTCCAAGGAAGGAAAAAAATGTCAGATTTATAGTTTAACAATTATCACACTTGCAATGTTCATTTTCAAGCAGCAAAAAATTGTTGATTAACTATTGCATAACTAATTGAAAAATCGCGATAAAAATTTTTTTCCCGGCGGATTATTGTTCATTTATCTATCCAGTAAGTGCTTGGATTTTTTCATCTCCTATTTTTCATATTTAATATGTTTAAATAATTTTTATTTTCAAAGTGTCCGAAGTGAGCGTGGCTTGCGCAAGCCCGAGTACCCGTTTTCGGCCGTATTTTCACCCCTCTGGGAAAATTATAAATATTTGGTCTTACAGTTCCGGAAAATCTCTTAAGAAATTACCTCCTCTTTTTGAATCTTCTTTTAGATTTAAAAAAATCCCAATTAATTTTTGAGATATTTGCAAAAAACCAAACCTTTTTTTTCATAAATTGTTTATAACTTTTGCAATTTTTTGAGCGGAACTTTAACATTCTCAAAAATCATCTACATGCTATTCCGAATCGAATGACACCTTGTTCATATTTTTCCGAGACTGCTGAAAAAAGTTGACCAAAAAAGCATTTGTTGACCTCCGAAGACAACGCTCCAAACCCAAATCCAAAAACAAACCCCCATATTGTCTTTCGAGCGGATCAATATTTTTCAAGAAAATTTGGCACACATACATACCATAATTACTACTTTTTAGGATAATTGTCTCCGTTATGACGTCATCCGCACACGCGTGACGTCATTTGGGGAGAAAATTAAATGAGGAGGTGGATTTAGTGAGGGCTCGTTTTGAAGGTATCTATATCCAGCAGTGTATTCACTTTTCATTTCTGCTTACCGTTAGGGGAGATATGGACATTTGAAATCTTGAAATATTTTCTGTACTTTTCACCTCACCTGCGCAATAGAGGTGCTATTGACTTCTTTCGCACTCATTACAAAATTTTGCATGCTGCTCAAACTAGAAGAATTTCAAACAAATATTTATAATCCTGCTGTGGATGAAAATTTTCAATAACACAAAACAACAACAAGCATTCAGATCATGAAAAATATTGTAACGTTTGCTTTTCTCAAAACGTCCATTCCAGTACTCTATGCACAGTAATATGAAGTTCTAACAGTAAATCGATCACTTTTAAATCTGGTAACATCTCCCTGGTGAGGTTACAGGTTATGACAATGCCATAAATAATCCTTTCATTGTCACAGCTGGACGGATGCTCTGATTCTCCACCTCAGAAAATTATATGAATATATTTCGATATTTGGGCACATTTCGATTAATAGAACTCTCTAACGAAAATACTCCAAAACAAACCGACTTCATTTATACATGTAAAATGTCCTCGGTGCACACGGAGTAAGTTAGTGTATCCTGGTGCGATGTAACCATGAATAAGAAAACAGAACAGGCTCTTTTTGTCTGATCGACCAGACTAGTGAAATAGTGGAAATTCAAAATAAGGGATACTCCCTCTGGTGTCGATTTCTCAAACTACACATAAGTACATTGTTTACCTTTTCGAAACATTAATGTTTATATGATTTTAGCCAGTATACCTAAAACTTGTCGAATCTCTTGTGATTGTTGACATTTAATGAAATTCTTGTTTACCTGTTCTGTTGACTATCGTAAGTCCTCGAGTGAAAAAATGAGTGATTCAAGTTCAAATCATCATTGTTGTGTACCTCAATGTGACACTTGGCTATGTTGTACTGGAATAAGTTTTCATCATTTTCCGTGAGAAAATGAACGTAACGTTCTGGTGCAGACTTATCTAGCATTGAGCAAGTCTATAAACAGAGGATGGGCTCTTGAAGAAGAATACAGTCACTTCCAAAAATCTTCCTGTATCGTATGTGGCCAAGGAAAAAAGTGAGAAAGAACCTTCAAAGAGAGTTGAGAGGAAAGAAAAGAGAGTTAAGAAGAGAAAAAAGAGATATTATTCAACATACCTTAAATTATTTATACAGTATGGAAAAAGAGTGACTATATAATGTGTATATCTAGGTGATAGGACACATTGTTTACTTTTCGAAACATTAATATTTATATGATTTTAGCCATTGTACCCTTGAAACTTGTCGAATCTCTTGTGATTGTTGACATTCAATGAAATTCTGGTTTACCTGGTGAATATTCTGTTGACTATTGTACGTCCTCGAGTGAAAAAATGAGTGATTCAAGTTCAAATCATTATTGTTGTGTACCTCAGTGTGACTCTTGGCAAAACGATACCGTTGTACTAGAATACGTTTCCATCATTTCCGTAGAAAATGAACGTATCGTTCTGGTGCAGACTAATCTAGCATTGAGCAAGTCTATAAACAGACGATGGGCTCTTGAAGAAGAATACAGTCCCTTCCAAAAATTTCCCTGTATCGTCTGTGGCCAAGGAAAAAAGTGAGAAAGAACCTTCAAAGAGAGTTGAGAGGAAAGAAAAGAGAGTTAAGAAGAGAAAAAAGAGATATTATTCAACATACCTTAAATTATTTATACAGTATGGAAAAAGAGTGACTATATAATGTGTATATCTAGGTGATAGGACACATTGTTTACTTTTCGAAACATTAATATTTCTATGATTTTAGCCATTGTAAAATGCCTGCCCATAAATTCACCTCTTGTGGATACTGAGTGTGTTTCTCCCTAATCATACGTGAATTAGTATCACTCCAGTATCAACATTTTGTCTGTTAACAGTATCACATAATGAAGAAGAACACTACTCACTGAAACAAATGTGTTTTACTTAGTTTGGTGGTTCCTGATTCTATTACGCATTATTTTTACAAAATTATATCCTACTGCCCGCATCATATTCGAATAACTGATGTCAAATAATAAGTTGATAAGGATGAAATTTAGGTTTTTTCAAATGTTTCTTCACAGTTGCACTCATTTGCAACTGATTTAGTTGTCGAATGGACAATATTAACGACAGAATTGACAATATTTATTAGTTTGATTTCTGAAACTGCTTTTCTGCCACGTTCAGTAGCCCATTCAACATTACCGATTCCAGTAAACTTTCGTACTAACTCTCTGAAATATCTCCGTAATATAGGATTTTCCGGAAACCTGTCATCAAAAATTATTACTGCTTGATGCAAATTGCGTTCACTTTCTCCATAGATGATAACCGCTTCGATTTCTTCTTACAGCGCACGTTATCGAGCCATTTTTTGGATACTAAGTTATACTCAACAACAAATATAAATACAAACTCACAAAATTAAGACTTTGTTACAATAAAGTAAAAAAAAAAATTTCAAAGCTATGTATAAATATCTAATTATTGAATAATTATAAAACTCTTTGCTTGTGATTTTAATTGAGTTTTTTAGTTTTCAATAGTGTAATTCGTAAACGTAAAATAATATTTTCTTGTGAATAAAAATGAAAAGTGTATTGTTTCAGCTGCAAAGCTTTCAGTGGAATGAATATTTGAAAAAAAACGGAATAACAGGGAAGTCATGCAATACTTGGTTTTGGTTGAAGTCACAATTTAATAGCACGTCCATTCTCATATCGCGTAAGTGAGTGAAACAATGTCAAGATTCAAATGCCCGTATCCCCCCTAACAATAAGCAGAAATGAAAAATGTATGAACTGATGTATACAGAATCAAAATACCCTTCAAACAAATTGTCACGAAACCCAACTTCCCATTTAATTTTTTTCCCCCAAATGACGTCACGCTTGTGCGGATGACGATATAACGGGGATAAGTGTCGTAAAAAGTAGACATTATGGTCCCATACAAGTGTGCAAAACTTGGTTAAATATATACAGTTTAAAAGATAATATGGGGGTGGGGGAAAGACAGTTTAAAAGATAATATGGGGGTGGGGGGGAAGACTATTTATGTCCACACTGTATAATATTCTTCCAGACAAAATTCGAGAACTCAACTTCTCACAGTATAAATATAAACTGAAAAAATGTTTGTGACAGAGAAGCTTCTTCAATTAATACTTTGCATTGATATTTATTGACATGGACCAGATTTCAACACACCTGACTTTCTGTGATATTTCATAAATTTTGTTATTTTATCTCCCTTTCTCTATTAGATACAAATATTATGATATTTTTGATCACCTAACTTGCCAAAATCAATACTTATGTAACTTGGTCAAATAAACTGAACTATTTAGAGCACACTGAAAGATACACATTTTTTTTAATGTTTCTTATCCTTCAAAATAACAAACTGAAATTTTAGTAAACAAAAAACTTATTACAGGAAACTGATAAGAAAATTAAACTTACAGTGGTAAAATATCAAAAAATTGATAACAACTCATGTTTAATTCTCGGGATAATTCTCAAACACTCATGAACAGACCCCTGCATGACTGAAGAAAAGGCTGGTATATTTCTTTTCAAAACTTGTCAATTTCTTCAGCTTGGCATCTGAAGTAGTTAGCATATCATAACTTCAGTTTTTCTTTGTTCGACTTCAATTGTTCTGAGATTTGAAAAATTTGCAGATTATGATGGTCATAAAATACGAAATTGATGGGTAGTGAAGCCAAAACATGTGTCAGTAAATTTACTCTTTAATATTTAACCTTCATCATTGAATCAATAGATAAATATTTGAGTACCATTCTAAATCACTGGCTCCCGTGGGACAGAGTAAACTTCGTTTATCCTTAACACAAGAGCATGTCATTTTCTGGCTATTTGTCACACATATAGTGCGTTCAAGGAATGTGAGTAATATTATTAAATATTAGTCTATAGAAATTTTCTTTCTCATTTGTAATGTTGAGAAATATTCTCTGTATAATAGGAAAAGTTAATGATTGTTTTTTTTAATAACTCGATATATCGAATTCAGCTGATCTCTGTCCTAATGATGTACTACATAAAAGTAAACTTTCCAACTTTGTTATTGTTGATGCCGTCATACTCAGTTTCATTAGTGCCTGATGATGACGAGTTGCCCTTTCGAAATTCATGACAGAAATAAATACCTTTTTATTATTGAGCGGACGTCTATTATTTGAGTTTTGTTCAGTTAGAACCATATTTGTGAATTGTTGAAGTAAGCGGCGACAAATGAAATCATAACGCTTTTTGCGTAGCCAAACAATTGAGTGAATCTGTCTAAAATGCTTTACCGCTGATAAATATTATAAACCAAGTTTGTGAAATAAAATAAATATACGAGATGTGTTCCATAAATATGAAGAAGTGATAGTCTCCATAATGGAACTTTCGAAGGAAATAAAAGAAATTGGGCAAGAAAACCCAGAAGTGAAAACAAAAATCAGTTGCATGTAAACATTGCGAAATAAGAAAAAGATAAGAGGAAGAAATTGGGAATAAGAAACGAATTGAAAGTTCATGAAACAAGAATTAAAGGTAGAGGCTGAAATAGTCAAAGGAAAATATTAGATGGAAACATTGAAAGGTAGAATAGGAATATAAATAAAAACTAAGGGGTATAAAGATCAGAAGAATATATACAGTTGATGACTTAAAACAAACGAAGAGCGCAGGAAGAAAGCTGAAGGAAATACAATCAGAATAGTGTATATGAAATTGGAAAAGAAGGAAAAATGGGACAACGAAAACAAAGACTTAAAGGATATTGAATGACGTTAAGCACAGAAAAATGTTGTTTTTCCTTGCAAATATAAAAGAGAATGTTAGCGATGAAATATAATCTTAAAGTACTAGAAGGCACTAGAAAAAATAAACATAAACGAAACAAAAAGTATGATAATCTCTAGACCTAGCAGGATGCATCATAGTGTAACAATTCCAAAGCCAATACGTTCACCGGGTGTAATTTTTTCTACGATCATAAATGAGCATCAAGGGACTTTTGATGAAATATTGGGTGGCATCCACCCAATATGGACACTAATTCTGAACGAAATTAGCTCGACCATTTTCCGATAGGGAGCGTATTTATATACAAGTGTATATAAATAATGTCAATGTGGCACCCTCCAAATATGTTTGCATTTTGCTCCCATAAATTTGGCAATACAGATGTCTTTGTTGAAAGCTGATTTATTTTTAAATAACGAACAGTGTGCAATATAAATCTAATGGGGAGGTTGAAAATATTCAGACACCAGTGGGTCTAGAAGCCACGGGGCCCAGCTAGTATGAAATTAAATTATTCATTGGGTGGTATCGAATTTTTTGTATAAAAATTTTCTTTCCGAATATGCTGATGAGCCACCCTTGTTCAATTTGAACAATTGAGTGAAGGTCAAGAGAATTTGGAACGACCCTGTACATAACTTAAAAAGTCACATACGATCTAAATCATTTCTCTCTAGTTATTGATCACAATTTTATCGTGTTTATGGCACTTCAGATTGAAATTTAAAAAATAATTTATTTGGAGGAAAAAAGTTAAAAAGTCACAATTAGTTGTCATTGTATTCAGAATATAATTTTCTATGAAATAAGTAAAACTATACCAGGAGTCATTTCCTGTTAAAACCAAAGTCTCCAAAACGAATTTCAATTAAAAAATAATTTCAGAACTATGAATAGTTATCATAGTTTTCTGTGAAATAATCTGGGGGTTTCTGATTCAGAATATGTTGCTGAAAAACTCTACTGATTCAGTGTGTTCAAGGTATAGGCTAAGTGAATATGTTTATGAATTTTTTTTGAAAGGAGATATGAGAGAAAACGACGAAAACCTCTACTTTTGAACATAATTTTTTGAAATTATGAAAAATTACTTGATATTCTCATTTATATATCGAATACAGATAAATCCAGGAAGAATATCTAAAAATAATATTATTATAATTTTTCTGACAGTTTTGTTTTATTCTGAGCATTCGATGAAAATAGTTTGATTTAAGGAAAGAAACACTGAAATGATGCAACCTTTGCGGAATTGTATGAAAAATACAGTGAAAATTATTTTAATGGAAAAAACGTGTTTTTAGGTTGCATTACCGTTGGTGAGTAATTTTGCGGATCATAAATAAACTTGTTGAATAATCATCATGTATATCACGACTCAATTACATAATTCGTTTCAGTGGAAATAAATATTCATTATGTGCGACTTTTTATAGTTAAAAAAAATGCATTGAATGATATCACCGATACTACTTTTTGAAATTGAATACATTGTGATTGCTCGATAGATGGCGCGGGGGTGGGGGGAACATCAACTTTAAAATTTCAAAGAGCATGAGGGGTCAAGTGGCACATCGTTGAACAGATAATTCAATTCTCTTTTCAACTATCCTAGTTTATTCGAATTTCATTCAAACGTTTTTTCACAATATGCATTTGAAATGTCAAGTACTATTGCGGATCTGAATGGTACCCTTACCTCGATAACTTTCGAAGGGTTTGATGTGAAACAATGAGACATGAAATATATTGAATGGTATTACCGATCCTACTTTTTGATAGAAGATACATTACAATTACTCGACAGAGGGCGCTGGGGGCAAATCAAATTGAAAATTTCGAAAGGCATCGTTGAAAAGGTAATTCAATTTTTCCTTCAACTATGGTTGTTCTACGGAATCACAATTGCGAGTGCGGATTTTTACGTCACCCCTCACTGTTGATTTTTGAACGGTTTGACATAGAACAACGGGATCGAAACTATTTTGAATATCACCAATACTACTCTTTGAAATAGAAGACATCGTGATTGCTCGATAGAAGGCGCGGGGGGCACATCAACTTGAAAATTTCAAATAGCATAGGGGGTCAAGTGGTACATCGTTGAAAAGATAATTCAATTCTCTTTTCAACCATCAATTTTTTTTTAATTTTTTTTTCACAGTATGCATTTTAAATTTTGTTATGCTTGACATTTCAAATGCATATGGAAAAAACGTATTGACGTTATAAAAAAAACTTTATCGTATCATTGAAGATTAAGAATTTTTATATGAAATCTGTATTAATAATTTTATTTTTCACTTGATCGTTACTGCTTTATAATACCTTGGCAACGGTTGCTATTAACAGACCCATAACGCCCGGGGCGTTATGGAGGGCATTATGAATTGATTACTCAGAAAAGTTTTATTTATAACTGTACATAAAAAAGAGACTTATTATTTTCTCTCAAATAGAAATTACAATTCTCAAATGTTTCTGAAATATTAGTACCAAGTTTGAAGTTCTGTGAGTTGACCGATGATGAACTCCTCAATGTGCATTCGGTTTCGTTCGGAACGTAAACATTTTCTTTTTCGGAAACGGAATGGGCTATCATTGTAGCAATTTTGTTCTTCGAGGAGATACTTTCTTCAATATAGCTCTCCGCTACCGTACTACTTTTCCATTTTCCATGTAATTTTAGTGTTTCAAAGGAAGCACCACCTTGAACAAGAAGCGTTGACGACGTTCGGCGTAGACAATGTCCGGTTTAACCTTTCGGGTTTTCCAAATTTAGGTATTTCGCTATGATAGAAGGAACACTTCCCATAGTATTTTCACCTACAGGTAACTCAATGCATTCATTATTTCTGTAGGTTAAAAAAAACCTTTGTTGTGTACATCCTTTTGGTCGTAGTGCAATGTACTTTTTAACTAAGTTCAAGCCTCCTATTTCGCTTTCTTCAACAATGGTGAAACTTTTTGAGGTGCAGGTCTTGGTTTCTGGTACCTTGATCAGTAAAACGCTCCTCTGTCTTCAATGTCATCAACTGTCATCTTGACCATTTCATCACGTCTTAAGCTTCCAAATACGCCCATTACCAGAACAACTTTATGTAGCAGAAAAGTATCATCTGGAGCTTTTCTTATGAAAAGTAATACTTGTCCACCTTCCAATACCTTTGATTTTTTAGGAATGTATCCTTTTGAATTAACTTTTAGAAATGCCATCAGTTGACTGAATGCTGATATATTAATATTTTCTTTAACAATCAATATTGATTTCAGCTGTGAGTATTTGGTCCATAGACTATTTGCACTATATTGTTCAGACTGAAATAATGTAAAATAAATAAAAAAAAATAATATTTTTCATGAGATAAACTCACCAGTTCCTGGAAGTATGCCATTAAGACAGTTTCATTTACGGTATTCAACTCTGTTTTCATCTTTCCATTTCAGAAAATGGTCATACTCCTTCTCGTATAAGTGTTTGGATTTCACAGGCAGTAAATTTCCTAACGCTTTTTCAGCTTTGAGCGTCATATTCTGTGGGATCTCCATAATTATTATGAACACAACCGTTTTTAGTTTCCTCCACTAACAAGCTTGTCAATTCTTACAAAAATGCAGCGTCGTTTTATTAAATAAACAACCCTTAGCTACCTCTTCAATGTTTCCATGGCAATTGCATAGAAGCTCACTTGTGCTCAGTTGCCGACCAGAACGCAGTAAATACTATGAGAAGAAATTTATGAAGTAAACAACGTCGTTCAAGATAATTTTTTCGTGAAAAATAAAATCTTGTATGCACCACGAGCGTTACTAGATCCTAACGCCCATCGGGCAACATTCATCCCACGGGCCAAAGGCCCTCGGGTGAATGTTACCCTCCGGGCGTTAGGATCTATATAACGCACTTGGTACATAAATAGCTAATTATAGCTATTAATATAACGAGATTATTATGCGATTTATAATAGTCGAGGACATTGCTAGGTGACGAGGCGACAGCCGAGTCACCCGCAATGTCCGAGACGGTGTTAAATCGCTAATAATCGAGTTACATTCAAAGCTTTATCGTATCATTGACACGGCGATGCGAATAAAGCAAAGGTTTTATGTCATTTCATTTTGGCATTTCAAAAGTCATCATTAAAATCATGCAAGATTTTGATATTCCTGATGATATAATAGCTGCCGACACATAAGGTTAGACTTGCTTCGGACAAATAAATCATTGAAATCGGCAGTTTGTAACTCTCTGATGATCGTGGACGCAAGGTTATCCATCAAATTTGAAAACTGTCAAAACATTGTTTTACATGTTCATGAAAATGGTCTAATATTATTTGGTATCACGTATATGCTTGTAACTAACGTATTAAATTATGGTAACTATGTATATGGACTAAGGTTTTATGTAGGTTTTGGTACGTTTATGATGTTAATAATTAATAATACAGATTTCATATAAAAATGTCTTAATCTTAAATGATACGATAAACATCATAAACGTACCAAAACCTACATAAAACCTTAGTTACTCATAATACATTAGTTACCATAATTTAATACGTTAGTTACGAAAGCATAATACGTTAGATACCAAATAATATTAGAACTAGTTTTCATGAACAGTAAAACAATATTTTGACATTTTCAAATTGATGGATCACCTCTGCCTAGCGTCCACGATCATCAGAGAGTTACAAAACTGCCGATATTCTTTTCATAATGATTTTAGATTTGTCCGGAAGCAAGTTCAACCTTATAGTCTTGGCGGCAGCTAAATATCGTCAGGAATATCAAAATCTTGCATGATTTCAATGATGACTTTTGAAATGCCAAAATGAAATGACATAAACCTTTTGCTTTATTTCGCATCGCCGTATAAGTCGAATATGTAACTCGATTATTAGCGATTTAACATCGTCTCGGACATTGGGTGACTCGGCTGTCGCCTCGTCACCTAGCAATGTCCTCGACTATTATAAATCGCATAATAATCTCGTTATATTAATAGCTATAATGGTTGAAAAGAGAATTGAGTTATCTTTTCAACAATATCCCACTTGACACTCCATGTTATTTGAAATTTTTAAGTTGATGTGCCCCTTCGCGCCATCTACCGGGCAATCACAATTTCTTTCATTTCAAAAAGTAGTATCGGTAATATCATCCAAAACGGTTTTCATCCCATTCTACGTCGAACCTTCAAAAGTTAACGGGGGATGACTATAAAAAGCCGTACTGTATAAGACGGTTTTTACCTGTGAGTGAAACGTGTTAAGCCACGAACGACAAAGAGCGCGTGATTAATTCCAGAGCAGGTAAAGCCTTTTTACCGTCATGTGTAATTTAAATTTAACCGAACGGCCAGGGAAACCTAAGAAGTTGATGAAGTAAATAAAAAAAACGTGTGGGGTGGGGGTGGGGGTACCCCTGTCAGGAACTAAGTTCCTTTACGCGGCTTGCAGTAGGTGTTGACTGGTAGAAATCGTCACGTAATACCTAGCAATATATCCTTTTTCCAAACTCCTCCGCCACAGTGAAAGTTATTTTATTCCTGATAATACTATTCGTTATAATATATCAAATCGACGTGCCACATATTCAATGTAAACCATCAATCCAACTTCGGCATACAAAAAACATAAGACATTATGCCCAAAAAAGCATATAATCATCTAAACACACGTCATATAGAAATATAAAAGGAACAAAATATTTTCCACATATTAACACTTATAGTCCAGGATCCATGGTCCACTTTTGCACTTGATTACTATCAAGCTAATTTTCCGTGAGTAGCTTCATTTTGATGAGACGCCCAACAATGTCCTGCACGAAACTCTCGATTGTGGTAGCTAAGGATAAAATATGTCAATTTGATGATTCTCAAAAATTCATTACAAACTGTTTTTTTTTTGTTAAATCTCAAGATAATTATGTAAATTATTCGAAAAAATATTCGTCCTACAAAATGTATGGTTCTTCCAACATGTATCGATAACGGGGTCATCATAAATTATTACTAACCTGCTGATTTTTTTTTACTTAGTTAATATTTATATCATTCAACAGTCATATTGTCCTACAAATTGCGTGGTACGTTATCCCGGTCCTACGCTCAAAGGTAGTAGTACAGACCCTTGATGTAAAAATAATTACTATCAAGCTGAATCTTCGTGAATAGCTTCGTTTCGATGGGACGCCCAACAATTTCCTGTGCGAAAATTCTCGATTGTAGTAGCTAACAGAGGTAGCAAGGATAAAATATGTCAATTTGATGATTCTCAAAAATTCATTACTGACTGATTTTTTTTTGTTAAATCTCAGGATAATTATCTAAATTATTCGAAGAAATATTTGTCCTACAAAATGTATGGCTTGATCAAAGAGTCCCCTCCTTCCAATATGTATCGATATTGAAGTAATTAAGGCCCGGTATTTTCACTTCTGGTTATACTAGGAATGAAACAACCAATGGTTAGAATTGTCTTTCATTCCAATAAACGTTCAACAAAAGCATATTCTAACCGTTGGTTAATTTATTCCTAGTATAACCGGAGGTGAAAATACCGGCCCTAAAAATGATTACTAACCAGCTGATATTTTTTTTACTTAGTTAATATTTATATAATTTAACAGTCACATTGTCCTACAAATTGCGTGGTACGTCATCGCGGTGCTCCAATTGAATATGTATTTGAAATTCATGAAATTAAAAATCAATTGATTTCCCAAGCGTCACAAAAAAAATGTTGACTTTTTGGTTGATTTAACTCAACAAGAAGTTAAAAAATTATTAATCGTCAACATCGAATGAGGTAGTTCAAATTATTGAAGAGTATGTATGCAGAGTGTATTCATTAAAAACAAAAAATGATATCAACAAAGGACGGTATGAGTTATTTGAAAAAGGGTATAAATCAAAAAATGAAAATGAAGACATTTTAAAACAAAAAATCGTAGGATATGATCCTTCCAGTTTGCCACCAACAAAACAAGAATTGTTGCACCAAATTAAAAGAACTGCATTCATCTGCAATGTATGGTGTAATGCACACATGCGGTGCCCCACGAAAAAATTGCCAGAAAATTTTGGATGGACGATAATTGATGGCAAATATGAATATTATTGGTTTGATGGTCCCCAGAGTCCATCTTTTGAAGAATTATCTTCTGACATATAAGGTACCCTATTAATACTATTGTTATTTATTGATTGATTATTCATTATTATATAATTTACTTAATTTTTTCATGTTATTACAGAGTCAGATATCACGAATGAGGAAAGTGAAATGATGAAGATGACAGCGATGTTAGTACCGAAGATTATGAAGATTTATCAGATAAATCTGATGGAGATTATTTTTTTTTATATATAAATACACAAATGTGTGTACCTAGTTCACTAAAACATAAAGTTATTTAAATTTCAAAAAAGATTTTTTCAATGTATCTTATGTTACAAATAGGAAAACGAAAAAATGACAATTTTTGTCGGACTAGTGATACATATCTGTTTTTTTGTAGGACATTGTTTCATTTGGGCAGAGAACACACTAACTTATTATGTAATATTTTTGTCCTACAGATAGTAATAAGAAAAATGGTCTTGCGGTATTAACAATTTCTGAGCGTAGGACCGGGATAACGTACCACGCAAGTTGTAGGACAATATGACTGTTAAATGATATACATATTAACTAAGTAAAAAAAAATCAGCTGGTTAGTAATCATTTATAATGACCCCGTAATCGATACATGTTGGAAGGAGGGGACTCGTTGATCAAACCATACATTTTGTAGTACAAATATTTTTTCGAATAATTTAGATAATTATCTTGAGATTTGACGAAAAAAAAACAGTTAGTAATAAATTTTTGAGAATAATCAAATCGACATATTATATCCTTGCTACCTCTGTTAGCTACCACAATCGAGAGTTTCGTACAGAAAATTGTTGGGCGTCTCATCAAAATGAAGCTACTCACGGAAAATTAGCTTGATAGTAATCAAGTGCGAAAGTGGACCATGGATCCTGGACTATTAACGATAATATCCGACTTGTATTCGCATAGCCAGCTTGTTGATCAATATAAACAATACAGAAATAATCTAACTAATCTACTAAAAATAACAAAGGAAAGCTATTACAAACTGCGAATTGAAACAAATAAAAACACTTCAAAAATTATGGAATGTTATAAACAAATTCACAGAGAAAAACAAAAATAACATAATCATATCTGAAATAGTTCATAATAATAAAAATATAACGAACAAAAAAGAAATTGTCAACATCTTCAACCAACAATATGCAAGCATAGGAAAATAAATGGCGGAAAAAATAATAAAACCTAAGAAGAAATATATTAAATGAGACAATGTCCATGAGACCAACTTCCTTAGTAGAGGTAATAGGTGTTTAAAAGAATTGAATACTAATAAAAGTCCAGGGCACGATGGTATAACTTCAGAACATATAAAACTCATGGCAAATTATAAAAAAGCCTATAGTGTATATAATCAATATGATACTCGAAAAGGGAATGTTCCCTGATATATCCCAAATTGCCATTGTAAAACATCTATATAAAAAAGGCGATAAAAAAAAGGTATTGAACTATAGACCAATTTCTCTTATAAGCACTGTCGCAAAAGTGATAGAAAAAATAATAAAAAGGAGAGTTATGGAATTTTTGGAAAATAAACAATTACTGCCAAAAAAACTACGGTTTTAGAAATGGAATGTCCACAGATGATGCAATATTATATCTGACAAATAATATATATATATATATATATATATATATATATATACATCTCTGGATGAAGGAAAATGCTGCATTGGTGTATTCTTAGACTTGGCTAAGGCTTCGATACTGTCAACCATCAAATACTCATTGACAGTATGGAGGACCTTGGCATAAGAGGAGTTATATCGAAGCTTTTTCATCCTTACTTGACTGAAAGGAAACAATTTGTACAAATTGATGATACCCAAAGTGATATCCTAGAAGTGGAAACTGGTGTTCCACAGGGAACGGTTCTTGGTCCATTACTGTTCCTAATATAAATCAATGGATTACTTAATGTCGAATTGAATGACACAGTAATCATGTGTTCCGCTGCTTCTTGGGGAGAGGCAAAATTGAAAGAAGACCTGAAAAAAATTAAGGATTGGTTTAGTGCAATGGACCTTACATTGAAACTTAGAAAAAACTAAATCGATAACTTTTTCTTGCAATAAAATCAACTCACCTAACATACAAAATTTAATAATACCCGGTAACAACCAGTTGGTACAAATGATAGATTCTATAACGTATCTTGGAATAGACGTGGATGAATATCTGAAGTGGGATTTTCATGTGAATAAATAGTAAAAAAACTGAGATCAATTCTTTTCACCTTCAAGCAGTTGAAAAATATCCTCGATACCAAGATGCTAAAAATAATATACAATTCTCTCGTCCAGTCACATATACAGTTGGTATTTCAGGATGGGGAAGAGCATACGAATGTCACCTGGAAAAGCTTAGAGATTACCCAAAAAATATTTCCTGAAAATTCTATATGACAAAAACAGAACTTACCCCACCGAGTGTCATTTCAGTGAAATTCCCATTTTTAGTATATCACAATTATATTTTTACAAAATATTATGTCTCCAATACAAAACTTAGTTGCTATCTCCCACGAACATAACACAAGATACAAAAGCTGCAGAAAATCGAAACTTGAAAGTTACGAAATCAATCGGTCAGAGGTCTAACCTCTAAGAGCCCCCCGAATATAATCTCAAGTACCACAAAACATAAAGAATATAAATAATCATCAGTTATACAAAAAAAAAACAAGGATTGGTTGAGTAGTTTATCTATCGATAATTTTAATAAAGTCAATTACCAGATAATGAATAATATTATGAATTATACTTTACTTATACATTACTTATACTTTACTTATACTTTTACTCATACTTATATTCATATATCATATTTTGTATGTGTGGGTGTGTGTGTGTGTGTGTGTGCGTATAGGTGTTCTGAGCAGTAACAACTACGAGATGAATATGTATATGGAATACTCCCATAACAAGGGAACTTCATGGGAGCCACTGAGCTTATTCGATATCGAGTAGATGAAATGAATTATTGTATCATATTGTACCTAATTTTTGTTGTCTTACATTAGTGAATAAACCAATTATTATTATTATAGATATTCTACGGCTCATGTATCGAGGGTAATATCATACGTGCTAGGGGTTTTATCGAGGGTAATATCATAATCGCTCAAAAAATTTGCGAATTTTCAAGACAGCATTTTTCCTGTAAATTTTACTGAGTTCGATTTGCGATCTTATTATCTGATTAAACCACGGAAGCGAAGCTTGAGTGGTTTATCTTTGATAAAAAGGCCGCAAATTGCACGAGTTGAATGCTTGTTTATTAATTAAATTATCTACAATTAATTAATTTAAAATTTTAAAATTGATTTCAGGAAACAACTTTTGAGAACAAATTGTAGATAATTTATTATTAATAACATTGCTCTCCTCAACAATTTTGATAAAGTTGATAGTTTTTAAGATAAATGATAAATAATGATTCAGGACACAGAGAGTCCGATGCAGCGTATGAGTCAGAGAGAGACGGCGATACTTAAAGGTAAGGGACGCATACTTGTGAGCGCGCGTAATAAACAAATAAAAAACAGGTATAAGCAATGACATTTTTTCAAATCTCAATTGAGGATATTATTAACTATTGTATAAAGAATAAAAAACAAAATATTTTTTTTAGTTTATTCTTTTTTTTATATATCAAAAGTACCCAAATTTGAGATTTTTCGAAGCTTTAAAATTCATATCTCCAAAAATATTAACTTTATCGTAAAAAGTCATAGGACCTTTTTTATTTGTATTTCAATATATATAGAACAAATTTGTCCGGTTGGAAAATAACAATTCTTTGCAATTTTTTCAACAATTTCTGTTTAAACAATATGACACGAGGTTGCCCCATGGCAACATGCATTTATATCATCAGTAGAACAATTTAAAGAGGATCGTATAAAAAAAATTGAGGTGGAATAGTTTTCGGTACTCATGCGCCGCTTCCTCCTAGTCTATTAGGATTTCTGTTGGTATTCGGAGTTTGTTTTTGCTTACAGTGATACATTTGGTAGATCTTGTCTGGTTGTGAGTTCGCAGCATTATCTTCGCTTGCATCATCCCATGTAGATCTTCCCAATATTTGATTGTGATCCTCTTCACTTTTTAGTGTTTCTATATTTTCCGTAAACTCGTATTCCAGTTCTTTCTACTGTTTTAGAGAGATATGTTTACCATTTGATGGCATTTCTGTTCAGCTCCGAAATGGTGTTTTGATCCCACTTACTTTTGCGGCTCAGCTATTATGAATTGGAAATGAGGTAAGCAGTGAATGTAATAAAAACTGAATTCCCGTACTTAGCTACACGAAGAAATTGAGATATTTCAAATCATTATTGAGAGGAGGGGATTGCAATCGGGCGTTGATGTATTTTAGACAAGAAATTATAATATAATTGATACGAAATATGTAAATGAGCGATGAAACATCAACCGAGATTGGAACTAAAATTCGTGAAAGAACTCCATTAATGGTAGACCATATGGTAGCATAACAATTATCAGGAATGTTAGCTGGTAATAATGCTGATAATGAAAGTTATTGTTTTCAGATATCGACACAAGCGAAATAGCATAATAACATCAGGTAGTCACGAGTCATTTATTTGAATGAAAGAAATTGTTAATTTTCTACAAGAGTATTTTATAAACACTACGAGAAGTAGTTCGACATAGAATAAATAACATAAATGGTTGTTTTGAGTAAGGATATTACTGAAAACGATTTGTTTTCATACCTAATGAGATAACGATAGAAAATTACATTGCATTGCAGAGGCTCACGATTAGGATATAAAGCTGAAAATATTGGTGGAGATCATCATAAAAATTGGTACTAAACTAACTATAATAAGCAGATGTCCTCAACCTTGGCATTGATTTGTATTCCCACGATTCCACAAAGGAATTAGTCGAAGGAAACATGCAAATTTGTTTTTCGTTTATATATTAACCGTAGTAACAATTTACTCGACAAACTGTGGGAATATGTTTATAGTGGTGTATTCAATACATTCACCGAATATAGTTGGTTGACGTGGATCATTCTGCTTCAGACGAAAATTGTCTTGAAGTTTTATCGAAGGTAATATCATACGTGCTAGGGGTTTTATCGCTTAATTTTTTTAAAGATTTTTGAGAAATAATTTTGCTTGGAACTTTTCTGAATACGATTTGCGGTCTCATTATCTGATTAAACCTCGGAAGCGATGCTTGAGTGCTTTAATCTTTGATAATGAGGCCGCAAGTTGCGATAGTTAAATTTCATAGAGGGAAAATGCTTAAGGGATTTTTTTTTAATTGCGGTTATATCCTCCAGCACGAATAATATTTGATGAGAATATTTCCCGAATAACTTTTAAAACTGAATGAAACTACCAGAATGCATGTTACATTCGAATTTTCAACGGGGAAAGTTACAACAATTCTTGTTACAAAATTGAAGGAATTGTTTAACATATTCATTCATAATGATTATTCAATGCTCTTGAACTCATTCAAAATTCTAGAATCTATAAAAAGTTTTCACTATGAAATAAAATATTTTTGTATCCGGAACCAATTTTGACAAAAAAAAGATTTCGTGACCAGGAATCAAACCCGAGCTAATAGCGTGATAGAATTTAAACTTCAATAACAAAAAATTAAACCGACGGAAAAATCAACTGAACAGCAGAAATTTAAATGAACCTTCTTAGTCTTATTGATAATTGAGCTCCTAAACTAATGTGACTAACTAATTTTGAGTTACTAATTACTTTGAAGAAGTAATCAGAACGTCGCTGCCATCATTTTACGCTTTACCTAATTCGATTACCCAAAAAACTAAAAGTTTTATTTGAGTGGATAATAGAAAATATATACATGAATGGTCGGTTTTTGGATCAGTCTTGTGTCATTAATGTTTTTGATGTTAAAAAATGTTATAGATTTTTGTGTGACGTTCAAGTGAACAGTTTTCGGAAAATGTTTCCTTTGTTATGGTGACGTTGAAATAGTGTCAGATTTTCACTGAAAGTTTCAATCGTAATGCTTCAATAATCTCAACATATTCAGTTTACTGAACTAAAACTGATAAAATGTATTCGGAGCAGCAACAATATAACGAGCGAATTTAAATCGCAAAGAAATGTCAGTATTTCAATGTGACTAAATTTTGCATGAAATATAAACTTGTATGAACTAAACTTCACAATGAATGATTGATTACTCTCAACAATTAAGTACATATATACCATCTCTTCGCTTGAATCGTGACTTTGTGAGTGATGGTTTTCATTCATCAACTGATTTGGACACATTTTAAGCTTCGAGGCTCATTAATGAGATTTCTGTTATTTGTTTTTTTTTTACTAAATATCCCTGGGTCAAATCACACAGACTTTCGGTGTAGACAGTGAAATCATATTGGCTAACGGATGTTATATAATCGCTTGGGAATTATATGAATATTAATTTTTATTCATTCATGACTTGTGGATATTATATGATTTACAGATATAAGCGAATCAAAACGCTTGCTGGACATTTCACATCATGTGAGATGTGAGAATTGTATTTATTCTCCAGGGCTCACTCAATTCTCTGGGCCAATGATTGAAATCTTTTATTTACAGTAAAATTAATTCGGGAATACTAAGTTTTGGTTTATCAAAAGAATAGTGAAAGAAACATGCATCGCAGCACATACATAAAGTTAAAGTGTAATTTTTATTTGTGTCGGTTCCCATAAGTACTATTACGAAATTGGGGTTCGTTTTTATTAAAATACTTCACCAATTGGGGTCCGTTTATTTCCACTTCACAATTATACAGCACAGTACTGTATGTACTCTGACAATAATATAGTATATTACGTATCAAGTGTTGTAAAGAGCATATTACGCACGAATGGAAAAATTGCGGTAATTACAAGAGTGCGTAATTGCTTTACAACACGCAATACGTACATACTTTTTCTACGACTTTTATGTACTGGAGTTGCTTATATTTTTAGACATACAAAGAATGCTAATAAATTAATGATCGCTTTATAATTTAATTTATCGATCTGAACTTCAAATCTCAAATAATGACTATGTCACTGTCAAATATTCAAAACGCAAGACAGATAAATGTCACGATTTGAGTGGTTCAAGGCAACTTGATTGTTATACTAGGCATCATAACGCACAGTTGTGCGTTTTTATTCTTTACGCACAGTTGTGCGTAAGAATGGATTTACTTATAGAGTGAACTATACGTAAAACAATGTTTACTAATATAGGAGTGGGAAATACAATTACAGTTTACTACTAAAACAGGATCTTGTTTCTATTCCGGCGCACTTGTCCAGCTTCCCCTCTACTGCGAACCCCACGATTAGAGACTTCGTGCGATAGGTCCAGTCGTCTTGCTCGAAGCAATACTGCACTACTAGGAGTGTTTCTCTCATAATGCAAACTATTTATTTTTGGTGATTGCACGTACTTATGGCGGCTTTGTGTATGTGTTCTATTTATTGATTGCACCTATTCATTACGGATATGAGGGTGTTCTGGGTAGGCTTTGGTACTAACTGCATACGCCACTTCAGTAGCAGCACCGTTAATTGGAACGCAACAGTGAATCATGGGTGATTCTCCTCGGCTAAGCTACGAAATTTATAATTCAATATTTTAAATTAAAAATATCTGCCCTGGCCGACGATCGATCCCGGGATAGATGGAGAGCCGGAGCCAAAAAAAGTCTCTGAAATTACTCAGAGTTTTTTTATAGTTTATTACAGTTGTTGTGTACCCAAACATACTGCGGTCAGTCAAGCGAAACTGAGAACAGGTGTCTCAGGTACACTATCGAAGCTGTGGTACCTACCGAGGTAATTAAATGAATTTACTGAGGCTGAAAATCGTTATACGAATTGTATATTGTATACAAATAAAAGTTATTACAGTCAGTCAGCTGAATGTGAGGACGGAGCTGGTCAGTCAGCCCCCATGTATGCACAAAAAAATAAATGCTGTGCAATTCCTTTACTACACTTCGAAACTTTTGTGAGGGTATTAATTGTTATATCAACCATAAATAACATGGTCAGTCAGCAAAAAAAAAGGAATAAAAACTTAACGCGCGCGCTCGCTCGGCGTTGCAAGCGGCGGCTCGCTTTTTTCTTTTTCTGACATTAATATAGTATATCACGTATCAAGTATTGTAGAAAGCATTTTGCGCACGAATGGAAAAATTGCGGTAATTACATGGGTGCGTAATTGCTTCACAACACGCAATACGTACTATAATTTTCCTACGACATTTATATACTGGAGTTTCTCATATTTTTAGACATACAAAGAATACTAATAAATTAAAGATCGGTTTATAATTTATAAAGTATCGATCTGAACTTCAAATCTCAAATAATGACAATGTCACTGTCAAATATTCAAAACGCAAGACAGATAAATTCACGATTTGAGTGGTTCAAGCTAACTTGATTGTTATACAAGGCATCATAACGCACAGTTGTGCGTTTTTATTCTTTACGCACAGGTGTGCGTAAGAATGGATTTACTTATAGAGTGAACTGTACGTAAAACAATATTAACTAATATAGGAGTAGGAAAATACAATTACAGTTCACTGTTAAAACAGGATCTTGTTTCTATTCCGGCGCACTTGTCCAGCTCCCCCTCTACTGCGAACCCCACGATTAGAGACTTCGTGTGATAGGTCCAGCCGTCGATCGAAGCAATACTGCACTACTAGGAGTGTTTCTCTGATAATGCAAACTATTTATTTTTGCTGATTATGACGGCTTTGTGTGTGTGTTGTATTCATTGTTGGTGATTGCACGTACTCATGACGGATATGAGTGTGTTCTGGGTAGGCTTTGTTACTTACTCCATATGCCACTTTAGGAGCAGCTCCGTTAATTGGAACGCAACAGTGAATCGTGGGGGACTCTCCTCGGCTAAGCTACAAAATTTATAATTTAATATTTCAAATTAAAAATATCTGCCCTGGCCGACGATCGATCCCGAGATAGATATCGCGTCAGTCAAGCGAAACTGAGAATAGGTGTCTCAGGTACACTATCGAAGCTGTCGTACCTACCAAGGTAATTAAATAAATTTACTAAGGCTGAAAATCGTTATACAAATTGTATCTATATACTATTATAAAATTGTAATTGTCTGTTTGTTTGTTCGAGCATCACGCAAAAACTACTGGACCGATTTTGATGAAACTTTTTTGTTTGAAAGCTTATGCTTAGACTTGGAAACTGGTATATAATTCATTTCGCTTCGATAACGGAAACAGGATATTTAACAATAAAACCACATTTCTTCACAACCAAGTGCTACCAAATAAAGGTTCAATTTCTCAGAATAAAAGTCTGATTCAGTCAATTTCTAAAATTCTTTTAAACGACGTTTCGACATGGTTTTTGTCATCTTCAGGTTGAAACACAAATATTCTATTTATATTTCTGCTGTCGTATTGTACGAATGTTGTTGAAGATGTGTGATTTCGTTTTATCGGGAATGGTTTATCCTTCATGTTTTTCCACTTCAGGAATACAATGGATTATTTAGAAAATTAAATTATTTGAGCCTAACTGTATTTTTATGGTAACATGTCAAGATCTGTTTTCATTATTAAGTACTATATATAAAGATAGAAGAGGTTGTTATAAATCTGGCCTGAGTTTTAAGATCATTTCTATTGTTAAACTGTTTTGGGGTCTTTTTTTATATGTATCATTCAAGAAATATTCCTACTCTTGGATTTTTTTCTTTGGTCGAAATCCCAACGTTGTTAGTGTCAAACTTTTTGTTGTTGTTTGGATAAGACTGGATTATTTGTAAGATTAAGTTATATGAGCCTAACTGTACTTTTAGGCAACATGTAAAGATCAGTTTTTATTTTTACTAATATAAACAGATTAAAAAAGTTTGTTATAAATCTGGCTCAAGTTTTCTTTTTATCTAACTTTCTCTTTCTTTCTCCTATTTTCATCTTTATACTCTTCTCTCCCTTTTTTAAGGATCTAAGTTAAATATAATTATATGTAATCTGCTCTGTTGAGTTTATTTGGTTGCTCGCTACAATACAAGCTTGCTTAGGTAGCGTCAATCGCATTGGACTCAACAGAAATACACCTAATTTTACCTCGTTGATGAGGACGACCTGTAAACTTTTTTGTTTATCTGAATGAATAAATTACTTAATAACTTACTAAAAATTACTTACTCAGTTTGACAGTCTCTACATGGTATGTTCTTCATTACTTGGTTTCAATTTCAAATAAATGGTGTCATTCGTATTTTGTAGTCAATGTGAAATAGTTCAGTTGTGTTTTGTTCATTCGAGCATCACGCAAAAACAATTGGACCGATTTTGATGACCTATTTAAGTTTATGATTGGACTCAACCGATTTTGATACAATAATTAAATCACATGTTTTCACAACCAAGTGCAACCAATATAAGGTGAGCTCCCATTTCAAATACATCTTACCGTTGTAGAACGGAATAACTGGGTAACAAGATAACAGGATAACGGCATAACGCGATAACGGGATAACGGGATAATGGGATATTGGCAAAACCGAATAATGGGGAAACGGGATAAGGGGAAAACGGCAAAACGGTAAAACAAGATAACGGGTATAACGGCATAATGCTTGACGGGATAACGAGATAACTGCATAACGGGATAACGCAAAACTGGATAAACGGATACAGGATAACGGGATGCGGGATAACGGATGACAGCAAACGGAATAACGGATAATGGGCTTGGATCCTAATGTGTTAGAAAACCCCCTAAATATTCGAATGATTTCAATGTATGTAACAGTAGAATGAAGGAAATAATGTCACATAATGTTTAGGAAGTATTTTTCAATTTATTTTACAATTAAATTAAATGTTCAAAATGACCACCATTCATTATTAATAGTAAGCAAGTCGATCATGGAATTCTCGTACAATATTTTGTAGGACCTCAGGGGTTATGTTGTTAATTTCTTCCGTTATCCTAACTTTTAAATCTGCAATATTGTCTGGTCTATTGAAATATACTTTTGATGTTAATAACCCCATAAGAAATAATCGGTATTTTCTTATCTGTTTTGCAAAACGTCAGGAAAAAGTCGTTCAAGACACCAACAAATTATTCACAAAACCCCCATAAATAATGTAATGTCAATCTAGTAGACTACTGTTATTTTGATATTTATAAGTTGCTGACACCCGTCAGTTTATTGAAAAATATTTGTGTGTGTTTTTGATTTAACTATGGCTCATTCATCCGAAACTCAAAGAATATAAATTTTAATTATGATTGGATGCGGTAATAAAACAAGAACTCAAAAAATAAGTTTGTGAAATGTATAATACACAGTCTACAGTTAGCAACATAGAAACTGGACATGTAAAAACTATTCAGAAACCAGGTCGAAATGTTAAATTGGATGAGGAAAAAACTTAGATGTACTGTTAGCGATTGAGGAAAATGATTTATATATTAATAGAACAAATCACAAAAACACCATGAACTCTTTGACTTTCAAAGGTTTCGATCAGTTTAATAAATTAACAAATCTAATTAAAAGTAGCCCATCTCTGAACATTTTCAAAAATGAACTAAAGAAATTTGTTTCAAATGCACAAATATGATATTTATTATTTAAACCAACTTTTTCAATGTATTTTATTTAATGTTTGTTATATATTTTATAGTATATTTTTTCAATTCAATTATTTTTCATTATGTACACATATCTCTTACTTTAACTATTTTTTAGCTAATTTGTATATTATGATATCCTATTTAAATAAAGATCTATCTATCTATGTGTCATATTTAGAGCTTTACATAAAGAAAAAACCATCCTTATAAAATTCAGTTGGTTCAGGAGTTAAATGAGGATGATCCTGATAGAAGGCAACAACTCTGTGAACCGATGATGGACAGACTGGAAGCAGATTTGCAGTTCATAAACAAAATTGATTTTTGTGATGAAGCCACTTTTAATTTAAATGGAACGGTTAATGGACAAAACTGTAGATATTGGAGTAGATAAAATCCTCATTGGATGTGTGAGGCTCACACACAATATCCTAAAAAAAGTTAACGTTTGGGCTGGTATCATTAACAACAAAATTATTGGCCCTTATTTTTTTGAAAGCACAGTTAATGTTGAGGCTTATCTAGATTTTTTTATGAACTTTTTACAGAACACATTAAAAAGCCTTTTTTGTGATTTTAATGATCCAAATGCAATAGATAGATAAATTTGCTACCAACAAGACGAGCTCCACCATATTACAAACGTATTGTTAGATATTATTTGAACGAAGTTTTTCCCAATAGGTGGATTGGAAGACGTGGAACGATTGAATGACCACCTAGATCCCCCGATTTGACTCCTCTCGATTACTTCTTATGGGGTTATTTGAAATCAAAAGTACATTTCCATAGACCAGACCATATTGCAGATTTAAAAGTCAAGATAATGGAAGAAATTAACAACATAACCCCTGAGGTCCTACAAAATGTTGTACTAGAATTCCAAGATCGACTTGCTTATTGTCAAGAAGTGAATGGTGGTAATTTTGGACATTTAATTTGATTGTGAAATAAATTGAAAAATCCTTCCTTAACATTATGTGACATTATATCCTTCATTCTACGTAAAGTATCAAAATTTGACATTTTCAAAATACATTTTCTCAGTTATGATTGCACTAAATTTGGAAAACGTAATATTGCTGACCATAGAATGAAAATCCTTTTCGAACAAGGTGCCACACGACCCCCCTGCTCATTTAAATTTTTTGTGGGGGTGCTCATAATTCAGAGGGGATGCAAGAAGGGGGTCAAATTGACAATAGAAATCGACCTGTTTCAGGTTTTTTTTATACTAATACATAATAACGCCAAAAATGAATTTATTCCATACCTATGGAATACTTATATTTCACTTCATAATATTATAAACATACAAGTGAATAGAAATAGCGAATTTTTTTATTGAAAACATTGGTTGAACAATATAGAACCACCCATACTTTGAAATGTAATAGATTGAACTTTTGAACTTTATTACTTAATAAGTGATTTTTCACTCATAATCAGTAATGCTATGAAACATCACCAATAAAAATATTACTACGTCCCTTGTATAAAGAGTATAGGATACGACATCTAAACGAAAACAGATGAAATTATAGTTCAAAGTGCGAAGCAAATGTTAAATCCATATGTAAAAGTTTGAACTGTGAAAGTAACGATGCATACGTCCATCAGAGGTTCTAGGAGTACATTTTTGAATTTTTGGAAAAATTGGGGTTTTCAATTTTAAATTATGAAAAACATGAAGATTTTTTCAATTTCTAGGTGGTAATCTTTATGTACAAATCTAAATATTTCAGAAAATAGCCACAGGCGTGTTCTCTATTTTGTCACCATCTATCATAGAAAATTCGATGTTTCTGCTAAATCCACACATTTGTTGTCAGCACCATGATTTCCTCAACATCTCAGTTCAGAGATATAACGTCAGAGATAAGAATAACCATAGCAATAGCCAACCTTCTCAAAAGAAGACGAAACCTAATAAAGGATGAGTACTCATTATTTCCTAATTCTGGTTTCAAGCCAAGACCGAACTGTGACTCACTTTTTACCCGACGAAAAGGTTGCCTCCATTGGATAATGTGTGAATCAATTTGGTGCAATTATTTGTCACCTTCGTTTCCTCACCTAACCTACCGTCTATCACAATGATTGACAGGGAGATTACTTCAACAGTCAAGGTTATGATTGATTGTTCGAAGCTATAGGCCTAATCCATAAAAATAGTCCGTATGTAAATTAATCGTTTAGATAATGGCCTTTTGTAATGGTTATTGATTTAGTTAGGTCATTACTGTAGTTCCAATAAAATCATGCGGATATCGAAAATTACGGCCAATTATATTAGCAAATAATGCAATATAAAGATATAAAATTTTTATATGAAGTGTGCTCTAGCTACGGTAGATTTGTGATTTCGTTGCAGAATGTTGTTTACGACGGGGAAAGCAGAAGTTAATTGAAGGAAAATGTTTTGGACAACAAATTAATTTGTCTTTAGTTCAATATGATCAGCTATCATTCACCACATGGGAAGGAAAGGATCAATTAATTTCAAAGATCTTTTGATTTCTATAATGCACATAATTAATCCTAATATATAGAACTTATTCTACTATTTACAATGCATAATTATGTAATCGAATGCGATAAAATGGCTTTCTTGTTCCTTTGTGAGGGCGAAGAAGCCTCTGCTGGTGGTGGCAGATATACTGGGTGTTTCATAATTGAATGCTGATCCCAAAGAGCGATGATACTTGGATGATTTTTGGAAAAATTCTTTATTTCTGAGATATAGGATGTTGAAGTTTAACAAAAAAATAAGTTCTTCCCTAATATCTCTGAAACCGCCATGGATTTTTTTTCAATTTTGGTACATGCAAAGTACGCATAAAAATACATTTTTCCATAATAAAGGATTTCTTAATTTCCATCAGTGGCGTCCCTGTTAACATGCCCTGTCATATTTTTGATCAAAATAATTATACGCCCCTGTCTTTTTTCCAAATAAATACTATTTTTTTAATTGTCCTCTATCTTAATTACAGCATCAGGAAACGTTCGAGTATTTATAACAGATTGAAAGAGCATCTTTTAAGTAGCTAACCTTACGAATTGTCACTGTAAACAAAACTACTCTACTCACTTCTCTTATGAGAAATATATGTATTTATCATGTTTTGTAGTGATCTTTTTTTTTTAATTTGTGGAAGTTGAACATTTATTGGTTTTTTTCAAACTTTTAAAATTAGTTTAGGATATTTTTTTTCGTACTATTTCTTATTTGTATGTTAGCTCTTAGCTAAATAATGATTTCTCTCTCTCTCTCTCTCTCTCTCTTCTCATAAAAATGGTCTCTTGCCTTTTTTTCGTCCGGCGGACGGTTTTTGATTTAGAAAATAAAATACATTCATATGCTAGTCCCTATTTGATTTTTCTCTTAGTTAATTTCACAATTGTGGTACTCAAAGGATCTAGGAAAGATTTTTATAATTTCATGGTAACTATTATTTAGTTTTTGTAATAAATACGCACAAAAATACATTTTTCATTTTTAAAAAAACATAACTATTATGAACAAAAAATACCGAAATGTCCGCCTCTTGCAAGTATGCACGCTTCAGCCCTCCTTGTCATTGACTTGCGTACTCTTTGGAAAATTCCTAATTGCTTCACAGGAAACTATTACGCGGTTTCGCAATTCTTTCTCAGAATTGGTTGACTGAACAACAAAGTCTCAAGACGTCCCCCAAAGAAAATAATCAAGACTGTTTGAGTCTGGGGATCTAGCTGGGCATGACTCTGTTTCCCCATGACCTATCCAGCGATTATGAAAGTTCTGGTTCAAATATTCGCGTGCCAGAGCACTAAAATGAGCAGGTGCGTCATCGTTCATAAACCACATGCGATTTCGCATTAAAATAGGAACAACTTCCAACAGAATTGGCAAATTATCTTTAAGAAATCGGCGATAATTATGTTCATTTGATCTGCGTGGTGAAAAAAGGTCCAATTAGGTAATCTCCAATAATTCCAGCCCAGATATTTGATGAGAACTTCTCCTGGTGATGAGATTCCACGATTATATGCGGATTTTCCTCGACCCAAAAATGATTATCATGAAAATTTCTGATCCTGTTTCCTGTAAAACCAGCTTCGTCCATGAATAGAATTTCCCTGTCAAATAAAGGATTTTCGGTAACTTCTTGGAGAAACCATTGGCAGAAATTCACTCGTAATGGAAATCCTCGAGGAAGTAGAGCCTTAACCCGTTGAATATAGGGATATAATAAATAATCATGAAGAATCCTCCATACTAGAATATGGACGATATTCTAATTATTGGCAACTTGCCTCGAACTTATTTCAGGATTTTCGTCAACTGAATTTAAAACAGCTACCTCAATTGCTGGAGTTCTTGCAGTCCGATGTGCTCCTTTCAAGTGATGATTTGGCTCAAAACTTCCTGTTTCACATAACCTTCTGTGGGTGCTTGAAATCGTTAGAGCATCAGGAACCATTCTATGCTTCATATGCGTTTCCGTCAGCAAGCCTATACAAGTAATGCATGTCTGCTAATTCGGTATTTGTAAAATTTACCATATTTTTTTTTTCAATAAACACGTTTTTATAACGTAAATAATATTACGTATCTAGCTAAAGAAGTGTCAAAATTGTTTATGTTGAAGACAACGAAATGTGTTCTAAGCATACTAGATGTTTCTAGCCTACAAGATAATCCTACTACTCTTCAACGGCTGATTTCGCATGGGAACAAGCAAATGAATGTATTTTTTTTCTAACTCAAAAACCGTTCGCCGGACGAAAAAAAGGCAGATGACCATTTTTATGAGAAGATAAAGGAAAATTACAAAAATAATATATATTTGGAAAAAAGACAGTGGCGTATCATTATTTTGATCATAAACATGGCAGGGCATGTTAACAGGGACGCCACTGATGAAAATGAAGAAATCCTCAGTCATGGAAAAAATGTATTTTCATGCGTACTATGCATGTACTAGAATTGAAAAAAAAAGCCATAGCGGTTTCTGAGATATTGGGGAAGAACTGATTTTTTTGTTAAATTTCAACATCATGTATCTCAGAAATAAAGCGGTTGCGGACCTTTGTTCATATGAAGAATTCTTCTTAAAATCATCCAAGGATTATCTCCCTTCAGGATCAGCATTCAATTATGAAACACCCTGTATAGTATGGGCATATTTCAGGATGTGGTTTTTGGGACAGTGGATCTTTTTCTCGTCTCCCACATTTTATACGAGTATTTTGTATGCTTTTACTGTAAAATAATTGAAGTTATTGGGACTCTTGTTATCTAATTTTTTGAGTTTACTTCCGGTAAAATGAAAAACAAAAAACCCAGTCAAAATAGTTATAAGGAAAGCATCAGGCAAACTTCAGTTACACCATCTAGGAATATACAAGGATATTGGTAAATTATTCATTCAAATAACGGAATTTCGAGAGATAACTAGCACATGCTAAATATTGTTTGCGCTTTTCGAGACAATCTGCAATAAGCATTTTTAGTCACTAATATACGGCAAAGGATGGTCTAAACGAACACATCGTCCAGTATGGTTACTTTTTTATACACGACAGTATTATAGTACGAAGGCGTAGAAGGGCCAACACCGAAATATTTTTCAAAAACATTTGGAATTGCCACTTTGAACTGACAATTGTCACTTTGAAGTGACAATTGTCACTTTGAACTGACAATTGTCACTTCGAAGTGACAATTGTCACTTCGAAGTGACAATTGTCACCTGAAAAACATCTGGAATTGCCAGTTCAAAGTGACAATTGTCACTTCAAAGTGACAATTGTCACTTGAAAAACATCTGGAATTGCCATTTCAAAGTGACAATTGTCACTTGAAGTGACAATTGTCATTAAAATCTGAATTGTCATAATGACAATTGTCACTTGAAAAACATCTGGAATTGCCATTTCGAAGTGACAATTGTCAGTTAAAAGTGGCAATTCCAAATTATTTTGAAAAATATTTTGTTGTTGGCCCTTCTACGCCTTCGTATTATAGTATACAGTATTTTGAAGTTTTTTCTCATTTCCCCGGTTTTAATGTAATTACCGTTTGTGTCCGTCATAAACACTGCATGTACCGTTTGCGAAATTATTTTACTGTTCATTTGCCAGGAAATTCAATATCCAACAGAAATCCCACTAACACAAAAGGAAGAAAGTGCGAGAGTGGTTAATGGTTACGGACTAGCATTTATTTTATTGTCTACGGAAAAAAAGAGAAAAGAGATAGAGAGGCGGAGGGATAGACGGTCCCGTAAGTGATCTCACAAAGGTTCCGTTTTATTATTTTGATGTACGGAATCATTGAAATGATGAAAATATGAGGATATTCAATCATCTCCAGGATACATCGAGCCAGTTGTTCGTTTCAGAAAATAGTAATAAATATCATTGAAAAAGGTTGCAGAAAAAATATATTGTTTTGTTCTCAATATCATTAGTGATAATTTGTTTCAGTATAACATCCATTTAGAGTTATACGTGAAACCACCTCACAGTGAAAGTACGCCAATATGGTGTATAATTATTCAGAATGAACGTGATTCATTTCAAAATATACAGTCCGTATTTTTCATGTAGTTCACTGGTGTTATTTCGAAAACGGTAAATGATTCAATGTTGGTTAAATTAGAGAAAACATAGTTTTCAAAATATACGGGGCAAACTGAAATGGCCTGTTTTTTTTCTTTGCGCCTCCATTTTTAGGAATATGGAAGTGTGTTCAAGAAACTTTCTTCTCTATTTCAAATTTGCTTTGATTTGCTGTGCTTTGATTTTCAATACGCTGTTTCGTTCTTCGAGGGCCACCCTCAACTCTATTTCATCGCATATTTTTTTGAATGAATTCAGTTATTTCATAAGATGAGCCTGTCGTACAATACTTATATATTTTCCCATGTTCAAACTTGATACATCGCGTGACAACATCTAAGAAAATATCCTTTTTTACCTATACGAATCGAATCTTATTTTCAGGATTGGATTGCAACTGAGAATTATTATTTATGACGTCATTCAACTCCCATTTGGAGTCAAAAATTTCTCAATATCCTACCCGAAAACTCTCCTGAATACCAGTTCTGAATAGCTTTGGACCATGAATCAGAAACTCGCTCGCCGTCTTGAAGAAGCCATCTCAGTTTTTAATTGTACAACTATCAAAATGCATTGTACCGTTAAAAATGTAGAAATATCCAATTTCATGTAAAGAATACAGAGGAAAGATCGAAACAATTCTGGACCATTATCTCACTCATGAAGCAATGCCAAAAAATAAACTAACGGTCATTATTCGGTATAGGATAGAATGAAGGAAAACATTTCTGAATAGGTTTTGCTACTATCTGAAAATGGTTCCTCATCCCCATTAATAATTTCAAAAACAAAGTATTACATATTCTCCATGCACTTTGTAAATGACTATATACATTTGCCCATTACTGTTTCGTAATACTCGTATATGCATTATCCAACTATGATTATATACACTAATAGCATAATTCACTGGTGACATAACAAGTTTCCAGTTCATGCATCCAAAAATTTCGACGTTACGGCTTCCATTTTGGAGCCATTTTCAAGAAAACTGAAATGAAATTTATTAATTAGGAAAAAGAAAAAAAGTGATTTTCACACTGAAGTCTCAATTTGCCTACACCTCAGGTGTTGTCATTCAAGAAGGATAAAAGTGATTTCGCACTGAGGCCTTTTCATGGTGTTTGGGAATTGCTGAGTGTCGGATGGCAAGTTGATGTTCGTAAATTCGGCTTATCTGCCTGTCTGTGGAAAGGAAAGCCTTGTGAAATTGCGTGAATGTTGTTTTTCTGGAATTTGGAGAACGGATTTGTTGACAGTGGATATGCAGATTTGTGTGTTGTTATAAACGTTTTGAAGCAGTGCGGTCCAACTCTTGTGATTGATTGTGATTATCGTTGAGTTGAGTAGATCCCTGGATGAGGGAGGGACGGAATTTGTTCGAGCCGAATGCTTATGAGAGTTGGCGTGTAGGAATCGGTTGGTTTTGGTAGGTTTCCTGGATAGGTGAAGGAGTCGTTGGGTTTTGTGATTAGAATATCTAGGAAGGGATATGAATTTTTATCTTCGTTTTCCATAGTGAATTTTATATTGTTATTGAGATAATCTAGGAATTCATGAAGGGTTTCAGAGACATGAGTCAGTCTCAAATTCCTCAATATAAAGATTTGTAAGGACTGGAGAAAAGAAAGAATCCATTGGTGCACCTCTTCTCGTTTGTTATATGTACCCTGGAAAGCGAAGTATGTGCTATTCATAGAATGGTTGATCAGGTTGAGGGTATCTCGGGTATGTTACGTACAGTTTTCTGGATATCCTGTTTATCTGTCAGATATATGTTCGTGAAGAGGGTTACTATGTCGAAGCTTACAAGGATTCTCTATTGAAGATTCCTATGTAGTGGTATGAGTTGCGCACATATGATAGAGCTTCTTCAGCTAGAGGCTGGAGAGTGTTTGCCTCTAGCCAAAGAAGCTTCATCTTAGGTGCGCAACCCACTGTCAACAAATCCGTTCTTGAAATTCTCAAAACCCAACAGATATCCAATCACACATAGGTTTCCTACCCTATAATCAAAGACGCCACCATAGAGAAACTAAAAATAAAGAGAGTTGTCAAACCTGCAGTAAAAGTTGGCACCACGTTTAGACAGTGGCGACATATCTCGCAACTGGCCGAACTAAGTACAGTTGGTAGAACCGATTGAGATAAGGTGGGTTTTTCAAATGTGTTACTTTTATATGATTGATATGGTATACAGTGCTAGTCAAAAGTCCCCTCCCCCCCTCGTATCTTTTGAACGGGTATACTTATAATAATGAAATTTGGAGGGTGGAAATAAACGGATGTAGGCTTCTCAACTGGTCATAACAGGTGACGCAATAGTCATAAATGACGTCACAAGGCCACTGTGACCAATAATTTTAAATGGGACCCTATGGCAAGTGACAGCTCGTTTGAAAGGTATTGAAAATACCTATTCAGTCATACCAATTTTGTTTGGGTTTCGGCTGATTTTGATTGATAAATTGAAGAAATACGAAAATTATAGTTTCGCATTTAATTAATAAAGATTTAAGAACCAGTTCTTATAATAAGTGTTCAAATGTGCTCCATCTACTTCCTGCGGTAATGCATCCTATTGCAACTCTTGTCATTACTCGTCCCAGTGTGTCAGCGGAATTGCCCTACATTCTTCAACAATTCGTTGTTTCAGAATGGCAATACTGTCAGGTGCTGTAGCAGGTAAACCTTAGATTTCAAGTTCCCCATAGAAAAAAATCTAATGGTGTAAGGTCCGGTGACCGAGCTGGCCATTCGATCGAACCTCGTCGTCAATCCATCTACCACGATATTCTTCATCTAGGTAACGTCTTACTGCACTCGTAATAGTGTGCAGGAGCACCATCTTGTTGAAACGTTATTTCCAAGTTGTCAATTCATCTGGTTTATCTTCTAGAATTTCAAGAATTAACGCCTCAATATCATTTTGTAACATCTCCAGATACAATTCACCGGTTAAGTTAGCATTGAGAAAAGGGCCAACTATGTGGTTTCCCAAAATACCTGCCCAAACATTTACTTTTCTGGAAATTGAGTATGTTTTTCACGAAAGATGTGAGGATTTGTGTCACTCCTAATACCTCACATTTTGAGTGTTAACATTCCATTGAGAAAGAAAGTACTTTCGTCACTAAAACAAATTGTCTGTATGTAGCCTGGTTGTTGGTTCATTTTATTGGACATAGTTTCACAGAATTCTAGTCTTCGGTCGGGGTCATCATCTGAAAGTTGGTGCACCATTTTAATTTGTATGGATGAAATTTGTTTTAAAGCCAACACCCTATGTACTGTCCTTTGACTGACTTCACAGATAGACGCAACTTGGGCTGTGGAAGAAGTAGGGTTTACTACCATTTCTCCAATTATGTCAATTTTTTGTCATCACTAATTGTTGGTCGACCAGATCGTTTGGCATCTTAGACACTACCTGATGCTTCAAACTTCCGAAGAAGCTCCTCAAATAAACCCTCGATATAGGGCGATCAGGGGTACCTCTCATTAAACAGTCGTTCCGCTGCATGGAAATTGTTTCTACATTCACCAATTATTAAGATAGCTGCTACTTTGTCGGCTACAGTACGTACCATTTTGCCTATGTAAACACTTAAACGTCTCGTTAAACAATAGCTTAGGTAAATTTTCAAGGTAAAAACCCTTCTTTTGACAAGTGGAGAATTCAAAACGTCAACCTTTTGACAATTAACCAGAGGCGTACTTTAAAATCTTTATTAATTAAATGCGAAACTATAATTTTCGTATTTCTTCAATTTATCAATCAAAATCAGCCGAAACCCAAACAAAATTGGTATGACTGACTAGGTATTTTCAATACCTTTCAAATGAGCTGTCACTTGCCATAGGGTCCCATTTAAAATTATTGGTCACAGTGGCCTTGTGACGTCATTTATGACTATTGCGTCACCTGTTATGACCAGTTGAGAAGCCTACATCCGTTTATTTCCACCCTCCAAATTTCATTATTATAAGTATACCCGTTCAAAAGATACGAGGGGGGGAGGGGACTTTTGACTAGCACTGTATATTTTATAAGTGATGGATTTGCCATTCTTGTATTCCATATGAATGGTTGTATCATATGAAATACAGGAATGGCAAATCGATCACTAATAAAATATATACAGTAATCGATTCGTAGAATCTGTTATTTCGTTCGTGGTTAAAATAAAGTTTCAAAGTAAATCTTTATATCATGATATCAAGAACAAAATTAAAGATCTTATAAAACAAGAATAATAAGTTGAACACTATAAAAACACATTTTATTGTATCTAGGACAAGGTACAACTAGACAAAACAATAATAAAACTCCGAAAAACAACTAAATTAAAAATATTCTTCAGTCTTCATCAAATCAACCAAAATAAAAACAAATTACATTTACAACAAACCTTCAATAATGTTGTTCATTTATTAGCACAAAGGAGAACGAGTAGGTATACTTAACAAATACTCCAGTTTGACGATAATCTTCGTACTTCCTCAAATGGTGATAGGAAATGGAAACTGATGGACGGAAATAAGTATCAGGTATCAGTTTGTGAAAAAATTTCTGCAATTGATGGATGGACATAAGTATGAGTTTGTGAAAAGCAACTTGTATTTTACCTTGTGAAAGGATATTTCGAGGAATTTCAGCGTCAACTCGAATGACAAAACATTCCATTTTCGACGTTGGGTTCATAATTCAAGTCCATAGTATAATTTCTTTAATTAATTTTTCGATGACAATCAACAGTAGAATTATTCTGAAATTATTACGTGGTTTGTCATTTTCTGACAAATGTCGAAATTGGAAAATTATCATGTCAGTCGTCTGTTGATTGCGGACAGCGCCTCCATGCGCGACTGGCCGTACAAAAAACTTGGTGGTCAAGATCGCCAATGTTTCAAACAGTCTCTTTATTTTTAATTTGTCTATGGACGCCACCTATAAAATCAGCGAATCTTAGAAAATCACGATATAAGGGCAATAATCACGGCCAATAATAAAATTTCAGACTTATTGGAACTTCTGAAGATACCATAGCCAATGGGTCTCAATATTACACGAAATATATTAATCTTCCATTTTCCAGTTTTCTTGAAAATGGTTCCAAAATGGAAACCGAAATGTCGAAATCTTCTAATTCCTAGACAGATTCAAACCGAACAGTCCAGATAAAATATTAAGATATGTCAACAATCTTGTAGAAGAATATTCTACCCGTGGTTTCAATTCTCTAGTGACATCATTTTTATCCCGAGAATGTGGTTGATGATGATTTTATCATTGAATTCTGTCAGTCAGATTCAATCATTGGGTAGAATGCGAATTCCGTTGTTTACATTATGAACCCAACTGATTTAAATAAACAAATAGATCCAAAAGCAATTGTCCTTCTACAATCTTATTTGTTTCATTTTATTCGAACAATATTTTGTTATCAGAATGTGCACAACAAGGCTTTTTCCAAGTTTTGCAAATTCAAAGCAAATTGTGAATTTGACTTGGCAGTGTTTTGAGTTGTATTTTGTGTGAATACATTGTGTAATTTTTTGTTCCATTGCTTCCAGGGCATTGAACTGATATACTTTTATTTTTGTTCCAGGTGAGTAGTCCATTCAACCTTTGGTAAAGAATGAAAGAAGGCAAGTACATCATCTTCTGACATCCAAACTATTTAAATATTTTTTTATTCTCGAAATCACGTCATGATCAATGGAGGACTTCGTAATTCATATGTTCCCTATTTCACTGTTTTCTTTCAGTTTCTCATCAAATCATTAATAATAATTGATTATCCTGCATACTACTGATTTTGGGGGGGATCCAAATAAAATTCAAAACGACTCTCACTGCATTGCAGTATATGAATCAGTAGCCATTTCTACGAAACACAAATCCAGATTGTAATATCTAGTATCAGAAAAACAAAATTGAATGAAATTTATCAATCAGTAATAAGCAATCCAGTACATCTTTTGAAACACCGCATTATATCAGAATAAATCAACAAATCACAACTCCTCCAACATACTAGTCGCGATAATAGAAATATCAACCTCCGCAGTGATAAGGATCGGGCCATTGTTCTTCCTTATCTAGAATATTTCCGAAATCATCCGTTGAGAGCTTGGTCCCGATTGAGAAACCAGCTTTATTGATGACACTCAGTCTTATCTTTTTAATAAATAAGCTTACTAACATGGAAAAATATCTGAAATCGGCAGACAGTCACAGGGGTCCTTGTTTAGAAAAATCTCACAACCTTTTCGTATGATAGTGCATATAATTCTGAAATCAGCAGAACTGAACCTTTATTTCATACTGTATTGTAATATAGTACATTACGTTGTCAGTTTGTGTCCGGGAAATGATTAAAACAGGTATTTGCTTGTACTTCAAGAAAGAGCTTTTTTTTATGTTCTGGTTCCCACGAAAAGGGATATCCTGTAATGTTCAGAGAACATCGTGGGAACCAAGGGAAAGAAGGTAGGAGTTGGTGTTCTTCTTAAATTTCTGGAGGTTGTATGCCTCGGGAACACCTCCCTAGGCAATGAGTTCAAAGCCTCGCTGTTCGTTGGATGAACGAGTCTTTGGAAAGTGATGTTCTGCAGGTCTCCAAAGTGACCACGAAGGGGTGTGATGACTGAACTTGACGGGTTAGTCTCGAAGAGACTGCCAAAGCAGGAACGATTGTTGATATTTCAGAAGAGCATCGCCCATGAAAATATCTATAAAATAGAGACAAATCGCCAACTTTTCTACGGTGTTCCAGACAAGTGAGCGAATTTTTAAGTGAGGCATCACCGACGAGACGAATTGCCCTTTTTTGGACAGAATCCAATAGCCTCAGGATATGTTTAGGTGCCGCGCTCCAAATATGGGAACAGTATTCCAGGACAGGTCGGATCTGTGCCTTATAGATCATAAGCAGCTGAGTGGGGGTGAAATAGCTCTTGGCACGAAACAAAAACCAAGTTTTGGGATGCACCTTTGGCAATGGACCTCACGTGATTTTCCCAGGAAGGTTATTGCTGATAGTAATACCAAGCATCGATATGGATGACTTCAGTGGTATGGTTACTCCTGACAAAGTTATGTTAGGCACAGTGAGATCGGCTTTTCTAGAGAAAGACATGCTTGTGTTTTGTTTGCATTGAATTCTACCAAGTTATTAGATCCCCACTCGAGAATTGTTGCTAGTCCATATTTATATTATTAACATTTCTTCCTCGTTCATTTCTGGTTTCACGGGCTGATATAGGGGCCCTGGAAGAAAGCGGTATGGAGGTACTATCATCGCAAAGCTGTGTACTGGACATGAAGTTGCTTTCAACAGGTCGTTGATGTGAAGTAGAAATAGTGTTGGTGCGAGAATAGATCCTTGCGGAACACCAGCATTTATGAGTAGAATATCAGATGAAACTCCATCGACCACTACATGGAGACCTGTTTGAGAGAAAACTAGCAACAGGAACACAGCTGAGGGCAAACCATAAGACGGAAGCTTGGCGAGAGTCCCTGGTGCCAAACTCGATCGAACGCCTTGGAGATATCTAATGCCACAGCTAAAGTTTCTCCATACTTTTCAATAGATAGCTGCCATATATGTGAGACGTAAGCGAGCAGGTCGCAGTTGATCTCTGATGGCGGAAGCCATATTGCCTATCGTTGACAATTCCTGAGTCTTCCAGATATTTCATGAGCTCGATGTTGATGGCTTTTCCATGACCTTTGAAATAATAGATAGCAGTGCGATAGGTCTGTAGTTGCTAGTTAGGGCCTTTTGCCTTTTTAGGGACTGGCTGTACTCTTGCAATTTTCAATTGGACGGAAATACCCCAAATTGTAAAAGTGGTTGAACAACTTGCAAAGAACAGGTGTTAGTTCGGGGCACATTTCTTGAGAACAATCGGCGGGATTCCGTCAGATCCACAGGCTTTGTTGGTGTTGAGACCCAGCAAAATCTTTCTGATAATTACGTTGGCGAAAGTGATCTCGGGCATGTGACTGTCAATAGGTGTAATGTTCAGGGGTTATTTTCCCGATGAATCAGAGTGGAATTTCCAGCAAATAGGTGCGCAAAGATATTGGCTTTTTCCTGGGCAGTCGTTGCTAGTGTTCCATCTTCTTTGGTTAGAGGAGGAAATGAGCTGGAAGTGAAGTTTCTTCCCACAGCTTTGGCGAAAGACCAAAATGAACGGGATCCGTTAGGACATTCAGCAAGTTTTGATCTTATTTTGGCATTGTGGGCATCTTTTGAGCATTCTATTGTCTCTTTGCATATGCCTCTAGCCTCGACATATGCAAACAAACTCTCTTCCATGGAAACGCTGAGAAAAACATACGAAGACCTTCCCAGTCGGCCGAATTGTAATGCCACATGAGACGGGGTGGTATTGTGCAGCTCGATGGTAAATGGAAAGAGCATGTTGTGGAGATTAGGGTGTGATCAGAGTTTCCAAGTAGGGCACAAACTTCTATTCTATACGGGTCAGGATTGGTGGTGAGGAAAAGATCTAGTGTATTGGCAGACTGGTTGTTGACATCAGGGATGCGGGTTGGTAGCTCGACCAGTTGTTCTAGACCATGAGTGATGGCGAAAGGGCCCCAGCTTGACGACCCGCATCATCTGTTTTGTTAGAAATTTGAGCCAGGCAGCGTTATGTACATTAAAGTCTCCCATGATTATGGTTTCAGCTGTTGGATGGTTCTCCTGAATGTAGTCCAGTTTGAGTGATAAAAACTCAAAGAGGTCGTTATATGAAGGTTCATTAGGTGATAGGTAAAGGCAGCAGAGGAACTTAGTCAGTTTGGTATCAGATAGCTTGAACCACATCACATCAAAGTCTTTCGGTTCCAAACTCTCTTCACGCTGGCATGAAAGGTTAGCCTTAGCGTAAAGGCAGACTCCACTTTTGAACCTAAATCGAGAATGGAGTTCGTAACCAGGACAAAGCATATGGACCTTGTTGGTGGACGAGTTTACTTGTGTTTCTGTTGGAGCCAGAATATCCGGTTTTTTCGTCTGTAGGTGATGGTGGACGTCATTGATGTTCTTGTTGAGTCCGCGGATGTTGCAAAATTAATCTTTAATGTTGAGTCCCCTCGAGTACCTCTCGCCGGAAATCCGAATGGAGGGTATTTTGCTTCCGGAGTGTTTTACTCTAGGAGACTTCATCATTATTACTATTAGGATGCACCTGAAAATAAAGGAGGAATTGGGAAAAAGGAAAGAGGGAGACCGGAAAGTATCGACCGAACACTGAAACATGGAATGATCCATTTCACAGCACACAAGGTCGATATGGTGGTATTTCACCGGGCGATGAGACCATCTTCCACCTACGGTTATCCTTTTAGTCGCCTCTTACGACAGGCAGGATTAACCATGGGGCTATTCTAAAGCCGACCCCATACAGTTACTTCCTAGTATTTTGTAGACTATAATATTTTACATGAAGTAAATTCTTCGATGGGAAAGTGTTTACTCAGGTTAGAAGTATAAACTAGTAGTAAATACTAGGACGTGAAAATTCCTTTAGAACTGCATGTATCCTGCACATTAATACTACAAAATGCTTTACGGTTGAAATATTCTGCCCCGTGAATTTTTGGTATTATTATTCCAATGTGGGTACAATATATCGCTCCTATTGCTCCAGATATCGTCCACCCATCTTTAGCGAATTCAATTTCGCGGGCAGTGTGAGGAAAATAAATCAAAAAATTTTTTTTCAATACAATATTTTGTGAAATTTCTTTAATTACTTTTGTTGTTTGATGTACCCCGACATTTACACCCACTCCTTGTTGGAACCCATGATCACTTACAGTTCTCAAAAATACCTCCATTTTCGTAACATTTGATAAAGCTGCTCCCCTCATCTCGATATGATTTCCTAAGAACTCATTAGCTATCCATTCAACATTGTTTGCATCGAAGCTAAAAGTACAGTGCTAAATAGTGCAAGCTACCCAAAATAATTGACTTTCCGAAATAATTTTCTATAGTGTTCCTCCCATACGTTCTACGTTCACACATTTCCCTCCTTTTCCTACCATAATTCATACCATCCATCAAATCACTAGACCAGGAAAGTCATAACTCCGGACTGAAACTGAATTTTAGGGTTAATTTTCAACAAATATTATAATTCAATGCAGATTATAATAAAATTACTTACAAACATCAACAGTAATACTGAATTTGAATTATTGGAAATTGGAGCAGATACATCCGTAGATTTATCTTTGGTTACCAAAAATGATGAAGCTCGGCTTTGATGAAGAACCTGCACAAACGTTTTCCCACCTTGGATCAATCGAGCCGCTTTTGTTTTGCTTTTCAAAGAGTCTACATATCTTCCCGCAACAGAGGTGCTTTTCCAGCCACCGTGAAGCTTGAATTCATAAATATCCGCCCCAGTGTTGGCTAACAACGTTGCCGACGTCCTTCTGAAACAATGCTCTGTATATATTTCAGGATTCCTATTGAATGAATGCCCACTCTTTGGTTTATACATTTACCTCTTCCAGAACCAATAAAAATGACTTTTCTGGGATGTTTTCAGGTCGAAGGCTACGATACTGACAGAAAGTTTCAATTACAGTTAACACCATTTAAACGTAATTTTTGTTATGATTGATACCGACGTCTAGTATTGTTTGCAGTTCTTGGCGCTCTCTATGCCATCTGTTGCACTCAAAAAAGGTGTGCTTTACCGTATCCTGTCTCCGCAGTATACGCATGCGTCTTCGTCGTATCTCCCTATTTTTTTAGTATAGGTTTTGAAAGAACCGTGGCCTGACAAGATTTGCGTCAGGAAGTCAGTTTCCCTGAATTCACAACTAATCCATGGTTCAAGTTCTTCTGTCCACTGGGCCTTTGTTGTGAGGTCATCCAATGTTTCCTGCCATGCTAATAGTAATTTCGCCCTTGCGTCATTTCTCACAGGGGGTTGGTGTCCTTGCCCTGTTGCGTATATTTCTTTCCTCGCTATTACCATGACATATATAGGTATTATTCCCGTGATCACTTCCAGCACTTCTGTCGACACCGTCCTGTATGCCCATGCTACTTTGAGCAGTGCTTTCCTCTATGATTTATTCAGCATATTCCTATATTTTTTTATTCTCAGGACGCCACTCCACATAAGGGTCCCGTATAGGAGGATTGATTGGGTTACTCCGCATAACACCTCATATTTTCTGCTACCTGGACCTTCAATGTTAGGCATTAGCCTGGCTAGCTTAGGGGTTTCGGTGTCCGCTTTGATAGTTGCTTTTATAATATGTTGGCAGAAAGTTCGTTGGATATCTGTGGATCCCCAAGTATTTCACGGTTTTTTTGGGGTTTTATTTCGACCCCTAGTACCTCAAAAACGATGTCCTGTCTTTTTCGTGGACCTTTGAGTATTATCGCAGGCTGCAGCTTGTTTTCTGCCATCCAGTTGTATATTCTATTTGATTTATTTCCTTGCTGTTTTAGGGCTGCCTTGTCGTTTTCGGTAATCATGACTACTAGGTCGTCCGCAAAAGCGATCGTTTGGCACACTTCTGGGAGAGCTAGTGGTAGTACTTCATCGTATAATATGTTCCAGAGTGTTGGCTCCAGTATCGATCCTTGTGGAACCCCCGCTGTGATGTTTAAGCTCTGACTATCTTCTATTATTATGCCCCTTTCGTGCAGGTATTCCTCTATTATTCTGATGAGGTACGTACTTATTTCTGCTTCTCACAATCTTTTTGCTATAATGCTTCATCTCACCGTATTTAAAGGCGTTTTTGACATCTAAAATAATGAGGACCTGCTATTTTTGCATTTATTCATTATGTACTCCACTGCACGAATAGTGGAGCGTCCTATTCAAAATCCGAATTGCCTAGTGAAAATATTACAAAATTAAACCTTTTTTCATATAATGCAAACTGTTGTCATGGCTTAGGGACCCAGTTTTTACTAGACCCTCACCCTAACTTAACAAATCATGAATTGGAAGGGGAGTTGAAAAAACTTTCTACCCGATATTTTCTCGGTTCTTGCCGAGGAGCTTCAATGAAGCATATCGGCACTGAATTCTGGAATGCTTGGATGCATTTTATGAATGAATCTCATTTCAATTGAATCCATTCTGAAAATCAATCCTGCGTGAATTTCCTGCCATTCCATGAACAAATCTTCATTGGCCTCGTGGGCAGATGAAAAATGTATGTAAATGAGAAGCTATCAATCATCACGATCTCAAAATGCTAATAATGGTGTGTCGGTGTATGGGAGATGATGTTTATATAAACATTCTCACCTCCAAAGAAATGACTAATCGTACGCTCGGACCACCAAATTTTTTTTGGCAATGGTAATCGAATAAGGCAGAAATGAAATGGGAATTTTGGTTTTCCCGGATACTAAATGTATAAGTTTTTTTTTTAATTTTTGCATTCAGATTATAATTTCAATTAACATTATAATGTTCTAATTGCTCAGTTGATAATCATTATGCAATGGGGCATGCAACTATGTTGAATCAACATTGCATAGTTGTTGTAAGGGTATTTTCACCCTTCGACCTGATTCGGAATCGCCTCGGGCGCCACCTCCTTTTATAGTGCGAAGGCCACTTTGCTCCGGGCAGTCTCAGTGAAGAAAATAAACACTCCAGGGGTCAGTATAGTTTTGACTAACACAACGGGGCCAGAAGGGTAGGCTTTAATTGTCCTTGACTGGGTTTCGAACCTGGGTGTTGACTGCACAAAGCTCTAAACCAAGTTATAGTCAATTCCAGGTCAATTATAACACATTTATTTCATGCTCTAAATCGCAACTATATACAGTACGTCTGATCGCAGCCTCAAAACTACATAAGCAGGACAAACATACTTTAGAAGTAGAAAAGGGTGTTAAGCTTTATAATGCAGAGGGTATCAACATAATCCTAAAAGCTCATGCTGTGAGAAGATTTAAGCAGTAATACAAAAGCTCAAAAAGAACGGGATGCAAAACGGCATTAGCCATATCCACTAGCAAAGCGGATTTCAAAAGTTTACGAGCAGCCATACATGTGAGAGGGGTGAGCAGTTTGGAATCGTGCGTGTGACGTCACCTGAGCCCTGTTTTCAAACACCGATTTTACTCCTGACTTCTGTTCCTACTCTGCGCGACTGTCAGTGTGGTGAGGTACAAGTACCTTGCTACCCAACTGACAGCGTGATCCTCCTGCGGCTAGTTATATACGTCTATCGCGACTTTACGGCGCCTGAATTGTGCGACTTTTAGTGTGGTGAGGTAGGAGGTACCTTGCGACCCACCTGCAGCCTACTCCTCCTACGGCTAGCTACACACGACTATCGTAACCTTCTGGTGCCTAACGTGCGCGACTATTGTGTGGTGAGGTACTAGGTGCCTTGCGACCCAATTGACAACTTTTTCCACCTTCAGCTAGTTAGATACCCCAATCGCGATTTTCCGGTTCCTAACCTTCGCGACTGTCAGTGTAGTGAGGTACTAGGTGCCTCGCGACCCAACTGACAGCTTCTTCCCTTATCGGTTATTACCCACCAAGTGACCATTTACTGTTCACTCTATCTTTGCAGAAGTACACATACGAACCCATTCAAACTGCTTACCTGCAAAACTTTTATGCTCACCGGTTTTCTTGGCACACGTCTATACTGGTTCATTCCCGGTGGTGACTGCTATTGCTTCCGGACCGATACTCAATTTCAATTATGCACTGAAGCGCACCTTGGCAGATTTCCCCCTCTACTTTATGTACATGCGCGGACCGATCACGAGCGACTGTTCTCAATACCTTGTACCTTCCAACGTATATTTACCAAACTCTCTTCGTGTATCTTCGGCGTCTCTAGTAGTGGCTCGGGCGAATGTTTCCAAACTCCCTTAGGGTATCCACGGCGTCTCTCGGATGATCCTGGCTCGACTGCTTTCTCGGCGTGGTCACAGTTTATAGCTAAAGAAGCAGTTAGCTCACTTGGCCAAATGCATGTTCCAAGGTAACATCCACTCCAGGAAAAGAATTCAGGATGCGCAGAAGACTGTACGCGATTATCGCTCTTCGAAGTATCCGAAAAATGTCAGTATTAGTAACACAGTAACACGCGGTATGCGCGAGGGATAAAAATCAGAGTTGCGCAGTGTACAGACTGGACATAAACTGATTCTTTAGCTATAAACTGTGGCGTGGTGCTCTCTTTGCTGGAGGACGAACGATCCCAGCGCTGATTTTAGCCGTTTCAAGTTCGATTCGAACGAGGTTTCGCGGGTGGGGCGAGCGACGTACTGATTTAGGCGCGCTTTCAACAATGTTATGCAATCGGTTTGAAAGAAATACCTACCTCTACCACAGTTTTTAGCTAATTGGCTATAAACTGTGCCTCTACTATCTGGGTAGTTTTCATTTCGCGGATTTATAGCGTACAAGAACGGTGTTTTTATGACTACTATTAACGGAGATAGGACTTTTATTTATTTTGATTAACACGGAGCTTGTTGGATTGTTTTAAACAAATAAGAAACTAGTTATTTCGTTACATTGTCCTTCAATTGCTGATCTGCTGAACACTTGCGTTTTCCACACTTCTGAAGTAGAACAATTTTATAAAGGGTATAATTTTTTGTGTTGCATTATACTATTTTCACAACCAATTCTTTCAGAGTGTACTTCCGATTGTTTTTAAGAGGCTATAAAAAGTGTATGTGAGACACTGCGCTTCAAGTAATGGGTTGGGTGGGACAGTTTTTAGTTTGTTAACTTAGAATTTGGCAAAATACACAACTGAGTTTATAAGATATTAACAACATTTTATATTTTCCAAGTTGATTTTCACAATAGAAACTTACGTAATATATTTGAAATTAATAATGCATGATTTCACACTATGCATTTTGCCTATTGAATCGATGGATTTGGAGCCTTAACCCATGGTTTGTAGAGATGAAATACGACTATGGAATTGAGAGGACTTCAAAGTGAAATAATTTGATTGAAATAAATAAGTAAAAAATCAGAAATATGTCCACTTCAGTACATGTATATCGATTGAGGCAACAAGTCAAAATAATGTTAAACTCATCAGGGTGTGTTAAAAAGTGTATCATACCATAGTTGTATTTCTCCAATTGGACCCTTCCGTATTTATTGACATTATTGTCGGGAAAAAGTCATATGATTTCAATTAGAAACAATATAACATCGAAAGTGAATACTCTATCAAAATTTGAGCATAGATCGAAGGTATATTGAGCTATATCTCAATATTGCCCGTTTCCCAATATTAATAGTAAGTTAAAAAAAATGGCATTTTATAAATAGTGTATTTTCTTATTTGAATCAAAATAGTTCTGACTCATCATTGTTGATATAATGGTTATTGGCAGTTGATATGTTATTATTATTGAAAATATTCACAGGAGGTTTATTGAAAATTAATATTATATCCATTAATCATATAGAAAAATTCTTTCATTTGAATGAAACAATGGCGGCATATAAAACACGGAATGCGGAAAATGGGTATTATAAGTACAATATATGATTTTAATATTGTCCAACAATTATTCGGTAGTCAAAAAATGAGATTAGATTGGATATAGAAATATTATTGCCAAATAGTTTCAGTTACACACCACTGAATCAATTCAATGATGTTTCTTCCTAATAGTCTCACATCTTCGCACACATTCATTCAACTTCATGATTTCAACCCGGGGTCGGTTTTTCATATATATATATATATATATATATATAATAATATTATTATATATATATATATAATATAATTTCATTTATTAGTCGCTTATCCAATTCATCAGGACAACTAATAACTAATTTCTTTTGATTTCAAATATCTAATCGACGAGGTAGGAAATGAAAACGGTTGGATTTATTCATCAAGTCCAGTTAACATAATATCCTGCTGTAGCCTGTAAACACATTTATTATTTCAACGTCTAGTCTTATTTTCATTAGAGAGAATTATCGATCATTATTCGCGTAAACACCAATAACTATTGCACGTGGACATTTTTGGCATAATTTGTAACATTTCTATAGAAGGAAAACACGTTCAGCTCACTTGCCACCAAATAAATAACCTAATGTGTTTCTAGAAAACGCAACGTCTGGTTTGTGAACCGCTACGCTTATCATTTGCTGCTGGATGATTCTTCATGTTTCTCCCTGCAAACACGTTTTTCGATACTGCAAATAATCTGTTTTCAACGAAAGCTAGGATGTTTATTACTGGAATATTAGACGCATATCACTTAAAAAATAAAAATGTTTAAAAAAAATTGTTAAGACAAGCTTTTATACAAATGCACTAAAAAGTAAACAATAATTCATTTAATTGTTTGACCTAGGTTATTCTGTCAGTACCAGATACGATACCTATTTTGTATTCCCGACAAGCTTTTGAATCTGCTACTCACAGAATTACCTAGGTGAAACAATTAAAGAAATAATATTTTCCTTTTTAGTGCATTTGCATAAAAGCTTGTCTTATATTTTTTTTGTTATCTTTTTTATTCAATTCATTCTAGTCATTCAAAATCCGTCATCTAATTGAATCCTGACAAAAATTGATAATCTCCCATCTCAAAAAAACCCACATACCAATTATGAATGGAATTGGCCATAATTACAAAACACATCGCCATCTTGGAACCGTAATCTTAAATTCATGAATTTTGAAAATAACATCATGATGTCCGTCTTCCAAAACCCCTTCACACCAATTTTGAATGGGATCGATTTCTAATCACAAAACTCGTCGCCAGTTTAAATTCGTTGATTCTGAAACAAAATCATGATCTCTGCCCCAAACACCCCCACATACCAATTTTTATTGGAATAACTACAAAACACGTCGCCATATTGAAACCGCCATCTTGAATTTTTAATTTTGACAAACAATTCGTGATTCGTCCTCGAAAACCCACAATTTGAAAAGAATCGAACCATAATCACAAAACTCGTCCGCCATATTGGAGCCGCCATTTTATTTTTCTCTAGGACTCTGTAGCATTGTCACCGTAATTATAAACATCTACCAAATTCCAGCTCAATCGAACAACGGCAAGGAGGTCAAATTTAACTTGTATTTGATTACAAACCCACAGACAAACAAATTAAAGCTTGTAATATCGCTGAGCTTCAGCATCTCATTTGCACCGGCAAAGCTGATACGCAGTGTTTCAAAAACGAAACGGATTCACAAAAAATAATAATTGGAATAACTAACTAATAATGTCCATACATCCCTATGGAAGATAGCGCTGGGAAAAGTCAATATTTCAAACCTGATATTTTATTTCAATATTTCAAACGATTTTCAGTCGCTTCCATCAGGTTTACTGCATCGTTCTATACCTATACGTTCTTCGATATTGCTCAAACGAGGACACCGCTTCATCGAATGATAAGAGAACAGGTACTGGAATATCAGACACATTCCAATTGAAAGGAGGATAACACTAAACTCTTAAACTTTTCCGCATTATTTCAGCATTGGAAATTAATGAATAACTGACATATGCCTTTCGAAAATGAAACGCGTTGTCATAAAGATTTTACGCTTTTCGATTATTTTAAAACCCCTCGGTTATAGGAGTATTAGGCATACCAGTTAAAAGAACTATAACTCTCATTTGCGTCAGCAACGAAGATTCGCAGAGTACTAGATGTGTTTTAAACCCTTATTACACTATGCCTTTTTCGTGCCTATTTTTGGGCTTATTTTCATGGCTAAATTTCCCCAAATAACTGGCACTATTACACTGTGCCTTTTTGATGATTGTTTCAGGCGCTGATTTCAGAGCTGCAAACCTAAGAAAAATTGACATTCACCTTAAATGATTAAGTATACCTGGACTATTTGTTTCAACTTTTTCCTTATCTGGTTCAATATTTTTTATTCTTTTCTGTCATACTGAACAAAACGAAAAATATGTGATTAATTTCATTTATTTGTTGGTTATGTCAAGTCCACTGTTTTGGCAAACCTGACATTTCCACAAACGTCCTTGAAATCCCCTCGATTCAGGCGGAAAAAATAGAACCAGACCTATTTATTTTCACGCCTGAAACAATCAACAAAATAGCCTCGCGCGCATGCGTATTTGTTTAAAATTTCAGCCACCGGCAGTCAGGCAGACAAATAGGCACGAAAAAGGCATAGTGTAATAAGGGTTTTAGAATGAAACGGACGCATAACAAAGAATGATGTCACCAAATTTGCTGCACAATTCTTCTCCATTTTATACGCCCGTGACACACATTTTTTCGTTAATATAGTAATTTTGAAAAAAACTGTTTTTTGGTTTTGATATTGCCTTAGCCTAAGTTTCAACATATAATTCCCTTTTATATTCATATCGAGCATACGCCAATAACATATTTTGAGAATAAATTCATGATTTTCTCAATTGCTTATATTTTTTTTAAACCAGCAATCTGATTTTGATAATTTTTTGTTCATGGGAAACTAATTCACTGCGAATTAAAAATCAGTACAGATTTATCATTTTTGAAACACAAGATGGCGGACAAGTTAGATTTTTATCAGTATCGAGTTCGGTGTACTTTTTTTTCAATATCTTGAAACAATTATGAACGATACGCTATGAGCAGAGGTAATGCTTATAATTTACATTTTATTCTCATGACGAATAGCGGTGTATCATTTTTCAGTTGTAGAATACGATATTTTTCAAATTCTGAAACTGCAAGTTATTATTTTTTCAAACTAATTTTAGGTAGATTCTGATAGAATACTACATATTGTTCTCGTCATCGCAACAGGACTTTCAAATTTTAAATCTCGCTGATCATGGACTTAAGAACCCGAATATATATATATATATATATATATATATATATATATATATATATATATATATATATATATGTATATATACAAATTCTGAGAAATCCTTTGGGACAGCAGCAAACGCAAGTGTACTCTTATAACATTATATTTCCAATATTTCAGGAATAATTTTTTACCATAAATAAAATCTCATCTCTAGTAGTAATAGCAAATGGTGTTCCAATATCACTTGAGCAGCTAAGACCAAGTGTCTCTTCTTCTTCTCAATAATTTTTACAAATTGACTTTGACATTCATTCCTGTGCGAGCTCTCGAAGTGATCACAACTAGAAAACAGTGTGCAAGCTAGAAAGCAAAATCAGGGAAAAGAATCGAAGAAATCCAGGTGTGTGAACCTTACTAATTTCAATAGAATCCTTAAATTCATATTTCCTTTTTATTGTTACCTCAAGTAAATCGAGGACTGAGTATTGAAAGGACTATAAAATGGGAATGACTCTGGGGAGAAGAATCTCCCTAAGAAATTAAATACAGGTTGGTTAGGAGAGGGATTAGATAATGATGAAATTATAGTAGAGATAGTACAGATATGGAAGTTTCACGTATAAATTCTGGAAAATTGCTACTAATTTAACACAAAATTCTGATGAGAAAGATTCAAGGTCAAAAGTTGACAAACAAAAACAGATGAATATAGAAAAACAAGAAATTCGTTTTTATAATGAAACCGCAATGGGACCGTTTGTAGTCGTAGTTGAGGCAAATGAAAACTCAGGTAATAATGTAGGTAGGTTTAATCACTTAAAAATAGCAAAAGAAATCTGTGAACTGAAATTGAATAACATTAAAATAATTAAGAATAGAGGAATTAATAAGGTAGGAATAGAGTTTAATAATAGGAAAAGTGCAAATGATTTAATAATCAATGATAAAATAAGAGATAAAGGGTATAAGGTGTATATCCTTTCAATAATATTTCTTCAAAGGAATAGTCAGGGATAAATACCTATTTTACAGAGGAAGAAATTTTAAAAATGATAAAATGCAACTTTAGAGTTATAAATGTGAGAAGAATGAATAAAAAGTAGTAACAGAAGGAGAGGAAGCCCAATTTAAACCTACAACTACCTTATTAGTTACTTTTGAGGAGTAATCCTACCTAGATCCATAGACATTTGTTATATGAAATATAATGTTATACCATATGTTCCGCCGTAACACAATGTTACTCATGCCTTTTATACGGACATACAAAAAAACAATGTAGGGGGAGAAAAAAATGTTTTAGTTGCTCAGAAATACATGAAAAAGAAGAACTGTACGATACATGTCAAGTAATAAAATGTTATCATTGTAAAATGGATCATAAATCTAACAATAAAATTTGCAAAGAGTATGAGAGACAAAAACTAATCAGAGAAAAAATGAGTATGGACAATTTGTCCTTTGTAGAGGCGGCACAGTCATTTCCAAAAGTAGATAGACTTACAACACAAAATAATAGGGATTTTCCAATTTTGGGAAATATTGAAGAGATAAATAGAGAAGATATAAGAATTAGTCAAAGAAGAGAAATCTACCACGCAAACAAGCAAAAAAGAACTTATGCACAAACAACTAGAACAAAAAATGTTAATAAAACAAATCCTACACAAATTGGGTATGATAGGAATATTATAGATAATATATTATTGTATCCGGACGGAAGAATCCCCGGGAGTAATAATGAATTTTAATCGAAATCATAATGTAGCAAGTGGATCTAAAGAAAAGGAATCAAGACAAGTAGGTGGAAATATAAATTATAATAAAGAATATGAAAACAGAATAGGAACTGAGGCAAGGACCTCAAATGAAGTGGATGAAATTAATATTATTAGTACCTTTTACGACAACTTTACTAAGCTATCAGACAATGTTAAACCCAAGATTGTTGAATTGTTAAACAGATATAAATGTTTAAGTGTTTTCAACGATCTGGATAGATATGAGGAGGAATATTAATGGGGAGTACAGAACTAATTATAATTCAGTGGAATATTAGAAGTATACAAGAAAATAAATTAGAATTAATAAGATTAATTGGCGAAAAAAAACCAGACATAGTAATAATTAATGAAACTTGGTTAAAAAAAGAACAATTTTTTTTTTTGAAAAATTTTGACATAATTAGACAGGATAGGAATGATGGGTATGGAGGAGTAGCAACCCTCATCAGAAACACAATGAAATACACAGTAGTTATGACAAATGAGAAATTTAATGAAGAGGTGTGTCAGTTCATTGTCATCAAAACAACAGAGTTTAATATTGTCAACATTTATAATCCACCAAATAATAAAATTCCAGCTAACATAGTTGTACAATTATTACAGCAATTACAGGGGAATATTATAATAATGGGAGACTTAAATGCCCACCACACTCTGTGGGGAAGTAACAAGTGTAATCAAAATGGGAAAATTTTTAAGGAAATAATAGACTCGGAGAATCTAATAACTTTAAATGATGGAACCCCAACTAGATTTTCTAATCCTAATCAAAATCCAAGCCCTATAGACCTAACTGTAGTTAGCAGTACCTTAGGAACAAAGTGTACATGGGGAGTGATGGACGACTGTGCAAATAGCGACCATTACCCCACTTGGTGCAATATAAACAAACAAAAAATAGAGAATGGGAATATTAATTTTAGAAAACTTAATAGGATATATAGAAAAGCGGATTGGTATAAATACACACAGATCATAGAAAATAATTTAAAAAATACAAATAATTATGAGGAATTAACTGAATCATGGAAGAAGCTGCTAAAATAGCTATACCTATAAAAAAAAATATATCAGGAGAGGTTAAAAAAATACCCAGAAATCCATGGTGGGATAACGAATGCGACCAAAAGATATTAGAAAGGAAAAAAATGATAAACACATTTAAAGTAAATCCTTCATTAGAAAACTATATTGAAACAAAGAGAATAATAGCTAGAACTAGAAGATTTTTAAAAAAGAAAAAAAAATTGGGATTTCAAAATTTTTGTTCAACTCTAAATAGAGAAGCCAATATCACTTATGTATGGAGAATGCTTAGGGCATTCTCAAACATCCAACAAGATTCACAAATCAAGAATAAATTACCGGATGAAAAAACCGCGAAAAGAGTATTAGACAACATGGCAGTATGTAATATAGATCCGGATTTTACAATTAATAATATAGAAAAAGGGGGAATCATACCCGATACATGGAGGGAATACTTAATATTGGGAATACTTAAAGACAACAAAAAAAGGGAAAAAATATTATTACAAATTTATAATAATATTTTAAGAGGGGGAATCATACCCGATACATGGAGGGAATACTTAATATTGGGAATACTTAAAGACAATAAAAATGCAAACGATCCGGATAATTACAGACCAATAGTCCTATCAGCATGTGGAATTAAAATTTTAGAAAAAATGTTGAAATACAGAGTGGAATGGTATATTGAACATAATAAATATTTATCAGAATACCAAACTGGATTTAGAAGGGGACAAGGAACAATGGATAATCTGGGTTTTTTAATAACATATATACAAATGACCTTTGGGTTAAAACAAAAACAGCATTAGTAGTGTTTCTAGATATTAGAGGAGCTTATGATAATGTGAATATAAAAAACTATATAGACAATTACAGGATATAGGGATTACAGAAGCTAACTTAATTTATAGAATATTGGATAACAGAATTAATTATATTGTAGATAAAAATGGAAATACTCACGGTCCGAAAATTAGCTCTAAAGGATTGCCTCAGGGATCTCCATTGAGTCCCGTTCTATTTAACATATATCTGAATTCTTTATTCAGAGTAATTCCGAAACATTCCAAATTATTAGCATATGCAGATGATTTAGTGGTTATCTCGAAAGGAGAATCTATAAAAGAAATAGAAAATAATATAAATGAAACGCTAAAAAAAAATATCAAAATGGATGAATGCACAGGAACTGGAATTATCTAAACATAAACAGAAGCCATATGGTTTCACTAATGTGATCAAGGTACTTTACCGAAATAAAAATTGAAGACTCCATCATTAAAATAAAAATGAAGTTAAATATTTGGGAGTAAACATCACTCATAAATTAAAGTGGGATAAACATATAGACAATTGCATTAGTAAAGCTAACAAAGGAATAAATATTATCAAAAGTTTCTTAGAGTGTATTGGGGCAGACCCAAAACAATGTTGATGGCATACAACGGGTTAGTCAAATCACATCTAGAATATGGAGCAATATTAATAAAACCAACGTCAAAGAAAAATCTAGAAAAATTAGAGAAGGTGCACAACCAGGCATTAAGAATAATTACAGGAACCATGAAATCTACACCTATTAACTCAATTTTAGCTGAAACAGGGGAAACAACACTTGAAGTTAGAAGACAAATATTAGCAGGAAATTTTATAATAAAAAAATTGGACTTTGAACAACCGATTATGTACATAATTAAAACCTTGAAAATAATATATGATAATAAATCAGGATATTGGAAAATAAAAGTAAACCGTATTTAATATCGGCTTTGGAAAATACCAACATATATGAAAAATGTATATATAAGAATGAATCCTTGCCCTGTAATAGTTTTGATTATAAATCTATACTCACCAAGTGAAAATACTAGATACAAAACTAAAAAAATGAAACAAATAACAGAGCAAATTTTCTTGAAATTATAAAACCTCTAGAAAATACTTACAACTTAATATATAGGATGCGTCCATAAGAAATAACAAAGTAGGGATTGGAGTAGCAATTCCCCAATTAGATTTAAATTTTCTGCAAGACTAAATGATTTCACTAACATATTGACGCAGAAATGATTGCTATTCACAAAGGAATGACGATAGCACTGGAAATAAATAAAAAAAAAAATATCATAATAACAGATTCCAAAAGGCCATAGAAAAAATAAATAAAAATACGATTACAGCAAAATGTGATTACATTGCATTAACGATTAAACAAATTTCATATTATGCAGAGGGTAATGAAACAGAATTTAAAATAGCCTGGATACCAGGACATGCTAATATTGATGGCAATGAATTGGCAGACACGCTAGCTAAAATAGGTACGAATCTTAATATTCCACTGAATATTAAATTAGACAAACACAATTTCATTCCTCATTTGAAAAACAAACTAACAGATGAATATCATAAGATATGGGAAAACCAAATAAAAATTAAGGGAAAATCATATGCACAAATACATAGTACATATCCAAAAGTAGTGTGGTATTTTAAATACCCATATATGAGTAGGAGACATATCACAACAATAATTAGGATGAAAACGGGACATTGCAGAACTGGGGAACATTTACATAAAATAGGGATAAAAGATAATCCAAATTGTGAATGCGGAAGAAAAGAAACTTTAAATCACATTTTCTTTGAATGCCCAATCAATTCAACCCCTAATAAAGACATATATCAAAATTTATAAATAAAGGCATACCTACTCCCCTACAGATAACTACAGTACTAAGAAACTTAAAACCAGAAATAATTAACATCATTCTAAAATTTATCATATACAATGACATAACAATTTAAGTTTGGCATTGTATTTGATGTGAAAAAATGTCCCCTTTTTAACCAACTGACGTGATAATAAAATTGGAAAAAAAAAAAAAAAAAAAACACAAAAGTAGATACTCAGTCCAAAAATATCTTAAGAAACACATCCTAAAATAAAATCCTGCATAGAAACACAAAAAACCATAATACCTTTGTATGTGATGTTTAAGACCTAACTAACAAATTCAAACACCGAGAAGAATCTTCAATGCATATTTTAAAAAAAGAATAGAGGACAGCAATTCACGAAGTAAATTGAATATAATCCACAAGGAGGACAACATGGACACTAGAGCCAGACAAGGTTGAACCTCCAAAAGAATCGAGCTGGTCAAATGCGCCAACAGGAAGCAAGGACCACAATCATAGAGAGAGAGAGAGAGAGACTTTGACATTGTAGGTTATGTTATTTCCAACCTCTATGTCTTGGTCCCACACTTTCACATCCATAACAAAAAAATGTTGCCACAATTGTTCTCGGCTTTACAGTAATTTACTAGTAATTTTTGTCACAAATACTGTTCCATATAACTCTATTTATCGCTCCATGTTTGTACATGTTTTTTTTGACGTCGTCTTTTACATCTTTCTGTATATCACCGAAAAACGACCATGCTCACTAACATTGTAAGTAAGGTTACATTTATATATTATAGTATTTTTACTTTTGTAGCTCCCCGATGATGACAATATTCATTGTCGAAATATTGGAAATATAATATTATAAGAGTACACTTGCGTTTGCTGCTGTCCCAAAGAATTTCTCAGAAATTTTCCCAACTAGTCAGCAAAAGACTACCTCTCCTCTTTCTCTCTCTCTCTCTCTATATATATATATATATATATATATATATATATATATATAAAATTTCCGAGTTAGACTTACTAGGTAAGCCTTGAGATATCATATCTATATACCAGCTTGCTGGTCCAAGGTGGTCCTTGAAAGATCTAGCCTATGAAACTTGCTTATTTTTTTCAGAACTTCTCTTAAAATAAGGTTATTTTGATTTTTTATTGCAAAGACCACGTATATGTTTTTGATTCTTTCCAAAAACGATTTCTCCTTAGTTATAGCCCATCAAATGTTTCTACTTTTTTCTTCAGACGTATGGTGCTTACGCTCCAAAATTACACAAATTCAACTTTTAGAAAAATAAACTTGGGAACAAACTACCAATGCGGCGTATCCATGGGGTCATTTAAAGATTTAATCAGCATGTCTTGTGGATTTATGAGAATGTCGGATTTAACGACTATTGGCCAAGCCAGATCACTGTGCGTCGTGGTCGTTTAGATAACTCATGCCGTTTTTTCCATACACGGGCGCGGACACATGATACTTTTTCCCGGTATAGTCAATCTTGTAGCTGCTGTTCACCTATTTAATCTTCTGATAATATTTACAAAATTCCACAAAAGAAAACACAGCTTATATCCGCTAATAAATGGACAAATGCTGTTTTTCCTCCGGACCCTTCATATGGATAAATGCCAAATATTCTATTTGTCTTGACATACAATTTTAAATTATAATGTATAACATTTTAGCTCTCGACAAAATAATTCTACTCTGAAGAAAATTACAACCCTCTTTATTTACTGCTCATTTTATATTGCTATCTGATTGAAACACTCCCAAGGCCCGGCGTACTAGGAGCCACAACCTATTCTTATCTATCCCGTGTGTGAATGCCATCGAATCATCAGCTGGTAATATGTTAATTCTCCTTGACCCGTGACCAATCCTTCGTGTATGCAAAATTATATTTATGGCGTACCAGACAAACTTGACTCGAGATACCAATCTAATGAAACTCATTTTGCACGTGAAGGTATACATTGGAATTCATTATGGAATGTGAATAGTACGTAAAGAAAAAAAATTCATGATTGATTCATAATTTTTATAGACATGTATTCAACATATATTGATACACCATATATCAGTTTGTCTTTGCGAAAGTTTAATATCACTTCTTGTCCTCATTATTTTTCATACAACCAATGAACATCTTCATTGTATTATTTTTATTTGTCCAAGTAATTTAGGATGAGTAAATAAGACAGATAATATTTACCTGACCTGTGTGGTCTCCTTTCAACAAAAATTCGGATTGTTGATAATTCTCATTAATTTTTTAAGTTTCCATTATAAGAGGGAGGGAGAGAATTCAGACCAATTTTGAACTATCTACCAATTTCAGAATATATTTCTAATAAAGGACCTAACTTAAGTATTTTTCTATAACATGATCTTTATAACTTTGAACGAAAATTGAATAGTCCATCACTTTCATTCATAGCAATATGCGGCTGCTTCAATTGGAGTATCATTTATTGAATAAACGGTCGGCCTCTTTGGGCTCGGTTGATATATATTTTTGGACAGATGTAAACTCGGTCGCTTAAGGATTTATAATCTTCTCAATTGAAAGACGCCCCAAAATACGCTATGTAATCTCGGCCGATCGTAAAACTGATTATACCAAACCTTAGTTCTAAGAACTCTACGAGTCTACCATGTAACTTATGTTTGTAAACTAGCCTACTACTGAGAATAGAATGGTTTTTCAACATTTAAAACACGTTTTGAAGGTTATATTCTTATATTCCAAAAAGGCATATATTAACGGTATATACGTACACAAAATATATACAAATAATAGTTTATACAGTTAGTGATAAATTGATAATATACAATTCCACTTAACAATAACACATATTAAAATAAAAATAAGTAACATACAAACGAAAATACATATATTATCTCAAATTATTATTTAGAACTTATTTATTGTAATAATGTGAAGCAAAATTAAAAAAATGCAGCGTAGTTATTTTCTTAGCGTTGTAGTCATTAATAATACGGTCTAAATACTCCTCTTTTTTTCTTGTGTCCGAATTTGGTACATATGACTTGTCCACACTTTGAAGTTTTACATATATTACACATTGATAATTTAATAAAAAGTCAACAAATATCGAAGGATGAGGCGAGTTGAAATAGTTTTTTAAATGTGAATGGAATGATTCACAGGAATTAGTGCTTCTATCGGCCCCAGACGTTTTAGACGCCCATAAATCTGGAGGATAGATTGCACAATCCGCCACATAATTGTCCACTAAATAGTCCGCAAACGTTTGAATTTTTATTTCTTGGGGCTAAATTGCAGCTAACGAAAAAGCAAATGCGTCTCCTACTTCCTCAGGGTCAACAAACATAAGTCCAAAACAGTATCCTAACCATTTTCCTCCTGTATTATTTCTGTATTCTTTGGCAAGACCAACTTGAATCTTACGCCACCAAGATTGTGATAGATGAAATCTACATCCTATTGGTTTGATTTGCGGCCAGACGGTACAAGCTGCATTGTGGATAGCCTTTTCGAAATCGACGACGATTTCCTTGGGAAAAAAAGAGAACGAAAAGTTGCTACAGCACTTCTTCACGTGTTCAAAGCACTTTACATACGTTTCAGTACATTTGTCCGGCAGCACACAAAACACAAGCGGTATATAATGACCATTTAGGCAGCCGTGAATAGTAAACAGTTGCAGAAAAAATTTAGTGCAGTAGTCAAATGTACCACCTACGTAGATTTTGCTACATTTGCACAGATTCTCCAAATTTGTAACGCAACTGAATACTAGTATGTGAGAATCTTCATCATTCACCAACAAGAACTTCTCACCTCGGTTCGTGCGATAACTTGTATTTGTCTTTAGTGCATTACGAACTTCATTTTGAGATTTAGGAAGCACAGGAAGTAACTTTCTTCTAGCGTTGTATATATTGCATTTTATGTAGGTTAGATCTTTTGTCTGAAGAGCTGTTGTATCTTCATTAACCATAACTGAATGTAAAATTTTACTTGGCCGACTGCTGATATCGTCAACGGCTTTTCTTTTCGCTGAGCTTGTAATGATATTTCGTTGAATATCTTTAATGTTGCAGGCACCATGATTCTGAGTAAAATTTGATCTCGAGATGGTATAATCACTGCCCACGGTGTAAACACTAGCAGAACACTTTGGCTGTTTCCACCTCCACCTAAAGAAGAAGATAGAAGTTTCGATAACTGGTTTTAGAGATTGTTCACATTTGGATAGAAACCCAGATTCTCATTGCGGAAAAAGGGTTACTGACAACGAAGATGATTAAGGTAGTCACGCACGGAGAGCTATACTATAAGATGTATTATAGCTAAATAGTGAAATATAATAGGGTGCGGCTTTTAATAGTCCCTCCCCCCTGCTAACTTTTAAAACGGTTCGACGTAGAACAATGAAAAAAAATATTATTGAATGATATCACCGATACTACTTTTTGAAATGAAAGACATTGTGATTACCCGATAGATGGCGCGGGGGGGGGGGGACCATCGTTGAAAAGTTAACTCAATTATATTTCCAACAATCTGTTTTTTTTTCAATTTCGTTCATACGTTTTTTCCACAATATGCATTTGAAATGTCAAGTATAACAAAATTTAAAATGAATGCATGCAAAAAATTAATCATCAAAAAACCCGAATTTCAACATTTCCAACGCCACTCGTAATCTATAATCGAATTGTTAAAACGTTCAAACCACAGAATTCGGATAGATGCAATGTAAACATGGAGTAAGATTACAATAACCTTGCTCGCAGTGCACTTGATCTGATTTCTAGTTTTCGTTTCTTCCGTGTGCTACTGATAACCTCATTCGGAGCTCAGGAATGAAAGTTCTGACGACAGAGAGCGCATTTTTATGCGGACAATTTCATAGCTTGTGGCATTCCGTATATACTTTGGGACACATTTGAGGGATCTGAAATTTTTAGATTAAATGCAGGCTATTATGATGTATCATGATGATGGAGTCCAATGTTTTTTTATATCCATCTATTTTAATATTGCAAACGATCATGGATACTTTCATTTGAAAATCATTATTATTTCTGAATTTGAAGGCAGAGCTAACAATACCCAAGTAGCACTTTTAGTGGACGGAACGTAGCGGTCACGATCCTGGAAAATTTTATAGTGTTTGACCATAACCACTGCCACGTTATATACACTATGCGCGATTTTTTAAATGGATCGTGACAAAGTTATAGTCGCCAGCGAAGTTACCTACTGATAAATATTTATTATGGAAAAAAGGGGAGTCCAAGAAACATCCTCGAAATCGTAGATGGTGGATATCATAGATTTTCCAGAGTCGCGAATTCTACACTGGAACAAATCTTTTGGGGGACTAAAGAGCCGATAACCTACATTTTAAGACATTTTGCTGTATGTCCCCATCAGATTTCGACTCCATACTGAATTTGGCGGGACCGAAAATTGCAAAGAAGGACATCACATTTCGAAATCACGACGAGCACGAAGAATCAACTGAAAGTGAACCAGTCTCCGTCCACATGACTTACGCAACTTGACGCAAAAGTCCCTTTGATGTACCGACACCGGCGGATCCTCTCGAGCTAATGCTCGCGTGCTCGCATGGCTTGTCTCGTAACTTGCCCTCACGTCTACACTACTCGGGAGTCCCAAATGTACCGCGAGCACGAGCAGTCCAGACGCACCTTTAGATAGCCACATTCCAACCACATGGTGGTCACCTGGCAAAAACATGGATATGTAGCTCGATCTCTGTCCTGAAACATTTTTTTAATAAATGTTTCTCATTCTTTCATTTTGCCTGCTTCATTTCCAACACTATACTATAAGTATATATATATAACGAACAAACAAGTATAGTGAATTAGGATACTTCTGATCGGTATAAAAGTAAAAGTTTACTGTGAAATATGGGTGTTGTAACTCGATTGTGAGCACGCGCCATCTGAATATTTTTTATTTAAGGAAAACATTATAATTTTACAAATAACGCGCCTCTGAAATTATGTACTTAATCTCTCAAACTTTTTTTTCTCAATCTTGGAACTCGAAACAAATACTTACGTAATAATCACTACGTTTGATGCAGTACTGACTACAAATACATTTTTATTGAATGTTCGTTCATTTCTCTATATAACAATGGTGACCCAGCATATTTCTGTTAATATGTCGGCTTTTGGGGTTTGGAGAATATAACTTTAAAGTGGCATGCACCCAAAATAAGTATTTAAAGTGGCAGAAACTGAAAATATACCCCTCTAAGTTACTTTCACTTCAAAGTTATATCCTAAAAATTGCAAGTGGCGAATACGTCGTGACTATTTTAACCCGCTACTTCAAAGTTATAACCTCAAATTTGCGGGTACATGTCCATTATTGAGTTTTTTCGTGTTACGATATGCAGCAAGTAGGTCACTGAGTAACGGAGAATTTTAAAGATAATTGTAACTATGGCAATCACTTATGGACATAACAAGACGTGGCAACCATCACCACATATCACAATCAAGTGCCTGCCACATTAAAGGATTGATGGAAGTTACTAAAACTTCACCAAGACTATCATACTCTAGTGAAAGTGATTGTGACTTGAAAGTGATATTTAAGTGGTACAGGATGGTTGTCGCAACGGTTCAGACAATAACAAGTTGTAGAACTGTGGAGTGGCTACCAAAGATGGGATTAACGTGGCTCCAACCATGCAAATATAAAATGAAATCATTCTAACTGTCAAGAAATGAGTATTCCTCCATAAAGAATAAGCTTCAAACAATACTTATGTCTTCTTCTTTCAGTATGTTAATGTTCCCTGGAGGATAAATAATCATCTATTCCGATGTTGTGTATCAAAAATAAGTATTCCAATGATTGTTTTGCATTTCCAAGAATATATATTTTTCAATATTGCAGAAAGAATTCACATGATATAAAAAATATTCTGCTTTGGAATCCAAAATCAATATGAATCTGTTCAGCAATACTGATTTTGATCGCATAATCATCCGCTTCATCGTCTCTATTGAGATCAAATCATGATATAACATGAACGTGGTACCAAACAATAATTGTACTTAAAATATAATTCAATTTCGGAATCCGGTTGAAAACTCAGTTGAAACATTGATTATTAGGTTATGTCAATAGTAATTATATTAGATTGTCGTCATTTCATCATAACTTCTGAGTTGGATAGCATTCACATATTTTTTGAAGGAAAATTTCAGGTAATCGAGATAACTTTTCTCTATTGCTCCTAATAATGTACGGGAATCACAAGATTTGAAAATGCCCAGGATTTTGCATCAGTTGGATTACCTCACGGTGACCCCTCCTCATACAGGGTCTTCTCAAAGGTGAGGCATATTTTTCAACAGGATGCAGAATTGGTCAAAATAGGTTATTTTACCAAAAATCGCCTTTATAAAAGTCCAGATATTACAAGTGCGCCAAAATAGCCGATGAATTGGGACCTATTGTGGTCCTGGTAGATATAATAATAATAATAATAAAGTTTATTTAATCAATATATACAATTTAAAGTAATATAATAATAATACATTTGGGAAAAAATAAACAGGGCACCACGGAAGAAACTTCAAAAGAGTTTCTTGTGTGTGGTATAGCCAACCTATTGAAAATGGAACTGAATATACAAAATTAATTAATTCACTCTTGGTGATGGACAGATAACACATAACAAAACAAGTCAGGTATAATATTAAACCAACTCGTGCAAGGCAATTGAATAGAAAAAAAAAATTAATGGCAAGTTAAGGCAAGTATAGTTTCAATTGTACTGGTTGATGGTTTCCTGAAATATAACCTCATTACAGTTTTTCAGCCAGTTTTCAATCTGTTTTTTGAATTTATTTTAGTTTTTTATGTTTTTTATCGTATCTGGTACTAAATCCCATATTTTCGCGCCCAGATAGCTGCAATGCCTCTGACCGAATAGTTTCTCTTGGGACCAAGGCTGTATGTTCTTTTTTCCTAGTACTATATGGGTTGAAGTTTTTTCAGTAATATTTTGCCTTCATGAATTTTGGAAAAGATTTTTAAGTGAAATAGCTGTTTAATATATCACTAGACATTTGCAATGTACCTTGTAGAACTTTGCACGATTATCCATCGGATGTCATTCAATGTTCGTCGAGGCATCAGCCAGGAAAGTAGTTGTTTTTTTATGGATATTCGAGCAACATACACCTATTGTATAGGTTTTTGTAGTCAGCTGTCTTGAGGAATAAGACATTTTTCATTTTTAATGAGATCACTAGAGGTGCCGAGAATGGAATATTTATTCGCTAACAATAATAAAGAGTTGCTGTCAAAATACATTCAAAATGGCTGTCATATTACATAAATACTCAAATCCGGGTGAAATACATCACATACATAAATCGAATCTTAACTCATTATCTATAAAACGGCGACAGAAATGGATCAAATCAATCAATAGACATGATTTAACCGAAACTGAACACAAATATACTCGAGTTTATAGCAAACAGTATTTTACTGGAAATAAGGTTCACAAATAGGTAAATAACAATTGCACAAATCTTTTTCAGTTGTAATATCACGAGTGAGAATAAAGTGAAAAAAATTAGACAGATTTTCGGAAACTTGTTGCCAGGTAATAGACACGGAAGCCCGATGCTCGAGCAGTTAAAAATGCATGAGTGCAAATTTGTAAAAAATTATGGATATATTTGCACGAATTGTATTTGATGAGAGAATATCATGAATCGAAAATTTAAATTTTTTGTATACCCTCGTAAGTCAGTATAGATAGATAGATACAGTTTATTCACTACGTTATGAAATAGATACATTTGTAGCAGGTCAAAAGATACAAACAAAGCCTGATGCTAAAATCAGGAAACGACATATAGTATAAAGAACTAGTATATAAGTACATTACACATATTTTGTTCAGAATATAACAAATATATATATATATATATATATATATATATATATATATATATACATATATATATATATATATATATATATATATATAAAATATAGTGAATAAATACATTCTATGTTAGTTTATAGGAAATGTACTATTTTAATACTATTTTATTTTATTATACCAACTGTATATTGTTATATATTATTTGTGTTATAATTTTAAGATAACCTCAAAATACACCTTTTACAGCGGGTGACTGACTTGTCCTATACATGTTTGTAATGTCACAAAGGATAAATAAATATTTCTATTCTATTTCTATGAAAGACAATATACACATACACATGTAGACACACACACAAATATATATATATATATATATATATATATATATATATATATATATATACAGAGTGGGCCATTGAAAACGAAACATCGGCTCTGTAGGTCGGCAGAACCGAATTATATAAAAACGCTCGGACACGTCAACTACATTTTCGAGGGGGACATCGTTCGCGATGAAATTCACCCGAAATAAATTCCATCCCTCGGAGCTGTGACCACAGAACTCATAGAACTAGAAGGCTAAAATAAGTGGAAGGAATTGATATGATTCATAACCACATGTATAGATGGGACACACGTAATCATGCGCATATCATCAGCAACATTGCCAGTTCATGTACTTGTACGAGAATTCAATAGAATGGCATCATGATGTAAAGTATTACATTATATTCCCAATAAAAGATCCGAAACTACTCGACTATCGATTACTCAGGATCTAAGTTCTTCTGTCATATGTATTCAGAAGATAATATACAAGTTAAGTGGAGCACTTAACAACTGATGGAATCGTAATAAGAATTATAATTTCCTACAAACTCATTTGGCAATGCTGTTTACATCAATACCTGTTATTTAGTCTGACGATATTTTTATTCAGAGCCGGTCTTGCGTCTGTTGTTAATTTGTGTTCTTGATAGGATATTTGATCTAATGAATTCTAGAAATCCATTGGGCAAATTCTCAGCAGGTTGCAATAAAGGAAGACAACAAATATTTCTAGAATCCTTTTTTTGAAAATTCCTTAGGATACTTGAATGAAAAGCTTCAAACATACTGATGGTGAACCACTGCATTTTTCAAAAAAAAGGAAGGACTCCAATTTTGGATTTCTCCATCACAATAAATTCAATTATTGGAATGTGTGAAGAGTACATTGACAAACATTAACCTGTTGAAATACATGTTAACTTAACATTCCAAGTACTAGTGTATTTTACAATAATAATGATTAACTTTTCAGGAAAAGAAATGGTTGGAATAATAACCCAACAGCATCTCAGTTTTATTACACTAAGGCTGATGTTGCAACACGATATTGAAAATGTTTATGGAAATTGTTTTACTTAGGACAATACTTCCATTTTAACAAATTCCTAGAAAAAAATCCTACCTGAAATAACACTGCATAAAATGCCTTTAATTAAAAAATATAATTTATATCTTAATGATAGGATTATTGACAATGAAGAATTTCAAGGAAGATTCAATTCCTTCCAACATTATCCAACTTGACAGAAAATGTTGATACATTGCAGGTTTTGTAGTGAAGAGCATCAAAAAGTAATAAAATGTAACGTGTGCTTTCCGTACTGGAAGAAGAAATAAAAGCAAGTGCAGATCTTGATAACTTCAAATTATTACATAGAAAATACAGAACTGCCTCTTTTTCTGCATTAATCAAGACTCCTGCAGATGTTGTGAGGTGTTGTATGTCTACAGAGTCAAAAATCAAGTAAATAATGGCGGAAGAAAAAAAATACGGTTGTTTTTGTAGAACTATTTTGGGAACACTTTTCGAAGATAAAAACATCGTTTTCTAAATTAGATAAGCATGTTTTTGATGTAAAATGAGAGAGTACCATAAAATGAAATTGATAGAATTTATCATACAAATTTACGGTAAAATACGTTACAAGCAGAAAATGTAAGGAGAGACCTGAATAGGAAAAAGCTATCAAAAATTGAACTTTTTTCACATCAATAACATTATGCCAATAAATTATGTTAAATTTATTTTTTTATTTATAGCGTGTACCAAAAAGTACCAATAACTTAAAAATTGATGAAAAATCAACTTCATTTTTATACCTCTGATATTCTGGATCTGAGTTGTCCATTGGATAACTATGAAATATTCCCAATGGTTTTTATGAGTGCGCGCGCGTGGGTAATGAATTTAGGAGTCTAACAGACAGCTGGGGGCTGAGTCTCAATAGATTGGAGCATGGAAACAGCTCTACCAGGTGCAACACCTTGCCAGGTACGCGACTCGTCTACAGACAACTCCGTGTTTCAATATCGAAAGCTATGACAAGAAAGGATACGACCTTAGAGGCATTCAGGCATAATCCCACGGATATTAGTTTCGCACTACCGCCCGCTCAGGCAAAGTTTCTTGATGACTCTTCTAAAAAAACAATTTTGGTCACTAACGAAAAACTTAACATTTCTTTTCGATAGCCCATTACAGGTTTCTCGATAGGCATCAACTTCTATCAAGGATAAATTTCATACGACGATTGACACGCTATATTCATAGCATTCACATTTAAATTTCCCAATATTTTTACTTTGTGCCAAAATATTTTTGGGCACTAAATACTCGGGAAATGTTTGTTACTTTAACCTCAAAACTGCAAGGGAAAAATGAATTGTGATTTTTATTCAATCTCCATCATAACTACCCATTCTCTTGAAATGATAATCAAAGAATAAAACCAAATTATCTTTGAAATGATATATTTTATCATGTGAAATACTGCAAACAATTTAGTTCATTCCTAATAAATAATTCAGAGAATGAAGAAGTGAATGTCACAATAGCCACTGAAAATTATTCTTTTAAATAAGCCTTTCTTCCCGAAACCTTACAGATATTGGGTTCAGACATTCCTCATAATTTCAGTTGCACTCCACTATTCAATTCGATCTCAAGTTCACCCATCTTCAGAAAGTTCAGTATGTTTCAGTTAATAGAGGTTATAAATTTCACTGAAACCCCCCTGTCATGGCAGCGGTTTTACTGCGCATGCCCATGTGTGTACCATGCGATACAGTAGGGCTCGTTCCAGCAAAACGGTATTGGCCTTCTAGTTCTTTGAGTTCTGTGGCTGTGACCGCCATCCATAAATTTTTAAATGGCAACATATGGCAAGTGATACCTTAGGAAAACCTATGACGCCTCAGTCAGAATAAAACTTCCATACTGAAGGTATTTTTGGATTTTGGGCCGTGATCGATGAAGATATACAGATTTTTTATTTCTAAAATATATATGCCTAAGTCTGACATATATGTCCCTACTCTTTTTGCACTCTTTGTCGTTCTACTAAGAACTGTTTTATAAATTATTTGATGGAATGGAAAAGAAAGAATGGGTGGCCCTCTTAATAACACTGAAATATGCATTAAAAATAAAATGTTACAATTTCTGTTTTTGAAAGAGTATAAGGCCATCTAACCCTCCAAATGTGTCAAACTTCCTGTGCTTCAAATCGGTTGTGACAAAAAATTACACATAAATGCTATCAGGGCTTCCTTTTTACCTTCGCAGTAGAAAACGAACCAGTTCACATTACTTAAATTCGTAAAAATGAATTAATCGAAAATGTTTGCACTTTTATAGAAATAATATGCCGTGTGGGTTATTGGAAACGGAAACCTTATTTATCCACGGTAATCATATATAATTTACAGTTGAACAGAAATGAAAGAAATAACCTCGAAAATTCTCATAAATCTCGTTACTCGCTAATATTCCTAGATTTCAATGGAGTTAAGTATTATTTGCAAATATTTGAATATATAATTGCTTATTTCTGTGTTCCAAAAGACTTTGATATCGATAAAATTATAAGTTATGGAGCAATTAATTGAAATTTTATTTACCCTTCGGTGGTCTTTCTTATTATCTAATTCATGGTATATGGGAAAAATCAAAAGTGCAAATTAACGTTCTGTTAAATTGCTCGTTGAAGTAGAACAAACGTTAAATAACTTCGAAATCAAAACAAGAAAAAGTGATTCATCAATGGATGGATATCCCTGACAATGATATCACATTTGATTATAGCTTTTCCAGATATTGTACCAAAGTTATATGGAAATAGACGGTTCAAAAAATGGATAGAACACCTTTTTTCTGTGCACGTATTTCCTTCATTTCATAGTATTCCTTCTGATATAATCGAGTTCTAGATTGAATAAGATTCGGAAACTCAGGTGGAATATAACGTTCCACAAACATATTTGTCTAACATCATATTCATCAATGTCAAATAAGAGATATGATTTGTGATGTTTGTAGGATCAACATTTTTATAGCTTGTCATTCATATGGGAAAATTTCAGATGTTCATGATTTGTTTTCGTGGTCCACAGGTGATTGCTTCGTGTAAGGGTTCGAAATCATTTTTAAAAATAGTCACTCCATCACTTTGAAGTTGCAACTCCATTCACCATTTCTGTTTTTCCTTCCCACATTTCAAAATGTGTTTGTGTAGATGTATACACAAACAGAAAATGGCTGTAAATGACCATTGATGTTTTTCATAGAATTTATAATTTTTGTTTGCCGTGTGTATTTTTTCGTTCGTGGTATTCTAATTCTATAAACCCAAGTAAGTACTGTCTATATCGTTGTGTGCATTTGTTCGATAGTTGAGTGAGCTTTTGTATTTTAAGAAATGTTTCGGATCTGATTTCACAACTTTTTTGCATCTTTATGGATCTTTCCGATTTATTTCAAACAAGAAACAATTCGTACAATTCTGAAGAAAAATAAGAAGCACAAGCGATTTGAAATATATAAAGATCAGAACTGTTACTTCATATTCCCACGACGGCGTTCCAAACAATTGATGCGGAATGATTTCTGAGTACACACGTAATATGGAGAATGAATTATGCATTAATTCAGAAATGTCCTGGAAATTCACCAGAAAAAAAAAGTTGCTGTCCCTGGCTCAATGTCCTTCGACAATCAATAAGCTGATACTGGTAGCACTATCTGCAATCTCTTTTTTCAAAATCGCATAACGTCACAACTCAAAAATCCTCATTTTAACAGTACACCAAAAGTAAGCGATTTCTAGTGAACTATTAGACCTATAAGCATGAATCAAACACCTAATTGAAACCCAAATGGGCATCTAAATGGCACAATCATAATGGTCTCAATTGTATGTGGATATTTTCGAGAATTTATATATGTATGATCGAAATCATCATTCCGGTACTGTCCAAAACTCAATTTATAATTTTCGAAAAGTATTATACTGCAGTTTCTTTACTTTGTAGTTTTTAAAATCATTATTGAAACAATTTTCAAAGTAGGTATCTACTACCCATACATAGCGGATTATTTCTTGCAATATGAAGGTAATAGTTAATTGTTTTATGTCCAGACAGTGATCCATCTTTCCGAAAACAAACCCATTGAAATATTTCGCGCCTAAGAACTTCATATCTCCACGCACGTGTACTAAAATGTAGCTTGTGGTATGTTTGGCCCAGAAATACCGGGAAGTTTTCGTAAGTATCCATAGTTTTTTTTAAATTAATTATTAAAAGGCGGATTATGTTTGCGTACTCTTATTCCATATCGATTCGGTAACGTGTGTTGATAATACTGTTTTTTGATGAATTGCTGAATACTTCTGGTAGTGATGAACATAACTATCAACACACGTTACCGAATTGATATGGAATAAGAGTACGCAAACATAATCCGCCTTTTAATAATAAATTTAAAAAAAAACTATGGATATTTACGAAAACTTCCCGGTATTTCTGGACCAAATATACCACAAGCTACATTTTAGTACACGTGCGTGGAGATATGAAGTTCTTAGGCGCGAAATATTTCAATGGGTTTGTTTCCGGAAAGATGGATCATGTCTGGACATAAAACAATTAACTATTACACTTCATATTGCAAGTTGATCAGAAATATCTGCTATGTATGGGTAGTAGATACCTACTTTGAAAATTGTTTCAATAATGATTTTAAATACTATAAAGTGAAGAAACTGCAGAATAATACTTTTCGAAAATTATAAATTGAGTTTTGGACAGTACCGGAATGATAGTTAATAAACCAGGTAACTAGGAATAATTTGGTACTTCTGAATGGTACTAAATCAAACGTAGTAATTTATTACGTAAGTATTGGTTTCAAGTAACCATGATTGATAAAAAAATGTTTGAGGGAATTAAGTACATAATTTCAGAGGCGCGTTATTTTCAAAATCATATTGTTTCTCCTAAATAAAGAATTTTCAGATGGCGCGTGCTTACAATTGAGCTACAACACATATATTTCACAGTAAACTTTCAATCGTTTTAATTTTATCCCGATCAGAAGTATCCGAATTCAATATACTTACGTGTTTGTATGTTATATGTACTTGTAGTCGAGCGTTAGAAATGAATCAGGCAAAAAGAAGAATGAGGAACATTTTTTATAAAAATATGTTGCAGAACAAAGATCGGGCTACATAGCGATTACACAAGCGCAGACAGTTAAATTTGACGTGTTGAGCGTCGGCCACTACATATCCACGTTTTTGCTAGGTGACCACAACGTGGTTGGAATGTGGCTATCCAAGATCCAGAAACGTAGATCGGAACGTAGCGACCACCAAAAAAGTGTTCCCATTTTGGTAGCCGCCACGTGATAGAACCTGTATATTACGTGGCAGTGGATGTGGTCATACACTTCAAATTTTTCCAGGATCGGGACCGCTACGTTCCGTCCACTAAAAAGCTACTTGGGAATAATTTTATGATAATATATCCCAAGTAGCATTTCAAGTGGACGGAACGTAGCGGCCACGATTCTGGAAAACTTTGAAGTGTTTGGCCACAACCACTGCCACGGAATATACACGGTTCTACCACGCGGCGGCTACCAAAATGGAGAAAATTCTTTTGGTGGCTGCTACGTTCCGATCTACATTCCTGGATCCAGATAGCCACATTCCAGCCACGTTGGGGTCACCTGGCAAAAACGTGGATATGTAGGGGCCGACGCTAGGCACGTTAAACAACTGACTGCGTTTGTGTAAATAATATGTTGCTCGATCTCTGTTCAGCAACATATTTTTGTGATAAATGTTCCTCATTCTTCCATTTTGCCTGATTCATACAAACATACATATATAACATTTTAGTTATTCTTACAGTATAGTGGTAGATTTAGTGGTGATTACGTGACAACCACCGAATCGAAGTTGCAGTATCAGTTTCCGTCACTATAATGCTGCTTGGGATGAGATCACTCTGATATATAATTGTTGATTACCTATACTGTACGCAGTTCTTAAATCATTCTGATCTTAGGAAGCTGAAATTCGCCACATATATGAGACATGATATTTCTGGTAGTGGCGTATAGAGTGCTGAAACAAGTGGACAAAATCATTAGAAATGATTTGTGAAACAAATAGGGTTTATTGGTTATAGCTGAAGCTAGCAGGTGGAGCTTAACTACGATTTTCGAAATTCATGTAATTCTATGATGCAGTATAGGATCCGAAATAGTATCACCTCATCATTATTCTGAGTTCATGGAGATCTCTGAATTTTCTGGCCATTTCCCAGTTTGTTTCAGCGAAATAAACTTTTTGATAATAGCAAGTCACTTCATGTTCAGTTGTTTGTTCCAAAAAGAAAAGCAGTTACATCTTGAAAATTTCTGATATAGGTTTGAGAAATTATGAACGGAGTTTCTCTTTATTTTTGTTGAGATACCTTGTACTTTTTCAACAATATTCATATACAAACTGTTATTGATGAAGACTCATGAAAGTGAATACGATGCCGTTTTTTTTCTGTTTGTGTTTGAGTCATGCAATCAAAGATATTTTTACTCGACAAAAAATAATGGAAATAAATCACGCTGTTTATTGAGCTAGAGATAATCTTGTCTAATTTGGTATTTTTCATTATTCTATGGTTATTTAGCTTGATAATCCGAGAAATGAAATATTGCGTAGTTTCTCTGAACAGATTTACTTCTAGAGAAAATCCTTCCATTAAATCCTCGACACCATAGAAGTGAAATTTAACAGGTACCAGCTTGCGAAGGTTGAATCGACTGTCCGACAAGTTGATTTCCGGGAACTTCCTCAAATAAAAATCAAATCGTTTCAAGAAATAGAGTCTCCAGACTTTTTTCGCTAGATGGCGCCACTTTGAAGCTAATTCTGGAAAAGGCAACACGTCAGAAGAGGTCCCAACCACATTTAATAATGGTTCCTTGTATATACATTGATAAATATATTTTGCTTGTCAAAATAAATATATAATCATATACACACAATTCTGATAAACATGGCTATAGAACCAGATATGGTAGTTTGCTACAGATTCCTGCACAAAGATCATCATTATTTGAAAGAAGTCCCCAATACAGAAGTATCAAGTTTTTCAATAATCTTTCCGGAATTATAAAGATTGAAAAAAATTAAATACGTTTCAAAAATCAACTGAAATCCCATTTAATTGGGAAATGTTATTATAATATAGGTGAGTTTTTGGAAGATAGCTAAATTTGTATTCACTATGATATATATGTATATGTATGTATATATATATATATATATGTTTATGTATATGTATATATGTACATGTTTGTATTTCGTATCTTTCAAATCATCTCGCTTTCAAGCTATTTTCCAGTGTTTTGCGACTGGTGCCCTAAGAGAGATATGAGTTTCTTCACTAATACATCTATACGAACAACATCTTTCCTGGATAATAAGATAAGTCATAAAAGTTGAAAATAGGAAAACAAAATATTTTCAGAATTGGAAAAATCCACAATTAAAAATTAAGGTTTTACATACAGTTCGATTTCCTATTTTAGATTAAGAATGTTTTCCTTTGTGATATGAATATCGTCCAAGATATTATCTTTACCAAGATGGTGACTGAAATTTATCTTTCAATCGCAGATGATTCCACATATTATTTTATGAACAGCCTGTTTGCATCTTGATAGAAATAAAAACACTTTTTGAAGACATTTATGTAAGCCGTGTACTAAAACGTTTAAAATAAGTTTAAGTCATCGCTGAGAATGATGCAATTGATTTGTATTGAATTATTTGTTTTCAAAAAGCTTGTCTCGCGAAGTGTTCATGAAAGTAGGTACCATTTAATTTGATTGGGCAATGATTGGTTGATAAGTAATAAAGTATTTAATTTTTACAATGTAATCATAAAAGTAGGTACCAATTAATTTCATTGGACAATGTAAGTAACAACTTGTATTAGTTTTATTACAATTCGCGCGACAAGCTTTTTTAAACCAAACAATTCAACAAAAACTAATTAAATCATTGTCAGGGATGGCTTTAACTAATTTTATACGTTTTAGTACACGGTTTGAATAAAAGCTTGTCTTTGAAAGTATTTGTATTAGTTATTTAATTTTTTGCTTTTCAGTTAGTTTGCCTTAATCTGTTCATTTCTAATAGAGCATCGTTATTACAAGTTCTCTTTCCTGTAAGTTTTGAGCTGGAAGAAATCATGATCCCCGACGCCAAAAACTCCCATTTTGATTAGAATCTGACCATAATCACAAAACTCGTCCGCCATCCTGAAGTCGCCATCTTGAATTTATAGATTTTGACAAGAAATTCATAATATCCGAACCTGAAAGCCCACACATTCCAATTTTGAATAATCAGAAAACCCGTCCACCATCTTGGGGCCGCCATCTTGAATTTATAAATTTTGACAAAAAAATCATAATCTCCTACCCGAAAACTCCCACATACCAATTTTGAATGAAATGGGACCATAATTACAAATTTCAAATTAATCGGATGACTAGAAATCGGTCAAAATTCACTTGCAAGATTTGACCCAAACTAACAAACGAACGAACTAACAAACAAGTGAAACTAAATAAAAGCTTGTAAAAATCAGGACATCTTCGGACTCTATGCAATCTAGAAATATTGAACTCAAATTCTTAATCATAACACAATATCGAAAATTCAAAATATTGTCATGGTCTTAAATAAATAATTTGAACTTTTAGATTTCCGTATATCCTGAAAACACTCTGATATTCTGAAATGTCAGAAACCCAAGTAATTGTAATAGTTCAAACAGCGACAGTATGATATCTTCAATTTTTTTTTTTTTTTAATTTATCATAAAATATACATATAAATTCAATCACAAGGACCAAAGACAGATGCATGTTTATGACAAGTCACAAATAAACATCAAAACAAAATAAATTAAACATCAAAACAAAATAAAATAAAATACATACCATTAGATTAAAATATATGATAAAAATTGAGAAATTCATCTTTGCAGGAACATACTTTTCGGACAATATATCATGAAAAGGTAGAAGACGTGAATGCACAAGAGGCAACAAGAGAGACAATTGTATATATATAAGTATGCTATATTGAATACAAATCAAATCAATTGCATATATCGCGAACATAACACAAATTATACTAAGTACTCATCTATAGTGTAGCAGGCCTTCTGAACTAGCTGCTGTTTCAGTCTTGTTTTGAAAATATTTAAATTGAGGGAGCTTTTAATATGCTCATCAAGAGAGTTGTATAATTTACAGCCAGTAAAAAAAAAACTTTTTTGGTACAGCGTAGTCCGGTGATTCGCAGGTTGTAGTTGGCCTTTGAAACGTGTATTATTGTCATGCTTCTCAGCAGTATTCAAAAACTTGTTTTTATTTTCATAGACGTATGTACAAACTTCCAGTATATATAAGCTTACAACAGTTAGGATTTTGAATTTTTTAAAATAATCTCTGCAGCTCGTTCTAGTATCGATACTAGCAAGAATTCTAATCGCATATTTCTGAAGTACCAATACTCTATTCACATGTGCACAATTTCCCCAAATCAAAACTCCATACTTTATATGGGAATGAAAATTTGCATAGTACAATGACAGTAGTGTGTACTCACTACAGTGGTTCTTCATAAATTTCAGACTATAACAGCTACTCTGTAATTTTTTACACAAACAATCAATATGACAATTCCAGTGGAGTTGCCTATCATAGGTAACCCCCAATAGTTTCACTGATTTACTACTTACTATTTCATCATTGGAACCTTCAAAAAGTTTGATTTCATCAGTCCTGCCATTACCAAAAAGAACAGTTATTGTTTTACGATGATTCAGTTGTAGGTTATTATTGTTGGACCATTTTACAATATTGGCAAATACCGCTTCAGCAGTAGTTTTCAGCTTATTGAGATCCTTGTCAACAACCAAAATATTCGTGTCATCTGCATAGCAGATAACATGAACATTCTGAACCCTTTGAATATAGAGAATGAGATCGTTAGCAAAAATGTTGAAAAGTAGAGGACCTAAGACAGAACCTTGCGGCACACCTTCTCTCATCCATTTTTTCAGAGAAAATGTTATTGACTCTTATCATTTGTTTTCTATTACTGAGGTATGACTCGATTAAAGTTAAAGGCAAACCTCTTATTCCATATCTCTCTAATTTGGCAGTGATTAATCGATGATCCACTAGGTCGAAAGCTTTCGAGAAATCAATGAAAATACCCAAAGCAAACATTTTTTTGTCGATACTTGAAATGATCCGACCGCTGAACTCAGATAGTGCTGTCTCTGTACTTTTGTTACTGCAGAAACCATGTTGGTCGGACGATAAGAGTTTATACTTAAGTAAGTAATTGGTTAACCGATCCTTAATTGCCATCTCAAATAATTTAGAGATACTGCATAACAGGCTTATTGCTCTGTAGTTAACAAAATCATTCGGATCTCCTTTTTTGTAAAGTGGCTGAACTATTGCCAGTTTGAAGTTATCTGGGAAATTTCCTTCCTCAAAACAAAGATTGATTAGGTAATTCAGAGGTTCACTAATCCACGAGCTGCATTTCTTCAATAAATTATTAGAAATATTATCATGGCCAGAGGAGTTGGAAGATTTCAGTCTACTTATTAATGACTCAACTTCAACAATCGTAACGGGTTCTAGATATTGAGAGTTAACATCAATATATTTCCAGTTCGCCAGTCCGGACTTGCCAATATATCGATAAAATATGCGTTATTTTCTGTGGTTTTTGCGCTTTTTGCTTTGGGAATAGTTCTTGAATTACGCAGTTTTCCTAGAAAAATTATGGTATACTTTTTGTAGATATCATCATTCTCTATAAAAGTTATTCAGTCATTTTCCTGAAAATTTAATATATCCAAAGGTATGAACAGAAATATAAAAATGACCCCATATGGGGGGGGGGTCGATTAAACCAAATCAGATTTTCGGTCCAAAGGATATAGAAAATGTTGAGATATATTTAATGTATGTTATATAACCATTCCGCGGTCTGGACCAGTGGCAGTTTCTTCATCTCTTTTTGGTGTACCTGGTCGCTCCTTCTTAGACTAGCGGAAAACGTTGGACACAAATTTGTCGGTTACCAATGCATATCTAAAAAAATCAGTAGTCGTTAATAGAACCTCTCACTTAAGGACATGAATATGATATTTAGGAAATGTAAACACTCGATACGGACTACTCATTGATTTATTCATTACCCAATACAAACAAACGGAAGTGATTAGTTCCATTAATGAATGTCATTTTGCCAAGGTGAGAGACACGTTCCCCATTAAGGTGGTCGAACTAAACATTCAATGAATCAAAATAAAGAGATGAAAAACAAATTACAGATTGTATTGAAATTTCATAATAGAATGAAATGAAATCACAAACCACTTCATTTATTCAATATGTATTCAATTATCTGCTCTCAGGCCGATGCTTATTAACAAAGTGTTTTCTTGCTTGATGACTTTGTGACACGTTTTTATACGTTCAATTAGATGAATTTTGCGAGTTGTGAGTATATTAACTGTAGAACTCGGGTTAGACAGTTTAGATACATAAAATTCCTGATCTCAGAAAGAACTGCAATTGAGTTAACTTTCAAATTCTGCTAGTATGTTGTTTGAATGGATTCTCAGGGGAGTTGGACATGCAAAAAAAAATCTGGAAGAAAAAAGTTTGGGAATGTGTTCATAAAATATAGTATTACAAAAATATATCACCGAAACATCAGCAGCCAGTCTCTCGTAAGCTGTCACAAAAACAAAAATATTGGCTGAACTGGAATTTCTAATCCACCCAACTCTAGCAAAAGTGTTTGTAGGATACTCAGTATCTCAAAGACAAGAAAAATCAGGTTAATTTGAATCAAAATATGGCCGTAGGCTCATTTGATTCGAATTACTAGGGAATTATTCGAGAAACTTTGTTCCAAATAGATTTTGCCATTTTTTATTAATCAAATTTGTTTAAACTAAAAAACTTGAGGAAAAAAATGTATAAATAACTATTTTCTCTCAGTCATGCTCGAATTTAATTAACATTTGTATATCGTTATTCAAATCAGACCATAGCCTATCATCAAAACCACATCCGATGTATCATAAAATATTCTTTCGGCTATGTCACTTTCATTTATAAGGGAAAGTAATATGTGTGATGAATTCGTCATATGAAGTAGCCAAGGAAATGCGAGGTTCATTATCCTTTGAGTTTTGTCTTTGTTTGCTTGGCTTTCTACATACAAGAAGATTGTTCATTGTATCTAATCGTGTTTACTACTATTGTTGCTTTTGTTTCTTTGCTTGCGTGAAACTCATCTCTGCCTACCACCTGTTGTTATAAGGAAAATAATTAGTTTTTTCCAATGCTGAAGTTTTTGCTTGGAGGTAACGTCAGACTAGCGAGATAAAAAGCAGATTTGAAGAAGAGTATCGAATGAAAGTTTATCTCTTACGTATCGTTACTAAATAAGAAATTCGTTTATTATTCTTTATTCCGGTCCTCTGAAGCGTAGAAAGGATTTCCGTAGCGACGACAGAAATTGATCATAAGACAGGAATGTAGAATATTCCTACTTACAGAATCAAAAAAGATCACCATGTTTCTTTTGGGTATACAAATCAGATCAATTTACTTATTGATCTGAGGTATACAATATGTCGACATTTACAATATATTGTATTTGAGATTTTAAAATAGACTTCTTGGAACCCATTTCTGGTATTTATACGAAGAAATATGGAACGCAAAAACCATTTGTGATAATATATTGTAATTTTTTAACGCAGATATGTGAACTAGTTCTTCTTGTTGGAAACACAGAAATGGGGGAAAATGTATCTCAACATGTCAAACTTCTAACTATCTATCTATCTCAAGTAAAAAATATCAGCTGTGGGACACCCCAGAAATTGACTAGCATGGGCTGCGGGAGAATGGGGTTATTTTGAAATACAACATTGATAAAACATTTTTAGGGCTGTACGAAGTCAATTTGATCGGTCAATTCATCAGTCAATCCACCGGTGAACTGACCAAGTGAGATATTTGACCCCAGTCAATTGAGCGGTCCTGCATTAAACGCGAGTCGTCCTAGCCAAAGCCCGGGTGAGCGGCAGTCTTGGATGATAACGCCCAGGAGAAAAATATAAAATCCGTAGCACCAGACTAGAAAATGGTGGAAAGCTCCAACTGCAGAATTCATTTCCAATCCATCAGATAGATTTTGAATAATTGAATGGCAAAGTTTTGAACTCTGCCATTTTTTTTTTGGCAGATGTTATTTGGAGAAATAATTTTTACTGTTCCGGTTACAGTTTTTCAAGGGCTTTCAAATGACATATTGCAAGTCAAGTTCCGAGCGCTAAAGTTTCTGTCATTTTTTAATAGTGACACTTCCGTTTGACAGATGACAAAAATTAATTGTATTCGGGGCAGAAACTGTATCCCCACATCAAATTTCAGCTCGATTGGTCGACCAGTGAATCGTTTGAGTAAATCACAAAAGAATACTCTAGATTTCAACCTCTACAACTATACTTCCGATAATTTTAAAATTGTTAGTATGTCCAAATTCAAAAACACGATAAAAAATTATCTTTTGAGTTTTTGCTTCTATTCTGTCAAAGAATACGTGAATCATTTTAAATGTTTATAATGTCATCTTTGTTTTTATATTTTTGTATTTGTGTTTCTTGCTTGTTTTTATACTATTTTAATTGTTAATCTGATCATTTTATACTATTTTAATTGTTTAATCTGATCATTACTTATGCTATTTTTTACTTCTACAAACTTTTATTATGTAACGTGGTTACCGGCAGTTATCGTTAAAGATTACAGACAGACATACATACAGACAGATAGACAGACAGGCAATCATCTCATCAAAATTTTCAAACTATGCTGATGATACCAATTTTGTTCCGAGGGGTCCGAACCTCAAGGATGTTTTTGATAAGGTACTCACAAATAATTGGAGAATATCCCCAAGGAAATGAATTGGCCATCAACAATGAAGAAACTTACGTTGCCGACAATCAATAATATACACAAACGAGATACTATGGTAATCTATGAAAAAAAAAAAGTAGTTGCTTGTGTAAGTCCATATCGATAACACCATGACATGGAGAACTGGTGTAACAAATTGTGTTCAATAACATACGCTTCAGTATGTTATGCAATTGTTACTGGAGAACAGCGTTTCTCAAACTTTTTTTACTAAGAACCCCTGAGGATTGGTAAGTATAACTGCCGCTGACCACCATTACCTAATGAATGTATCTGTTACTGTAAAAGTCCGTATGTTGGTTAATCTTAGGTTTCACCAGTAAATTTTAGGATTTATCGACATGAGTTGGTAAATGTAGGGATTTATAAAAAGGGGACGATTTTTTCGGGCTTTTACCATTAGAATTTAGTGAATGCTATGTTTTACCAGTGACGGCTGGTAAATGTTGGTTTTCGGAATCAAACAATGGGTACTTTTTATTGATCATTTATCTCAATTAATTATTATTCATTTATATTACTAATCGGTCAAATCCTTACCTATTTTGAATTATTTCCATTTGGTATTTTTATTTATTGATTTTTAGTAACTAGTCATTTTGAAACCGTGCAACATGCATTCCTTCGAGAATGTTGAATGAGTCGTTGTAACAAACGTAATACTTGATTTCTCCATTATCTTCCTTCATCAGCGCAATTCGCTTTTCTTCGCGTCCTATAGTCAAAATCTCATAGCGCTTTATACTCCTGTAATGATCAGCTTCCTTCTTCTCCACGTTCTTTGCAGTTTTAACTTCCTCTAAACACTTTGCGTATTTGTCCTTATCGAGATAAAAGTTATTATTTCTCTTGTTAGCCACGAGCTCGTTCATTATTTCATAAAATCTATGTTTTACACTCATTTTTAACCGACGAAACCAAAAAGGAGGAGGTTCTCTAGTCGACGCGTATATTTTTTTTTTTTTGTATGATCACGCATAACTTTTTACTGAGATGTCCGATAAATCAGTGGGTAGGGTGTACTTTAAAGTTGGTCCTATTTGAATTTAAAAGATTAATACCCCTAAGGGTAGCCAAATGAAGGATATTGATCACTCACCCTCTGAATTCTGGTCCGTTAACCGATTCTATCAGGCATAACTTTGTACTGGGTTCTTCGATTTGGATGATTCTTTTTAAATAGATAGGGTATACCTCATATTTGGATTTCGAATGAAATTATCCACCCTTACGGGTAGAAAAATAGGGGATAATTGATTTTTCACTTGTGAACACACACATATGTAGTTGACAATGACAGATCGCTACTGTCATTATTCCACATCCGTCACAATCATTATATTCTATGAGAGGATGGAATGATATACAAAGTAATGAAATAAACTAACCAGAACAACAAAAATAATTTATATTACAACAAATAGTAAAAGTAGATAATCATATTATTTAACTGGTAATAGTTGAAGTAAGGTGGGAAGTAAGTATTTTGAAAGCAATCAAAAAACAAGTAGGTAGTAATTAGTAGATTTCAGCCACAAAAAATTGAAAAATAAAAACTTTCTAACAAAAAATTAAACCGACCAAATACGGAACTCGAAAGAAAAAAATAAAGTAAACCTTCTTAGTCTCAATGACTAAGCTCCTAAACTAATGTAAGTAACTAATTTTGAGTCGGCGCCAAACAAACAATCAACGAAGATCATTAAATTACTTCAAAAAAATTATCAGAATGTCACCGCGCATTTTACACCTAATTCATTTGCTTGTTTGTTTGGCGCCGACTCAAAATTATTTACTTACATTAGTTTAGGAGCTTAGTTATTGAGACTAAGATGGTTTATTTTTTACTTTTCAGTTCCGTATTTCGTTTTTGAGTTTTTGATTCATAAATTACTTTTGGACACCAAAAACTCAAACAGAAATCAAGAAGAAGGCGGGCGGTACGGGTAGCGTGGGGGACTGCAGACTGCCCACGTGTACGAGACGTTGCGCCGAACACGTTATGACAAGTCTTTTTAACATTTACAGTGTCTTTGAGTCTTTGTTTCGTAATTTGGATCATAATATTTAATGTGTGTTTCTGCTATTTAATCAGTGTTATTAAGGTTTATGTTACTGAGTTTTATACGCAAATCTGGTTCTATATGTAATCTGTTCTTGTATTTATTTCACCACGTTTTTATTAGCTCGCTTATGTGTCTCTCCGGTACAAATCTTGCAATCGATTTTAAACTAACTTCCCATGACCAAGAGATTTGAAACTTCGGAAATAGCTCGGAACTGGATAATACTACAATATTAATTCGTTATCTTGTCTATCTGTTTGTTTTTTTTGGACCACGAAAAGTGAGGTTAGGATCACACAATACCGGTGACGTAGTAGACGTTGTTTTGCGATCTAGAGTGTGCTCCGCGATAGTGAACCCTATTGCGATTATCTAGCTTACAGGCATCGTGCAAGGGAAAAAGTGAGGTTGAAGCTCCAGAAAATAGGCAAGAAGAACGAGCATATAAAAAACCCGAACATAGAACGGAAGAATACTCCCAAAAAATCTGGATACCCAGAGGAGAAATTTCAATAGGGAGAATGAGCGACACAGAGTTGAATGAAATGAATAATTATTTGATGTTTGTTTTTAATATACCACGTTTATAAAACGGACTAAAAAGTATAAAAAATTTATTTTTTTCAATATACCACGTTTATAAAACAGATAAAAAGTATAACTAATTTCTCCTGGCCCCATACAGATTTATGTCTCCATACAGATTCCTAACCCCATAGAGATTGTCCTGAAAATTTGTGAATTTTTAATGGCTATGAAAATAGTTCTAAGATTTAAAACGAAAAACGTGGGGCCCATGCAAATAAGAAATAAACATGGATAGTTCACTAAGCCACTAACAGTTTTCATTCCAAGTTTGTCTTCTCATAGTTAAATTTCCAATAAAAGAACTTGGTGTTTTTTTTATTTTTGTAGATTAGATATTCATAAAGAGAAAAAGTCAACATGTTTCGTTGACTCATAGGTCAACATCTTCAGGACATATATGCGGCTAGAATACATAACAATTATTATTGTGTCAATATAACATAAAATCAATACTCAGAAGATTCTTACACGATTTGGATTAATAAAACAATATATTAGAGCAACATAGCTATTAAAAATTCACAATCACAAATTTTCAGGACAATCTCTATGGGATGAGGAATCTGTATGGGGCTAGGAGAAACTATTTTATACTCTTCAGTCCGTTATAGAAACATGGTATGGCATTTTTTTTTCATTTAAATTTTATATAAATATTTTTTCGCATAGATATGTGGTCGAAAAATCAGCAACTGTTTCAGTACTTCCTCTGATATTTTCGAATAACCTAGTTTCAATTTGCTCCATAAACTGAAAAAAAGGATTTATTATTCCTGTGTATTGTTAAAGAATCAGTTACATCAATATTGAGCCTTAAGAAAGGTCTGACAGAAAGAATGAATTGAAGTATTTCGTCAGGAAATTTTGAACTCTGTAAAAAAGATTTCATAATATTTTCAGCTACCTTCCTCCATTCCAGATATTTGAGAAAACTTTTCTCTTGTCAGGAATGACCAATTACTTTTATGGTTCCGTTCCAGTATATTATTCTAATTTTTATTCACTGCTGGGATACCTGGATAACTTAATTTCTTTTGTATTTCTCTATTTTTCATGGATTACACATTATCAAACCATTTTCTCACATAAATTTTGAAGATACCCCTGAATCTATTTACCGAAAAGTAACTGTAAATCAAGGCGACATGGCCAGACCTATTATAACTTAGCGGGTGGTTAATTTATCTGAAAATTGTATGATACACCTATGAATTCAGGACAAGAAATAATCGAGAAAAAACAAAAAAAAGGTATCCAGGTAACTATCAGAAAAAATGGGTTGAAGGTGGCCCAGAGATAAAAAAACGTTGGATTGAAGATCTGATGTCACCATTCCATCGTGAACTTGATATCGAATAAAAATATTTGACTATTTTTCGACATTTTTGAAGGAACACAAATACAAACAAAATTTCAAAATTATCGTTTAAGTTTTATTTCAATATCACAAGAACCGGTCTGCTATCTCTGGAAAGTACTCCATCATACCCCCATTTCACCCAGTTAACCGACCTTCTAACTCTTGTGGTTCAAAATTTACCAATTATTCCATTAAAAAAGTGACCACACTGTACTTGTTAATACTTGTCAACGATTGTCATCCCGTCAAGTAGAATAAACTCATAATATGAAAATTGAAGTTTTTGTTGTGTTAAAAAAACAATAAGCATCTATTAAACCAGAAGGAGAATGAATTAGTGTTCAGAACCTCAGTAATGTTTTCGTAATATAATCTGTAATTATATAACTTATAAACATACTCATGTATGTCGTAAACATTATACAAGTCATAAATTTAGTCGATTTTCTATATTTAAAGCAAAGGAGCAAAAATAACTTCCTAGGAATAGACTGCTGTAGGTATATTTATAGAAATGGTTTTAATTTCCTATTGTGAAGTCAATTCTTTTGACAAGGTTGGAAAAAAATAATCGAAACGAATTCACAGATGTTTTTTTTATAAAACTATATTTGCTTACTTAATTTCATTTTCAAAACTTAAAAAAAAATCAAGATTCATTCGAATAGAACAAGATACACTCTTGGCAAAACCACGTGGTATTTTCGAAACTTCTGTTTACTGAACAAACTTTCTACAACAGATTGTGTTTTAGTTTCTAAGATTGGTTTTACACCAAAAAAAAGGAAGGTAAATATGGTTCTGAAACACGAAAGCAGTTAAAAAATACATTTGTGATGAAATTCAATATGTGAAACTTACAGCGTGACAGAAATTTATTCTTAATAAAATTATATCATTTTGAGTCTAGTTTTGGAAAGATCAATAATGGGAATGGATCAATAGCCGCTTCTTGCTGCTCTAATAATTCGGAGTCTTCGTCGTATATCCGTTATTGAGTTCTGAATGTATCATTGGGGAACATTATTTTCTAGCATCTTTCTCTAACTCAATAATAAGACTTTGAGGTGGCTGATTTTTTCGGCGAATGCGTCTGGCCCAGAGTAATAATTCTCACTTCGTCAAGGTACCCATTAACAGTACCACCAGCTTTGTAACGAGCATTGTCATGGATTCATATCATACATCAGAATCAATAATATCCATCATATATCTCTGTGCATTTATACCAGGCCTATGTACGGGCATAATAGGAAATTTTGAAAGTTAACAAGAAATTAAAAATGAAAATAAAATTATTAAAAGCAATTCCGGACATATAGATATTGCCATTTTCATATAATAGAAATTAAAAACATTTTTTAATATTTGTTTATATAATTTTAATAAACAATTATAGTTAATATTATTAAATTTTATGATTAATCTTTGAGGCATATAAAGATTTTTGAAAAATAATTTTGTTCTTATTTTTTTTTTTTCGTTTCTTAAATAATATGTTAAGAAATAATGTTTTCTTTAAAATGTATTATTATTATTTGCAATTATCTCTATTAGATAGATTTTTTTGTGGTAATTTATTTATTTATTTATTGTATTAACAAAATAAAAATATACAAAAGAAAGTGTTAAACATGTTCTATTTTACAAGCTTTTATTTAGTTTCACCTGTCCTGATATCTGTATGTGGGTTTGTAATCAAATCTAAAAGTTCAATTTGACCCTCTTCTATGTTTTCGTTAATATTCATGAATTATGGCCCGATTCCATTCAGAATTGGTATGTAGGTTTTTTTGGGGTCGGAGATTATCAATTTTTCTCAGAATTCAAAAACATGACGGATTTCATGAATGACTAAAAATAATGAATAAAAATGAAAAAGACAAGCTTTTATACAAATGCATTAAAAGTTTTTCAACATTTTTTTGAGTTGCATTATTATTTGTCATTTCTTTCCTATTTGTTTTTTCTACGGGATTATTTTCTACTGTTTTTTCTGCTGCAGTCATCTGAGAAAGTATTTCTATTCAGTCGATCACTTACTTGAAATCCTTTCACTGCTCTTTCTCCATTTTGATGTTTCAGATAGGCTTTCACAATAACCAAACTGACATCAAATGAATTAACTGCTCTTCGATGTGTTATCAAAAATAGTCTCATTCTTCATTGTAAACCATTTTCAAACCCCCACACAGAATATCATCATTGGGTGTACAAAGGTTTCACAATCATTAGTTGTCAGAACCACTGTTATTAAAGAAACTCTTTCAGTTGAGGTCAGGGCCCCCATATCAAAGATATGACCTGAGGATATTTGGACATTTCGCTTGTACAATGCATATGCCACTCTCATTCTTGTTATAAACGTTTTCATTCATTACCTCTTCCATCGGATCAAAAAATGCTTTTCCATTTTTTTGGAATCCTAATACTCTGGCTGTAATGTTCCGTGGACCTTTTCAGGGACAGAAATACTTTCTACTCATCAAAAACCTTTTCAGCCAATCTTTTTTGAGAGCAACGAAAATGAATTTGCTATAGCATTTCTTTTAGCCATCAGATACGCGAACGAATGCAAGTCTAGTCGTGTTCATCCAAATAAATTTTTGTCCATAAATAGTATATAACTGACCAATGATTTTCTTCCTAATTAAGATGTTTTGAATTGTTCATAATTTTTTAACAGTATCCAATTGAAGATGATCTTGGTACAAAAACATTTTTGTGGCTCAAATATTCAATTATTTATGAATATGAATGTTTTTTAATGTTCAGATTATGTCAGTAAATTACATTAAATGTTTTTATAACATAGGTACCTCATGAAAGTCATAACTCCGAATTATTACTTATTGTCGCATTAAAACTAAATTAAGTGATTCTGTGTTCTAAAAAAAAATAACAACTAAACGTTTATTGTTTTGCTAGTTATTGATAGATGTCCATGCTAGTTCGAGAGAAATGTAGGTATTCGAGATTATCTACCCTATTCCACATTCCCTTACTTTACTCTGCGTTTTTATTGGATCAAATGGAACAATATCAGAAGACAGTAATTGGATTTTAGGATCTGGGGCTAGGAACATATAATAGATGGTCTCAAAATCAGTATATTGTGAAGTTGACTTAAATTTAGCAGTCGATGTAATGTATTCATTGATTGACTGTTATCATTATCGCCAATTGGGTCACTCTTATCTCTTTGAATTAAAATTATCTGTTTAGATTTAGGGTATTACTTCAAATGGAACATTTTTGAAGTGTCTTGGTGTATGTATTATTTAAATTCAAGTTTTATCAGCTATATTTTCTCATGTACTATAATTGTCACTGTCTAGAGTAGGAAATATATAATGTGTTTTTAGAATCTACATATACTAGAAAATCCTCCCAAATAACAAACTAGATGAATAATACAGAAATACATCTGATGGCCACATCTATACATAATATTATATACTCAAATCTAGCCATTATTGTTGATGTTATAATTATCACATCGGCGTGATTTTCTTGTTTTGATAGTTGTTTTCATGTCCTTTATTATCTGAAATTATCAAAATGAAAAATTCAGTCAATCTGGCAATGCAGCACTCAGACTAACAACAGTTTGTATACAGTATGAGCTTGAATTTGTCTTCAGCGTGTATTCATTTTCTAAACGAATTCGCGATAAAAAATCAGTTGTTTTGTGTTTATTGATTTTGTACCTGTATTTGAACAACGGTGAAGCGAGTGAAGTGTGCAAAAAACAATTGAGAAGATGCGATCAAACGATAATATTCCACAGGTAGGCTACCATTATCGTAAACAACTCGTTGAGTACATTTTGTATTGTTTATTCTCGTTTAGATGTTACAAATAAACAAATAAGTTTATTGGCCAGGGTGCTCAGTTCCTCATCTAGCCGCTATTTGATCGGAGAAAAAATCCGCTTGTTTTCGAACCCGATAGGGAGTTCAGAGTCAAAATCGCAAATATCAGGAGTTTTTTAAGTTCTGAACAAAAAATTTAACCTAAGTATATGGTCATAATCAATGTCATGAATGTAATGTCATAGCAAATGTTAATCCAAGATGAGCATGTAATACCCTAGTTATTCCAGAATGCATCTACAGGACGCTGAAGTTAGTAAATAAATATTCAACTGATGTGTTTGATTCATATCGAAATCAATAAAAAATATTGAATTTTTATTTCTAGTTTTTATATAGTACCGACATGAAATAAAAACTGAGATTTTGTAAGAAATGTCATTTACCAATTCATCGAGCTAAATATAATTGGATAAAAAGTATCATTAAAATATAATATTATGAATGGTACCAACTCCAATACTCATGTTATTATTTCATACTTCATCTTCTCCCTGTATATTCCAGCTCACCTTGGATGAACAAATCACATGAAACGCAAGAGCAACGACAGCCTTGCAGTTCTCGGATGAACTGTGCAATAGTCGGAATAAATTTGAATGCGAATTAGAATTATAATTTCTAATTACTTCATGGTGTCACTAATTGTTCTATGCATTACCTCTACTTCAAACAGCTTCTCATTGATATATGTAGACCAGAAATACTTTCGAAATTAGTTTTCCATAAAAGGAAATACGGCAGTTCTTTATAAATGAAAGAATGCCCATATTAATTTCAGTTTATAACTGGATAAATAATAATCTTTGATATTCAAATGGAACTTATTGGCACTTCATCGATATCAATGAACCCTTTCTGTATAATCCATTTCCAAAAATAATCCAAACCAGACCCAGAGATCATAAAGGCAGAATCTACCATACCTAACAATAAGGTGAAAACTATGGCATCTGATTGGCTGCACTAAGCTGGGTCAGGAAATTATTGCTTTCATTAATAATACTATCCCACAGCGCGGTCACCATTCTGCAATTTCAAAGCTGCTTTCTATTTTTATTAATTAAAAAAATACTGATATGTTTGAAAATATGAACAGGATTTTCATAAAATCAGATGTGGAATCATCTGCGATAAAAAAATTACTTCATGTTTATCGTGGATTTTTCAATTCACAGAAAAATATTGAGAATGTTTTTCTCTTCAACATAAGAAATACGTGTTGATGAAGTTTCTCGTTCTCAGATTATAATAAAATATATCAAGGGAAAATTATTTTGCCGGAAAAATTTTTGATCGAGTAATATCCCGAGGCAAATTGCATGATCAAGCCGAAGGTGAGAGGTTTTGTTATTCCATTTGTCGAGGAAAGTTACTTATTAGCAACAATCTTTAGGAACTGCGATCAAGCCGAAGGCGAGAGATCTTGTCATTCCATTTGTCGAGGGAAGTTACTTATAGGCAACAATCTTTAGATCAAATTTTTCCTGAAAAATAATAGACCGAGATATATTTGATTAGACTATTTCCCAAATAAGCTAAACTGACACCAAAAATATTGTTTTTATTAGTGTCAATTACATTAGGATTAGAATAGAAATTTGTACAATGAAAAGTACAATTCTGGTAAACAACAGAATGACTAGGATTAGTTGCGGTGGTCGAGAAACGAGACTGGTAGGCATCTCTTCCGCAGGTATGGACAGGGAGCTTCCAGAGGCAAAATCATTAAATGCGCCAGATCCAGATGGACTTTTTCTTATATTATTTATGAGGCTCTTGTGATGCTCACTATTTAGCTGTAGATAGGGCGAAATGGAATTCACGCTTGAGTGTCCGAAAATTTTCATTATTGAGTGCTTTCCAGTGCCACAATTTGCTAGATTAGATATCGCTGCAGATCGATGAGAATGATTGGTGGTTTTTCTTGTTTTTATATTGATACCAATTTTTTGCGCGGATACGGCTGTCCTTTTTGATATGAATTTTTTTCCAATAGAAACATTCTGATACCACCTAACTGATTTTGGACTATCCCATGTCGGGTAAAGGATAAGAATATGAGATCACCCAGTATTTTCACGAAATTTTCACAGGAGCTTGAGAAGACGATAAAAACAGTATAGAAATCGAAAATTTAGCGCAGAAAAGATAATTTTAGGAGATATGGGCCCCAGAAGGTCCATAAATAGAGGTTATGGAATATCACTTTTGGAAACTGCAAACTGATATAAAGAATGGCTTTTTGCACTAAACTATTAACTGTACACTCATTTAACGTTAAGTAATATTAAAATCACTTAATGATCAATAAAGACATGAAAAAACTCCGATTGTTTCATTAAATTTTTCCACATGAACTGTCAAAAGTCAAATATTGGTGGTTGCATTGATCTTGGCGTTTTATTGACATGCCACGTTGCCAACTATCCAAGTGAATTTGGCCAATCCGGATTTTTGCAATTAATTGGATCGATCGAAATTTTCGCGAGCGGAGCGAAGCGTCGCTTTATAAGGTTGATTAGCTTGCATTCAACTTGGATAGCAAGGTCAGCCAAGTAAGGTTAGGTTGTGTTCCTTCTTTTTACGTTAGAAATCGATTTGATCGAAATGTTTGCGAGCGGAGCGAAGCGTCGCCTTGTAAGGTTGATTAGATTGCATTCAACTTGGGTAACAAGGTTAGCCAAGTTAGGTTAGGTTATGTTCCTTCTTTTTACGTAAGTAATTAATTGGATGTTTTCTTGTATGCCTGGCCAGGCATACAAGAAAACATCCAATCCAAATGCGTTTCTTGGTCCAGTTTAAAATTACTTAAAACAAAATAATCTGAAGTCACATTATTTTATATGTTTGGTAACTTTCTAAATGCGGCACATCATGCTTAATTTTCCAAATTATAATCGCTATCAAGAAGCGTGGTGAAATATACTTTGCATTTTAAACACAGATATCAGATCGTTATTTCATGCTGTAATACTTATCATTTATATGCTCAATATGTATGACGCATTGAATTTCAGTATTTTCTTTTCCCCTTTTGGAGACATAGACAACGTCGCATATCAATAAACTTCAAATTTCGAATAATCATAACATTTGATTTTTGACATTTCTTCTGTAAAATATGGAAAGTAATCGGAGTTTTTCCGTGTCTTTATCGAAAATTATGTGATTTTAATATTACTAAAAGGTAAAACGTGTGTGCAGTTACTATTTTAGTGTAAATAGAAATTGTTTATATCAGTTTATAATTTCCAAAAGTGATATCCTATAACCTCTCTTTATGGATCATCGGGGGCCCATATCTCCTAATATTATCTTTTCCGCGCAAAATTTTTCGATCGCTATACTGTTTTTACCATGTTTTGAAGCACCTGTAAAAATTTCGTGAAGATACTGGGTGATCTCATATTCTTTACCTTTTCCCCATGTCGTTACAGTTTTTTCAACAAACGCACAGGACAAACATCTGGAGCATTTGTATTTGTAACGAGCCACTTGCTATCAGTGAGTCTTCTTTCTTCCCCTTGACTTGTTTTGGAAAATATGGGGTTGTACTCGATTCTCCCAGTTGGTATACCATCGTTTGTATATTCGTTTTGAAAGTATTGATTTTTCCAATGGACACCCTCGCCACCTCTCCAGGCTAGTTCATATGCCATTTTATGGTACAATTTTTTTTGTAATCATTCAGGATTATCTTCATCACATGCAACTGCCATCCCATACACTTTATTTTTTGTTAATGCATTGGAACTCTCTTTTCTCTTGTCGGGCATTCTTTGTAATTGGTTGCGCTTCGCGATTTTAGCATTTCGCGCATCCATGAAAATAATGTCCGAGAAAGGATTGAACATGGTATTGAAATTTTCAAAGTAATATTCCTGCAACATATTTGACATACCTCTGCAACATCTTTGAAGGTGGCAGCTCCAGGATGATGGACGAGTTAATCTTTAGATGGTCTCCTCATTGAAGAACTAGATAGCTCAGAACTAACAGGAAAAAGGCCTCATAATACTTAGTGGGAAGCAAGGAATAAATTAATTAATGAAAAACCTTTTTAAAGACAAACTTCCAATCAAATGCCCTAAAATGTAGAAAATAATTGCTTTGGATGTGTGACGTAGGTTATTCCGTGAGTTATAGATTCAAAAGCTTGCCGCATTTGAATTCATCCAAAGCAATTATTTTTTACTTTTTATCGTATTTGAATAAAAGCATGTCTTCAAACAGGTTTTCTTAATTATTTTATTTGTGTCTATTGTGTTTCTCGTGCATAAATATTATATTCATTTGTTCATAACATGTCGTCGACAGTTATTCTCGATTAGTCAAATGAGCTGCAATCCCATTATATCATTCGCCAAGTTGATTGATTTTTGGCTGGTCATTTCCATTTATGCATATGTATGTATGAAGATGCTACTCAACCGCGGGACATGATTCACAATTATTTTAAATACGCGAGAAATCTTTAAGAGAGCCAGATGTATCTCAATGACTGAGAAGAGATGGGTCGAATACAAGTGAGTAGTCATTGCTGTGTATTTGTCTTATTTACTTCGAGAACTGGATAACTTACGTCACATATTCAATGAAATAATATGTATCTTATTTATTTGGGCTTGTTGTATTTTTGAAGTTATACCTACTCCTAATGGCGCGTTCAGCTGAGAGTAAAATTGCGCACACCATTACGAAAATTTCACTGTATGAAGTTGAAGTTTGTACATGTTGATTCAATGATATTTTTTTCCTTTTTTAATGCCTTTGACAATGTGTCTGTGATGTTTTGTTCGGCCTGCATTTTTTTATTAATAAAAATTGTTGTTATTTGAAATGATATAACGTATAACGAAAATAACATCGCTTAATTTTCTATCATGACGGAAAAAATATTTTGTAAATGGAAATTTCGATCACTAATAATTTGATATTTATATAATCATCCCACCTCCTCCTCGGACATTATTTTTGGTTATTCACCCCACCCTTCCAATTCATTAAGTGTACCTTATTGATCTTACAAAAGGTGTGTCTAAATATTGATCTTGCCCCATGAGAACATTAACGAAATTGTTGGTCAAAATAACGGCAAAGGCGAGGCTAATGAATGAGTCCTGCTGTCTGGATAATTTTGGTTTAAATCTGAATCGATTTGAAATATCTGAGAACACTACTAGCAGCGAATAATTTCTGAATGCCCTGTCCTAGGAATAATATTCATGAGAACTAATCATTGTGGGATTTTTCTGAATCATTCCTAGCATCTAAAATAAATCGAAAAATTTGATCTATGGTGATGCTTTCATTTAGTTTCTCTTTTTCTTCTTGTCTTTGTTGAACTCAAATCTAGTGACCTTTTTACCCCTCAACTAATTTATCTTGGAGTATTGTATCTGAACACGAATATGTGTATTTTGTAATTTTGAATATTCAAAATTTGTTCTGAGTATTTGTTGTTCCATTACGATTTAACAAAAAAAATACGTTCACCCTATCTATATTTCAGTAAGGGTATCTACGGAGTATTATCTTTCTTCGTTTGAATAACACTTTGTCCAGGTTATCGAAAAGTGACAAATGATAATCGCTTTCACTATAGTTTCATCCTGAATTGATAAGAAATGTTTTCATTAACGAAGTATAGGATTTCAACAAAAAACATAAAATACGTCCACCATACATTTTTCATTGTACAGGACCTGGTTAATAGCAAACCAAAATAGTAATTTTGACAAATAACAGTTTTAAATTTATATATATTTATTTATATATATATAAATATTGTTTTTTTCGTTCGATATGGGATATTATTCCTGAATTCTAGAAGAATTATTGTTGGAACTAGGTGAAACCAAATCAGATTTATATGAAATTGGAATGGGAGTTTATTATGAAGACCTATTTTACTCCTATTTGTCAAGTATATACATGTATAGCCTTGTGGAAAACTGTGAATATATCAGGAAACAAAAAAGACATTAAAATAAAATCCATAAAAAATAGTACACATTATCTTACCTACAATAAAAAAGAAATTGCAGACTCTTTCAAAAACCTCTACTTATCTTTGGCAGAAACCTCGCAAGAAAAATAAACCAACCTGCAAATACCACCCTTAAAAGAAATTGTTCTATGCAATCCATATTCCTCAAACCTACAACAGAAAATAAAATTATCGAAAAAGGCCAAAAGCAGAATCACTCAAAGAGATAAAAGCAGAAATAGCGGTTCCTTTGAATTCTACATTTATTAAAGTATTAGAAACTGGAAAATTTCCCACAGAATTGAAAATAGGTGTGATCAAGCCGATATACAAAAAAGGAAACAAACATGAAGTTTCGAACTACAGACCAATAACACTGATCTCGAGCATAGCAAAAACATTTATAAAAACAAGAATAATATATTACCTTGACAAGCAAGGATTCAACTCCGACAATCAATTTAGTTTCAAAAAAGTTGGCATTTGTTTCCTTACGTCGATAATATCTGAAAAGCTTGAAAAGAATAAACCATCTTTATGTCTATTCCTAGATCAGTGTGAACCACTCACAACTGTTGGAGGCCCTGCAAGACATGGGCCTTAGGGGAAATGCGTTTAGTCTTATGGAAAGCTTTCTAAATACAGAGAACAATGCGTCAAAATTGACAGCGTCATACGTGAAAAAGGTATTGTAGAATGCGGGGTATCCCAAGGAACAGTCCTAGGCCCAATCCTTTTCGCAATCTATATTAACAATATACCTTAACGCGATTCTAATGGAATTCCTGTTTGCTTCGCCGATGATACTGTCATACTGTATAGTGCTGACATCTGGAACGAACTGAAAACTGAAGCGGAGAAAGACATTAATAAAATTTTCGATTGTTTCAACAAAAAACTACTACTTATCAACTACAATAAAACATTCCACTTACCATTTTCATGCTATGCCAACTCACTACCCCCATACGAAACACTAGAAATCACAGAGGACATAGTTATACAATCAACGGAAAAAATGAAATATTGGGAGTGGTGATTGACAGGCATTTGAGATGGAACTTTCATGTTGACCAAGTAACGAAAACATCACGAAGTATTCTTTATAGAATCAAGTATCTACAAACCATTTTAGATACCCCGCCAATGATAAAATTTTCTATGCACGTCTTACATGTGGAATTTTGGGTTTTGGGTTACCAATATACCTGAAAAAATTGATATTTACAAAGAAAGTTTTTAAACACTATTTTCAACAAATCAGTTAGATATTCCTCAGATCTACTATTCAAAGAATCGAAAATGCTAGACCTTGGGCAATTATATTTTTCAAAGTGGAAGCAATACAAAAACCGAAAAAGCCTGGGTTACATAAATCATACGTATAATACAAGACATAAGGCAAATGCATCTGTCCATACAATACTCTGCACAAAAACAATAATCCAGAGAAAAATTAAAAGCGCACCGACCAAATTTTCATTCAAAAAACAAGTGAATATTTTCTCATTGCAGAAACGGATAGACTCACCATATACAGGGTGTCCCTGGACTTCCTCTTTTCCTCTCGGGAATGTATAGATGGGGTCAAAATATCACCAGTACTTCATATAACTTTTGTTCCTAAAAGCCTTCGTTACCAAGTTACGGGCCCTCAAAGTTACAAAATGAAAAATGTTTTCCTTTGATAACTTTCAAAGTGAATATTCAAAATCATCTAAATTCTCGTGATTGACTAAACAAATGAATTCCTTCGATGAGCTTTCATGCAGGAGTCAGTTGTTTTGCTACAAAGTCAGGAACGGACTACCCCCGATTGTCCACACCCCAAAACTTTGAAATGACTGGATTTTGTCAATATCTTTTAACAAAACAAGGGTACCTGGATAATTTCCTGAATGAAAGTACTCGTGTGAAAAATCGATCGGAGCAACGATTTTCGATAAAAATGCATTTTTGTTCGACGACATCCAACCTGAGATGTCTACCATTATTCGAAAAGATTAATTTGTAATGAAAATAGAAATTATAGGTACAATATTCATAACGAATTTTTATCATGCAAACACGTTTACCTTACAAAACTCATGGTGTAAATAATCAATCCCAAGCCTCAAGAGCAAACAGAAATTCAAAATCCGCTACAAAAACTGCTCGATATGACCACCGTCTCTCTCAATACATTTTCGTAGTCGGCGCAAACACCCTCTCTGCACTTGAAATAGCATGCCAGGGTCGTTTCGTATGGCTTCACAATGTAATGTAATTCTATTCAACAAGGCATCTCTGGTGTGAATAGGTGTAGCGTAAACGAGGCTTTTCATATGCCCCCACAGAAAGAAATCCAATGGATTCAAATCCGGAGACCGCGGTGCCCATGAATATGGCCCACCTCTACCAATCCATCTATTGGGGAAAATCTGGTTCAGATGGTCCCGCACAATCAAACTAAAATGAGGAGGAGCGCCATCATGCATAAACCACATATATCTTCGGGTTTGCAATGGAACATGTTCCAAAAGTCCATTCAAATCGTTCTGAATGAACTCCAAATAACGTTCTCCATTCAATCGGTCATGTAGAACGAATGGTCCTATAAGATGGTTTCCTATGATACCAGCCCAAACATTCACGTTGAATTTCCGTTGGTGTTTGGTTTGCAATATCCCATGGGGATTTTCTTCGGCCCATATGTGGAGATTATGAGAGTTGATTACTCCATCTCCACTGAAACCTGCTTCATCAGTGAATAAAACTCGAGTTATAAAAGTCATATCCTCTCTTTGCTTATCCAGGAACCAATTGGCATATTCCAGTCGTGCTGGAAAATCTTCAGGTGTCATGGCATGTACCTTCTGGATGTGATATGGGTAGAGTAGTTGTTCCCTAATCATTCTATGAATAGTGGACTTGGATGTATGGAACTGTTCTGATAGGTTTCTGATGCTCATTGAAGGATCATCAGCGACAGCTTCCAAAATATTTTTCCCCAATACAACGGTACGCACAGCCCTAGAAGCGCCCTCACCACCTCGTTTTGGCAAAACTGAACCTACAATAATATCGAAATAAAACAACACGCTCCAATTAATTATCCATTAGACATACCTGTCTCCCTCAAGCTGCGATCGACACGCTCGAACGTTTCTCTTGCCGGTAACGTTCGATTGGGAAAATGCTCGGCATACAGACGACGGGCTTCTGCAGCGTTACCAAATGCTCGTCCATACAATGCATGCATATCTGCATATTCGTTGAATGTAAACTGTTCGGTCATATCAAAACACTTCAAACTGTCCTATTAGAATATTGTCAATACAATGACAACGCACCACTCAACAAAACAAAATCGCATTCCAGTTGTCATTTTTTATCCACACTAATTTTATTTCTTCCTACAAGGTGCTTTTGTCAACATCTGTGGAAGAAATGGAACATAAATTTATTCACCGGATATTTTTCATCTATTCATGTGCAGCCGTTTTTGTAGTTTATTCGTTTGCTTTTTATTAGTTATGTCTTCCGATGTGCGTTTTTTCAGCTAAATTTATCTTCGGGTTAAATATTTTCTCCCATGAAATTATACATATCAGTGGAACTCCTCAACATTTAAGCTGTGAATACGAATTTGCAACATCCAAATGTTGAGTTTCATGAGATTTAGATAACACAACACAAAACGTGCTTATTCCACGCGTACATACAAAATATGGACTGAATTCGATATTTCATAGTGTAGTAGCTTGTTAGTTCAAAAAACACCACGAATCTACATGACTTGATATTTCATTTGAAAAAATAATTTTCAATTAATGGGATCAATTCATTGCCGTTCTGCCAAATGCAAGATCTTCTTCCAGTAATGGTACCTACGTGTGATCCATATCAGAAGAATTTGTTGATATAGAGTTTTCACCAGATAGTAAAAAGCAGGTGGATTATTTTTTTATTATGAGTTCTTTGGTTAGAATCATTGTTTTATTTCATTCTACCATGTGTCGCCATTGGATTTCAGAATATGTTCTAATAATATTGAACCCGTAATTTGTCGATTCTTAATATAATCTCGATGTTCGTTTGGCGCACTTTAACGGTCTTGATGTTTTCCAATATAACTTTTGCCACAAGAAAAGGTGTATTGTATATAAAAAATTTGTATTCTCCTTTTGTATTTTTTTGCATTTGTATAAAAGCTTGTTTCAAATATGTTTTTTTTAATTGTATTTCAACTTTTAATTGTTTTTATTAAAAACTGATAAAAGCTTGTTATTTAATTTTTTTTTTCGTTTATTATTTTTTATTTATTATTTATGATGTTAAATAACTAGTTTGGTAATTTCTATCCAATTTATTCTTTAAATTTGACGAAAAAATCATAATGTCCGACCCCGAAAACCCTCAGATACCAATTTGGAATAGAATCGGACCATAATCACAAAAATGGTCCGCCATATTGGAGCCGCCATTTTGTTTTTTTCAACTAACAAAAATTTCATACTGCATTGTCACCGAAATTATGTACACCTGCTAAACTTCAAATCAATCGGACGATTAAAAGGGGGTCAAATTTAACTTGGAAGATTTGATTACAGACAGACACCGAAACAGGTAAAAATAAAAAAAAAGCTTGTAAGAAAAATCTTTGACCCCAAAAACCCCCACATATCAATTTTGAATAGAATCGGACCATAATCACAAAACTCGTCCGCCATTTTGGGGCCGCCATTTTGTTTTTTCCTAACAAATTACCGGAATTATGTACACCTGCCAAATTTCAAAGCAATCGGACGATTAGAAGTGGGTTCAATTTAACTTGTATGATTTGACACCGGGACAAGTGAAACTAAATAAAAGCTTGTAAAAAGATGAACGACATTCTCTCATGGTTTGAAAAATAAAAGTGAAAGGAAAGAAAGCATCGAGCGAAAAGACCTTGCAAAAAAAATTCTCCCAGATTTTGTGTAATGTTGTTACCTTTTACAGGAGGTGGAAGCTCATAGAAAAGCATGAATTAGCAAATTGTGGTAGCAATGATTAATAAATTTCGTATTGATAGTCAGTTTTGCAACTGGTTGCTCCTCGATTATTTCCCAATTCTATTTACGACAGTGATTTTATCTTTTGAAATTATCGCAAAATAACAACTGATTGTGATTGTGAATGTGAATGTGAATTCCCAGAGCGCACATGAAGAATGTGGATACGTAACTTGTTCAATTCGATAACAAACGGTATAGTAGATACAAGCAGGCTTACTAATTGAAGTCTGAAATGTCGCCATGGGTATGCATGGAAGGATTCCAAAGAGCGACATATCGAAATATAAACAGGAAAGCAATTAGGTTCAACAAAGCCAAGATCATTTGATTCCAAATATCGAAGAGATCATCCAACGGAGTGGTATAACTTGTGAATGGATTAACTTGATTTTTCAAATTTTAATTAGAATACTAGATAAATTTCCATTTGAGTGTTGTGTGAAGATGAGAGGCTAAACTTATCGGTGATTCTGAATGAAAATTCAAAATTTCAATACGCAAACATTTACAGCGAAAACCTATCATGTTGAAAAGGAAAACATCCCCAATTGAATATTGAATCGCAGATGAGAACACCGTGTTCATATTTTAGTCAAATCAAAAACCTATTGTCATTAAATGACGAACAAAATGATGATATCGTCTACTTTAAGTTTCAAATGAAATACTGAATGCCACTGTCCCAAATTCCATGTACAAAATAGGAATGTACCGGTTATTCATTATAAATTACCACCCCTTATCATCGTTATTATTGCATATAGAAAAAAAAAGTTAAATGTAGAAGTTGTGTGGTTATGACTGAATTTTGATAAACTGCTATCAAAAATACAGTAGCGTGCAGATTTCAAGGAAAAACAAAAAAAATGGGATACCCTGTATATTATTGAATTTTTGGAATGATATTTCTTTTCCTGATTTCCAAAAATATACCATATGTTGCCCCTATTTTATACCGTTTTTGAGTTTAGACTAGTTGTTACTCTGAATACCTATGCTATGAAAGTTAACAGTTTTGAAGTAAGCCATGAAAATGATAACTATATCATGTTTGAATCAATGAAAATCGTTTGTGGCATTCAGAAGAGAAAATTAAAACTAGAACTGAAAAATAAAATAGGGATCGGCCAGGATTTGAACCTGGGACCTTTCAATATCTAGTCGAACGCTCTGCCAATTGAGCCACCAGTCTTTGTTCGAAACCGGCGATTCACACTTTCAAATTCAGTTCTGTGTTAGTAACGAAGATGATGAGGGTTAATGTGATGCACACTAATGAAATCATATTGGTCTATCCGCTGGTGGTATCGACCAACTTCAAACCGAAATTTTCAAGTGTGTATGACTCAAGCCAAGTAATATAAATAATGAAGTGGATAGCGTCTGTAATTAATTATCAATGAAAATTGTTTGTGGCATTCAGACGAGAAAATGAAAAGTAGAACTAAAAAATAAAAATATGGATCGGCCAGGATTCGAACCTGGGACCTTTCGATTTCTAGTCGAACGCTCTGCCAATTGAGCCACCAGACCTGATTCGAAACCAGCGATTCACACTTTTATGTTCGTTTAGTGACATTTCTTTACTGGAATAATCCAAATGGTTTACAGTGAGGAAGAAAAAGTTATTTATTATTATTATTAACAATGTTTTTTAAAAATTCCCAGAAAAATTAATCCATAGGCGTCAAGTCCGGGCTGTTAGGTGGCCATTTAATACTTCAATATTTCCAATCGGGCCTATGTTCTTGAATGGGTAGGACACTATGCGGGATTGCCCAATCTTGCATCCAAATCATACTGGCAAGCTCGTCCTCCGAAAAATTCTGTAAAAGAATATTTTCTACTTCTGGGATGAGTATTTCTTGATAGGTAACTCCTGTTAATATATAATCATAAAATATAGGGCCAACAATTTTATTTCGAAAAATTCCGCACCAAACGTTTTTCTTCCTGTTTTCTTTATTTGTTTCACCAATCTTTTTCTGTTGCCCTTTTTTCCCACGACCTTCGTTTTTTCTTATTGAAAACCCCTGCCGTAGAAAAGGATGACTCATCAGTCCATAATATTTTAGTTAAATAATCGGGATCTTCATTCAAATTTTGAATCGCCTGTTGGCAAAATTCCAGCCTTTTCCTCTCATGAGTCTCTATTAAAACTTGTACGGGTAAAATTTTATATGGTTTGTTCTTTTTCAAAGTATTGGATCTTGGGAAAACTTCCAACTAATTGATCGGCAACATTTTTTTAACTACATTTTCTAAAAAACAATACAATGTTTCAAAATAGATTAACGAATTAATATGAATAGGCTTACCTTCGAAATGAAGCAATATATCTAGCTGGTTTTCCTGGTTTTCTTGAACTATACGCTTTTCTTCTGAAACTGAAGGTATGATTCACCATTTGGTAAATATTTTTCAATGTATTCTCTGACGGTGTTTAACGATTTGGATACAACACCCTATATCCACTTTTTGCTGCACATTTATTTTTGTTATTTTGTATATAACAAGTATATATTGGATCTTTTGCTTTCTCACTGTGATCCATTTTGATTATTCCATTGAAGAAATGTCACAAAACAAACAAAATATAGTTGCAATTTTCATAGCTTACTTTAAAAATTTCAACTACAGTAAGTAAGTTATTCGACGTTCAATAACTCAAAAACGGTAGAGGGGGTTACATATGGTATATTTTTGAAATCTCGAAGAAAAGATCTTTCCAAAAATTCAATAATATACAGAGTACCCCATTAAAAAAATATTTCCTGAAATCTGCCCACTACTGTATTTTTGATAGCATTTCATCAAAATTCCGTCATAACCACACAACTTTTACCTTCAACTCTTTTTTTCTATAGGCAATAATAACGGTGATAGGGTTGGGTAATTTATATCCCGGTACAACGAAGTTTTTCATTTGAATACAAATTCAATACCAGCTCCAAGATCACGTTTAGCATTTCAAACAATTTTTGCATGTATCTCAATTACAACAGCGCTCTCTTTTCTTATGCCTCTCAAAACTTCTTTAATTTTTTCAATGTAATTACAACTGGTAATTTTCGATGCTTTCACTAGAGTAATTATTATAATAACATAAACCATGTTGTATACAAAATATCGACATGGGCGTCGATGGTGGGGAATTTAAGATTAATATTGAATGGTATATTATCTTCAAATGGTTTGGTAGGGATTAGGATCAATGTTATTGAAGAAAAACTATTGCTTTCTCGTCAACGTTTCGTACTTTAATAAATTCATCATCAGGGCTCTGTAACAATGTGTTTTACTTTACAATTATTTTTGAGAAAAGTTGAATATGGTGAAATAATAGAAAAAATATAATAAAAGAAATATTTTAACATTTCCAGGGGTTTAAAATATAAAAAAACAGACATCTGAAATGTCTGGTTTTTTTATTGTTGTTTTACTGTACCCACTCGGAAAAATTAAGTATTCTTATATTTTGAAATTAAAAACATTTTTATGTTTTAAAACCCTGAAAATGTTTCAATATTTGTGGAAATTTTTCTTATTATATTTTTTCTATTTGACCATATTCAACTTTTCTCAAATATAATTGTAAAGTAAAACTCATTGTTACAGGGCCCTGATGATGAATTTATTAAAGTTCGAAACGTTGGCGAGAAAGCAATAGTTTTTTTCAATAACATTGATCCCAATCCCAACCAAACCATTTGAAGAAGTTATTTGTGGATCACCAAACTTACCCAAATTTAAAGGTGTATTCCATTTCAACTAACCCAGAGTGAAACTGAAATTCTTTTTATAAATCATTAACCGGCTTCCAAATTGAGTGTACCCATAAACAGCAAGCAACAACTGAAGACCCAGGGGACAGAACGGTGTAACTCCATTTTTGTGAAAAATCGAGATACGAACGCTATCTGTTGGCGTTTTAGCGCTACCTACCAATGCCGTATCCACCAAGGGGGACACCTGGTTCATTCTTATAGATATTACACAGAAAAGTTCAGTAGTGCTGGGGAGGAAAGGTTCAATTCCAAGTGGCGTGGGAAGAATGGTTCATGTCTAACCGACGAAACCAAAAATAAAATATACGGGTCGAATAGAGAACCTCCTCCTTTTTGGTTTCGTCGGTTAAAACGGAGGAGGTTCTCTATTCGACGCGTATATTTTTTTTTAATGTATGATCACGCACAACTTTTCACAGAGCGGTTCGATTCCGATGATTCTTTTTTCATTGAATAGGGTGTACTTCGAAGTTAGTCCCATTTCAATTTTAACAACAGAATTCATCCATAAGGGTAGCAAAATGAAGGACATTAATCGTTCAGCCTCTGAATTTTGGTCCGTTAACCGATTCTATCAGGCATAACTTTGTATTGGGTCTTCCGATTTGGATGATTTTTTTTTTATTAGAAACGGTATACGTCATAGTTGATCATATTCTGATTTGGAATGAAATGATCCACCCCTATGGGTAGAAAAAAAGGGGATGATTGATTTTTCACTTGTGAACTTTGGCACACATATGTAGTTGACATTGGCAAACCCTCCTACATCCGTCAAAATGATTACATTCTATGGAAGGATGGAATTATATACAAAGTGGTGGAATCAACTAACCAGAACTTTCAAAATTAATTTATTTTTTATAACAATAAATAGTTAAAATAGAAAATCATATTATTTAATAGTTAATAGTTGAAGTAAGCTAGGTAAGTAAGTATTTTGGAAGTAATCAAAAATTAAGTAGGTAGGAATTAGGAGATTTCAGCAATAAAAATTTTAAAAATAAAAACTTTTTAACAAAAATTAAACCGACGAAAAAATCAATTGAAAGGCAAAAAATAAAATAAATCTTCTTAGTCTAAATGATAATTGAGCTCCTAAAGTAATGTGAGTAACTGATTTTGAGTCGGCGCCAAACAAACTAGCAATCGAATTAGGTAAAGCGTGAAATGATGGCAGCGAGATGCATGGCTGCGTTTTGATTACTTCTTCAAAGTAATATAATGATCTTCGATAATTTTTTGTTTGGCGCCGACTCAAAATCAGTTACTCACATTAGTTTAGGAGCTCAATTATCATTTAGACTAATAAGATTTATTTTATTTTTTGCTTTTCAGTTGATTTATTCGTCGGTTTAATTTTTTGTTGGAAAGTTTTTATTAAAAACCACGTGCCCGCTGCCGTGGGGCTCGCCAATCCTACAATTGCATAATTACCTTCTATGTTTCTCGGAAACTCTAGTCTCTCTCGTATTGTTGTCACTTTTGATTTGATGTGCATGTTTGTCATTGGAATATTGTTAACGTAGTGATAAGGGTCTAAAATGATTGACGACGAACAAGAGGAAGCTACCCAAGGACACCATCAATGCCCAGCTAAGTACCCTACCAAGGGTCCCCAACCAAGTGCTCCCGGAGACGCAGAAATAATAAAAACTTCCTAACAAAAAATTAAACCTACGAAAAAATCAACTGAAAAGCAAAAAATAAAATAAACCTTCTTAGTCTAAATGATAATTGAGCTCCTAAACTAATATAAGTAACTGATTTTGAGTCGGCGCCAAACAAACAATTATCGAAGATCATTAACTATGAAAGAAGTCATCAAAACGCAGCCGTGCATCTCGCTGCCATCATTTTACGCTTCACCTAATTCAATTGCTAGTTTGTTTGGCGCCGACTCAAAATCAGTTACTTACATTAGTTTAGGAGCTCAATTATCATTTAGACTAAGGTTTATTTTATTTTTTGCTTTTCAGTTGATTTTTTCGTCGGTTTAATTTTTTGTTAAAAAATTTTTATTTTTTACTTTTCAGTTCCGTATTTCGTCGGTTTAATTTTTTGTTAACCTTACTTCAACTATTACCAGTTAAACAATATGATTATCTACTTTTACTATTTGTTGTAATATAAATTATTTTCGTTGTTCTGGTTAGTTTATTTCATTACTCTGTATATCATTCCATCCTCTCATAAAATATACTGATTTTGACGGAACAAGAATAATGTCAGTAGCGATCTGTCATTGTCAACTACGTATGTGTGTGCCAATGTTCAGTAGTGAAAAATCAATTATCCCCTATTTTTCCACCCGTGAGGGTGGCTAATTCCTTTCGAAATCCAAATATAAGGTATACCCTATCTATTTAAAAGAGAATCATCCAAATCGAAGAACCCAGTAGAAGGTATGCCTGATAGAATCGGTTAACGGACCAGAATTCAGAGGGTGAATGATCAATATCCTTCATTTCGCTACCCTTAGGGGTGGATTTCATCTTTTAAATTCAAATGGGACCAAATTAGAAGTACACCCTATCCACTGAAAAAAGAATTATCGGAATCGGACGCCTCAGTAAAAAGTTATGCGTGATCATACATAAAAAAATATGATGGAAAAACATAAAATATACGGGTCGAATATAGAACCTACTCCTTTTTGGTTTCGTCGGTTAAAAATGCTCGAAAACCTCAAATTAAAACGCCTGTGGAAACACCAATACAAATTAGCTAAAAAAACTTGAGAGGTGTCAAGGGACACCCGGATGGAACGAAGTTCCTTTCGATTAATTAGTGAAGGAATTGTAATAAATTATTTTTTTTAAGTATAATAATATTTTATATATATATATATATATATATATATATATATATATATATATATATATATGATGAAGTCTCCTAGAGTAAAACACTCCGGAAGCAAAATACCTCTCCATTCGGATTTCCGGGCGACAGGTACTCGAGGGGACTCAACATTAAAGATCAATTTTTGCAACATCCGCGGACTCAACAAGAACATCAATGACGTCCACCATCACCTACAGACGAAAAAACCGGATATTCTGGCTCTAACAGAAACACAAGTAAACTCGTCCACCAACAAGGTCCATAAGCTTTGTCCTGGTTACGAACTCCATTCTCGATTCAGGTTCAAAGGTGGAGTCTGCCTTTACGCTAAGGCTAACCTTTCATGCCAGCGTGAAGAGAGTTTGGAACCGAAAGACTTTGATGTGATGTGGTTCAAGCTATCTGATACCAAACTGACTAAGTTCCTCTGCTGCCTTTACCTATCACCTAATGGACCTTCATATAACGACCTCTTTGAGTTTTTATCACTCAAACTGGACTACATTCAGGAGAACCATCCAACAGCTGAAACCATAATCGTGGGAGACTTTAATGTACATAACGCTGCCTGGCTCAAATTCTCTAACAAAACAGATGATGCGGGTCGTCAAGCCGAGGCCTTCGCCATCACTCATGGTCTAGAACAACTGGTCGAGCTACCAACCCGCATCCCTGATGTCAACAACCAGTCTGCCAATACACTAGATCTTTTCCTCACCACCAATCCTGACCCGTATAGAATAGAAGTTTGTGCCCCACTTGGAAACTCTGATCACACCCTCATCTCCACAACATGCTCTTTCCATTTACCATCGAGCTGCACAATACCACCCCGTCTCATGTGGCATTACAATTCGGCCGACTGGGAAGGTCTTCGTATGTTTTTCTCAGCGTTTCCATGGAAGAGAGTTTGTTTCTCTTCAGTAGATCCAACACGATGTGCTGAGACAATTTCTGAAATCATCATGTTGGGGATGCAAACCTACATACCGAATACCGAAAGAAGAACATCATCCGATAAGACCTGGTTTAACAGAAACTGCTCTAGAGCTGTGGCTTCCAAACAGGCAGCATACCATCGATGGCTAAAAATCCGGGCCCTGAGACCAGAGCAGCATATGTCGAGGCTAGAGGCATATGCAAAGAGACAATAGAATGCTCAAAAGATGCCCACAATGCCAAAATAAGATCAAAACTTGCTGAATGTCCTAACGGATCCCGTTCATTTTGGTCTTTCGCCAAAGCTGTGGGAAGAAACTTCACTTCCAGCCCATTTCCTCCTCTTACCAAAGAAGATGGAACACTAGCAACGACTGCCCAGGAGAAAACCAATATCTTTGCGCACCTATTTGCTGGAAATTCCACTCTGGATTTATCGGGAAAACAACCCCCGAACATTACACCTATTGACAGTCACATGCCCGAGATCACCTTTCGCCAACGTACTATCAGAAAGATTTTGCTGGGTCTCAACACCAACAAAGCCTGTGGATCTGACGGAATCCCGCCGATTGTTCTCAAGAAATGTGCCCCCGAACTAACACCTGTTCTTTGCAAGTTGTTCAACCACTCTTACAATTTGGGGTATTTCCGCCCAAATTTGGGATAATTGCAAGAGTACAGCCAGTCCTAAAAAGGCAAAAGGCCCTACCTAGCAACTACAGACCTATCGCACTGCTTTCTATTATTTCAAAGGTCATGGAAAAAGCCATCAACATCGAGCTCATGAAATATCTGGAAGACTCAGGAATTGTCAACGATAGGCAATATGGCTTCCGCCATCAGAGATCAACTGGTGACCTGCTCGCTTACGTCTCACATATATGGCAGCTATCTATTGAAAAGTATGGAGAAACTTTAGCTGTGGCATTAGATATCTCCAAGGCGTTCGATCGAGTTTGGCACCAGGGACTCCTCGCCAAGCTTCCGTCTTATGGCTTGCCCCCTCAGCTGGGTTCTCTGCTTGCTAGTTTTCTCTCAAACAGGTCTCTCCATGTAGTGGTCGATGGAGTTTCATCTGACACTCTACTCATAAATGCTGGTGTTCCGCAAGGATCTATTCTCGCACCAACACTATTTCTACTTCACATCAACGACCTGTTGAAAGCAACTTCATGTCCAGTACACAGCTTTGCCGATGATAGTACCCTCCATACCGCTTTCTCTTCCAGGGCCCCTATATCAGCCCGTGAAACCAGAAATGAACGAGAAAAAAATGTTAATAATATAAATATGGACTTAGCAACAATTCTCGAGTGGGTAGAACTTGGTAGAATTCAATGCAAACAAAACACAAGCATGTCTTTTCTCTAGAAAAGCCGATCTCACTGTGCCTAACATAACTTTGTCAGGAGTAACCATACCACTGAAGTCATCCATATCGATGCTTGGTATTACTATCAGCAATAACCTTTCCTGGGAAAATCACGTGAGGTCCATTGCCAAAGTGCATCCCAAAACTTGGTTTTTTGTTTCGTGCCAAGAGCTATTTCACCCCCACTCAGCTGCTTACGATCTATAAGGCACAGATCCGACCTGTCCTGGAATACTGTTCCCATATTTGGAGCGCGGCACCTAAACATATCCTGAGGCTATTGGATTCTGTCCAAAAAAGGCAATTCGTCTCGTTGGAGATGCCTCGCTTACAAACTCGCTCACTTGTCTGGAACACCGTAGAAAAGTTGGCGATTTGTCTCTATTTTATAGATATTTTCATGGGCGATGCTATTCTCAAATATCAACAATCGTTCCTGCTTTGGCAGTCTCTTCGAGACTAACCCGTCAAGTTCAGTCATCACACCCCTTCGTGGTCACTTTGGAGACCTGCAGAACATCACTTTCCAAAGACTCGTTCATCCAACGAACAGCGAGGCTTTGGAACTCATTGCCTAGGGAGGTGTTCCCCGAGGCATACAACCTCCAGAAATTCAAGAAGAACACCAACTCCTACCTTCTTTCCCTTGGTTCCCACGATGTTCTCTGAACATTACAGGATATCCCTTTTCGTGGGAACCAGAACATAAAAAAAAATATATAAATATATATATATATATATGCACTCTGTCTGTCTATTCTTTCGTACACGTCATGATGCGCGGAACTTTGTAAACACAACAGAGTGTGTGTATATTATGTATATATATATATATATATATATACTCTCTCGACTTCGTAAACACAACAGCGTATAGGTTAGAATACGCACGGCTTGCTAAATACATACGCATTGATATTGTAATATTAAAATACAATTTGCTTTTAAATTTATTAAAGTAACTTGAGAAACACACAATAATGGAGAGATTATAACGCGTATGACTTGGTTAGCACAATAGTAAAGAGAGGTTATAATGCGTACTAGCTAAAAATACATAAGCATTCATTATTGTCTGTATAAAATCTCTACTTACCTAACCCCATCAGCAATATCTGGAACTTGTGCAGAAACACTGTCAGGATTCATTATTGTTATTATTTTTTATTATTTATTTTGTACAAAAAACCTGTATACACTCAACAAAAATAATCGTCGCGACACCACACTGTTCAATGTGAAATAGAAAGACGAAACGAAAATAACTGGCTTGCTTTCTATGAGAGAGAGAGAGAGAGAGACATACAGAGAAACACGCGCACGCCGCACGGCTTATAACCATAGCGAAAGTCTCGTTACAACTTTTGGTCTTAATTTATTCCGTCTAGCCCTCTTTCGCAACGCGCGATAAGGAACTACGTTCCAAAAAAAACTATATTTCGCCAGTATCCCCATAATCACAGCTAAGCAGGGAGAGGACGAAACGATGACCAGCTTAACAAAAAAGAGCACGAAGAAGAGGAAGGTGGAGTCTTCAGTGGTGAGGTACTCGTTGGTTATGACATTTTTTGAAGAAAATAACGATAATGTCCAAGTATTCCTTCACATTTTATTCTTTTTACACGACAAGAATTTATAATTTTGAACTTTTTGAAATATATCTTAGTTAACGAAGAGTTCTCAAATTGGTTTATATCCTAATTTTACAATTTTATTCATACCCTTACTTCTATATGCTTTCTAACTTTCAGAAAGATTTTTCTCAAAACTAATTTTGCGCGACTTAAACCATTCTTCCCCTTGGTCTCCAACTACTTGCGCCATTACAAAAAATATTTCCATATCCTACTTGTCCAATATCTCTTTCAAACTTCTTTACATCGACGAAAAAAAAATTGTATACATATATGAATGCTGAAAACAAAACACCCTTCTTTGTGTAATCAATCTCCCAGAAAATATAAGAAGTACGTATCAGAACTTTATGAACGATGACGACATTTTTTCGATAATATAATATATATTTTTTACTCGTTTACCTGAGGCATTGTCGATGCCAACCTAAATTTGTTGTAAAAGTTTTGTGTTAAGATTACATTTGTAATCATTCTTGATAGGCCAGGCAATTTGGAATTATACTTTGAACATATTTAACTGACGGTAACTCTTCGAAACGTTTTCATATTGTTATCGCTCCATTCCAATTGATTTTCATTAACGAAAAAATATAGTATGTGACATTCCATGATTCACAATAGTGCCCATTCTAATTACCTCTTCAAATCTCCGTCTATGAACGCCGATGGGTAGAAAAAAATCGCTTTCTCTAGTGACGAGATTTTTTTCATAACGTTCAGTTAAGTCAGATGTTTTTTTATAAACGAGCAGCTTTGAAACCGTAGTCTCTTGGCGTAATACCAGTGAATTTTTATTTTTTGAAGTGTCAATCAGCCTTATATTTTAACCAGTGAAGCAAGTTTTTATACAGAACTCTCAGCATCAGAAGATATAATAGATACAGGTAATCATGTCAATCAAATTGGAATATAAAATAATTTCAGGAAATCCCACCAATCTTGAACTATGAACAAGCGAACCTTCACAATTGGAAAATATCGCAAATCAAGATATGAAACCCCTTTTTTCTCTTAACCCAAATGATTAGGATATCGGTATTATATCGCATAAAAAATCATTTTCTCATGAAAAATAAATAAGATACGCTATAGCTGCCGCCATCTAATTGTTTTTAAATTATAATTAATTGATTGATTTCAATCTCTGGTATATTGATACAACTCAGTTGATAGTATCTAGATATTAGGTATTGTAATCAGTTTGAACAGTTATTGTTGATCACTCAGTAGTGTACGTGCAACTGACTTCTGCAGAAAATGTATTCTCAGGTCGATTGTAAGTTTCCACTTTATAATTCTTTTTTCCTGGCTTCTTTGAGATCGGAGTTGATAAACCCAGTGGTACGAAAATGAAACAAATTAGTGGAAAACCATGGTCTAGAGCCTCCAGAATTTCAGATAAAAATAAAACATTACTTTGAATCGCTATATAATCATAATACGATGGCAAAAAAACATTCATTCAAATATCGAATCATGTGGATTCTGATATTGCTCACTGAGCTGTCAGAATAGTTTCGTGGAAAAAATGGATACCATAAGCAAGGTTTAAAATATCATCTTAGCTCGAGTGCCAAGTTCAGTTCGTGTGCATTAAGACATAATGGTGTACGATTCAAGAGTGAGGAATCATTTTGGGTTCTGATTACCACTGATGATCTATGGATTCATTCCTCAGCTACGAAATTGTGGTATTAATTTGGGGTACGAAGGACATTCCTGGTGACGAAAAATTGTGAAAAGTTTTCGTTGAAAGACAACTGTTTGTGTAATATCAAAAATGTCCAATGTGTCTCATTCAAAGATCTAACGCGTTCTATAGTCCCCCCTTGTTAACATTTGAACGGTTCGACGTATAACAATGGGACAACTACTGTTTTGAATATCACCGAAACTACTTTTTGAAATGTAAGACATTTAGGCCAACCATGAAGGTTTTTTTTCACTTAAAGACGCAAATGGCCTATACAGTGCTTCTCAAAAGTTCCTTCCCCCCTCTTATTTTTGGAACGATTATACATAAACAAGTGAAATTTGGAAACTGAATATTAAAGGTTGTAAACCTCCCTACTAGTGATGGTAGATGACGAAATCGTCAAAGATGACGTCACAAGGCCATTGTGACCAATAATTTTAAATGGAACCCTACGGCAAGCGACTCTTTCAAAAGGTATCGAAAAAACCTATTCAATGATACTAATTTCGTTTGTGTTTATGGCAGTTTTAATGGCTCATTAGTGAACATTAAAATTTAAATTCCATTCAGTATGATACTCATTACAGATTTAAGAATCAGTATCTACTCGAAGAAATTGCTCGAAGTGACCTCCATTTACTTCCTGACAGTGAAATATCCTATTTTTAAACTCTTCTCGTACTTTTGCAAATGTGTCTGCGGAAACAGCCTCACATTCTGCAACAATACGTTGTTTTAAAACGTCAATATTGTCAGGTTCAGTGGCGTTAACCTTCGATTTAAGGTACCCCCACAGAAAAAAATCCAAAGATATGAAGTCCCGTGATGGAGCTGGCCATTCCGTTGAACCTCGTCGTCCAATCCATCTACCACGATACTCCTCATCCAAATACCGTCTTACTGCACCGTAATAGTGTGGAGGCGCACCATCCTGTTGGAATGTTATTTCCAAATTGCCGAATTCATCTCGATTATCTTCCAAAATTTCAAGGATTAGCGGTTCTATTGCGTTTTGCAACAGCTCCAGATAAACCTCACCAGTTGAATTAGTATTTGAAAAAAGAGGCCCAACGATGTGGTTTCCCAGGATACCTGCCCAAACATTCACCTTCTGGGGAAATTGGGTATGTGTTCCACGAAACAGGTGAGGATTTGCGTCACTCCAATACCTCACATTCTGTGTATTCACATTTCCATTTAGATAGAAAGTACTTTCGTCACTAAAACAAATTGTTTTGACATAGTCTGGCTGTTGGTTAATTTTAGTTTCCATATTTTCACAAAATTCTAGTCTTCGGTCTGGGTCGTCGTCTGAAAGTTGATGAACCATTTTTAATTTGTATGGATGAAATTTGTTTTTTTCCAACACCCTGTGTGCTGTACTTCGACTGACTCCACAGTTAGATGCAACGTGAGTTGTTGAAGAAGTAGAATTAACTATTACTTCTGCCAGTATATAAATTTTTTTCTCATCAGAAAGTTGTGGTCTGCTAGATCGTTTCGCATCATTAATACTACCCGTTGTTTCAAACTTACGAAGAAGCTCCCTCAGATAAGTCCTCGAAACGGGGCGATCGGGAAACCTCTCATTAAAAATGCGTTCTGCTGCATGAATATTTTGTCCAGTTCCACCAAGAATTAGGATCGCTGCTACTTTATCACCTAAAGCACGTACTATTTCGCTTTTCGAAGCACTTAAACGTTCGCCTCACAACAGTTTAACAAATCATTAAAATGTACAAAAATATTAAAAGTACCAAAAGCTGGTAAAACAGTTGAATGTTCGATCAACAATACACAAATTATTAAATGTACAAAAACTTGGACAATTACAAAAACGTCGAATTAGGGAGACTAATAGAAACGTCAGCTTATTTGACAACTATCCAGAGGCGGAGCTAGAATTTGGAATTTAAGTATTACCTGATTTAATTCATCACAGCTTCGCGTTTTTTGAAAGCGAGTTGCCAAAACTGCCATAAACACAAACAAAATTAGTATCATTGAATAGGGTTTTTTGATACCTTCTAAAAGAGGTGTCGCTTGCCATAGGGTTCCATTTAAAATTATTGGTCACAATGGCCTTGTGACGTCATTTTTGACGATTTTGTCATCTATCATCACTAGTAGGGTAGTTTACAACCTTTAATATTCAGTTCCCAAATTTCACTTGTTTATGTATAATCGTTCCAAAAATAAGAGAGGGGGAGAGGACTTTTGAGAAGCAATGTATACTTGAAGTTATCGTTTCACACTCCATGGAACTTTTGTAGAAAATTGAAAAACCTACAAAATGGTTTTTTGTGCGACCCAAATCGGTGCATTTTCCACTGAGAATATTCCGGAAAACCTCTAAAAAGAGGCCATTTGTGAAAAAAAATTCAATTTTTATAAATTCAAATCTGGACAAACAATCTTTCGAAAAATGATAGGTAATAACAAGTAGTTCAACTGTGCGCAAGATGGTTTCTGTCCGATGTGTAGTTTTTGCACAATGGCGTTATAAACAATTTGTGGGCTTATCTTGCGAAATACGCCGATTTAAGGGAAATCGTCGTATTCAAATTTTCTAAACGACATCTGGATGTAGACATCAATATCTACAATTTGTAGATTTTGGATTTTCACCTGAGAGGTGGGAAAAATGTTGAAAATGTCACTGAAAGTTGCTCCAAACGCTTGAAAGTGCGCTCGAGGCTCAGTCGAGTAGCGAAAGGGGGGGGACGAGCCAGAGGAAGAGAGTGTATCACTGCGCGGCGGGTTGCTTATACGTTGGCGCATATTATATAAGTGCATATAGTATTGGAAAACATTTATCTGGGGTACGGACAGAAATCTACACGAGCAACAAGGAACGTGATGATATGATAATACCACATGAACAAGAGAGACGCACTGCTGTGCGCCCCTCCTGTTACCCCACCCGACACATTAACTGACCACGTGGCAATGCTACACAGCGCACAGCGAATCGACTCATTTCTTGTCGTGACGTCGATATCCCTTCCTCGAGCAGTGTTGCCGATTGGCGGGTAATTACCCGATATGCGGGTAATTTGACTACATGCGGGTAATTTTCGGACCCTACTTTCAGGCGGGTCAAATCGGAATATTTTGAGGAAAATCGGGCTTTTTTCGGGTAATTTCGTTGGTTCGAATCGTTTCTTTTCTACTGGAAAGAGATATGATTTCGAACGCACTACTTAGTACTAAGACCACATATTACAGAATTGAAGTTTACCTTTTTATAATTCTATGCCCTAGCACTGAGTTCTTTCTATGACATAAAACACATTTGTCTTGTGCTACTTGTTACTTGTGATGAAATGAAAGTGACTAGTGACTGTGATACTGTGATGTCATGATGTCAACTGTTTTCCGTATTTTCAAATGTTTTTTTCCAAATTTTAAATTTGTTTCATCATGGATAAATGGTTGACAAAGGTAGGTTCCTTACATATGAAGCAGTGAGTGAGCTTCCATTATTCAAATATATATTATTTTGGCTGATAACAGTGGGTAGTCTCGCAATTATTTCTATATTCGATTCTGTAGGAGAATAAGTTACAGTCTGTGTATTGATCCTCATTTGCTAACATACGTGAATCCGAGGAAAAAAAGAAAAAATCATTCAGTACTCGTTTTTTTTTTCTATTTCATATGGAAGATATTGATCCTCATTTCCTAACATTAGATTTAGATTTAAGAAGGAAAAAAAATACGTCTAACGATTGAGAGCGGATGAGAGCGGGCAGTGCTGTCGTTTTTAGTACAATTCACACCGATTTAGTACGCTAGTACAATTTCATGAGTTTTGGTACAAATTCAGTTTTCCTGTGAATTTCGTTAGTACAATTCCATTAATTTCAGTACATTTTAAATTTCCCTCCAATCAGAATACTACAGATGCTAGATACTCGTATTCTGACAAAAATTGAACGTCGCATGTAAACTGAGGAACGTTCGCAGAGATACGTCGACAATTGAAAATTAATTTTAAAAGAATTTAACAGTTATAAGAAGCAATACCGATGACCATTCTGTCCCCGTCCCCAACGTGCGCCATATTTTTGGGACACTTTATACGAGTGTAACCTGTTAATATGCGCTATAATCCCCGATACTGGTATATTGTCCGTAGTAGACAGGCTAAAAAACAAGCAAAAAAGTTAGTGTCCGAAATTGCCATATAACCCTCTTTTTTAAGATGGCGTAACGTGTCGTAAAAAGGCCTATATAATTTGCTTGTATATTTTTCGCACAATAGAAAGTCATCGTTGATCAGTGCGATTCTCAATGTTGCCAACATGATATGAGCTAAATGAGTGCTCTCTCTTTCCAACTATGTGGAGTCCCGAAATGTCAAATAAATTTTCTCAAAGTCAACGCAAAAGACTAAAATTTTCCTCGACTTAGTACATTTTCTTCAAATCTGGTACAATCTGTCATTAAGGAAACCTCAGCACTGAGAGCGGGTAATAGCGGGTAATTTTGACGAAATCGTGGGTAATTTCAAGTTTGTGTTCCGGCAACACTGTCCTCGAGCGAGTCGAGGAGAAATTGTAATGCTCTCTCAACATATAGCAAGCTATTCTTTACGCTCTCATGAAACCACCATACCCAAGATAAATACTTTCTGATACTGTATAAGTTATTAACTGTTTTTGCATACGTTTTAGTTTTTTCATTACTATTTATTACATCAGTTAATAGTGTGGCTAGTATTGAAAGGTAAGATACGTATCCGTGATAGTACTTTTATTGGTTAAAGTAATTAGCTTTTCAACAACATTCGTTTTTTTCGTTTTATACATATCCGTACATTTTGGTATTTATAAATAAATGTAAAACATTTTCCTAATAAATAAATGTAATATGTTCACTTAGAATGCAATATAGTCACTTACAATTATTTTTACAAAAAAAATCGAAAAAGATTAAGCTCCTATTTTCATTATTGAATCTTGCATCTAATCAAATAATTAATGCCATAGAAATACACAAAATTTAAATACGCGGTTTAAAGCATATTAATGCACATTTTTGTTTTCATCAACTCTTGTAACATATTTGTATAATTGTAAACTTTCATTAGTTAAATCCTCCGCTACTCGACTCTGCCTCAAGCGCACTTTCACGCCTTTGGAGCAACTTTCAGTGACATTTTCAACACATTTCCCACCTCTCAGGTGGAAATCCAAATTTACAAATTCTAGATATTGATCTCTACTTCCAGATGCCGTTTACAGAATTTGAATACAACGTTTTTCCTTAAAGCATTTTGCAAGATGAGCCCTTAATTGTTTATAATGCGATTGTGCAATAACTACAAATGGGACAGAAACCATCTTGCGCACAGTTGAACTGCATGTTATCATCTATCATTTTCCGCAAGATTGTTTGTTCAGCTTTAAATTTATTAAAATTAGGAATTTTTGAAAAATTTTTTAGAGGTTTTCCCGGATTTTCCGGGGTTTTCATTTACGAACTATCTTTCAAAAGGTTTATTTGCGTCTTTATTTAAGTATCAAAGTAGCCTCTACTTTTTCTCTATTGGTTGGCCTTATTGTGATTGCTCGATAGATGGCACGGAGGAGCACATCAACTTAAAACAATTCAAATTGCATGGAGGGTCAAGTAGCACATCTTTGCAACCATAATTTTTTTTAATTTCATTAATACGTTTTTTTACAATATGCATTTGAAATGTCAAGTATAAGTGCGGATCTGAATGGTTCCCTTACCTCGATAACTTTATTTGAGGACAATGGGACAGAAAATATTTTGAATGGTATACCGCCTACATTTTGAGAGAAGATATTTTACATTACTCGACATATCAACTTGAAAATTTCGAAAGGCATGGAGGTCGAGTGGCACATCATTGAAACGGTAATTCAATTTTACTTTCAACCATGGTTGTTCTACGTAATCAGAATTGCAATGAGAAACACGAAATATGGTCGATACAGGAAGATTCATGACTTAAATTTCATCATTTTTAAATTCGTTTCAAAGCTTGATTAGGTAGAGATTCCGAATCCACACAATAATCCAATCGTCGACCCAAATAATACCCAATTTATTTATTTCTAATGACCATACCATTTATTGGATTTGTAACTGATAATCAAGCAGTTACTAGAAAGTCTAATATGAAGTTACATGATTTTGTCGATGTTCATGTATGAATGAATATAACACTACTTACCTGCTCTTCTTATTGAAAACGATGTGCAACTCTACCTGTGCCTTTCGAAATCGCAAAGTTGATGTGCCCCCAGCGCCCTCTGTTGAGTAATTGTAATGTATCTTCTCCCAAAAAGTAGGATCGGTAATACTATTCAAAAAATGTGTTTAACATCAAACCTTCCAAAGTTATCGAGGTAAGGGTACCATTCAGATCCGCACTTATACTGACATTTCAAATGCAATTGTAAAAAAACATATTGACAAAATTCAAAGAAATTAGAAGATTTGAAAAGAGAATTGAGTTATATTTTCAACGATGTGCCACTTATGCTATTTTAAGTTGATGTGCCTCCCCGCGTCATCTATCTAGCAATCACAATGTATTTCATTTCAAAAAGTAGTATCGGTGATACCATTCAAAACGATTTTCATCCCATTGTTCCACGTCAAACCGTTCAAAAGATAACAGGGGGGGGGGTGGACCATAAAAAGCCGCACTGTATAGTGAACACGAAAAAAATCGATAATATCTCTAGTGGGCAAGTAAGTAAAAAAGCTCGGACACGTCTACTTAATTTTTCGAATGACGTCACGGTTTTTGAGCTTATGACGTCATTATAAATTTCTATATGTCTGACTTCGGTTTGGCGGGAAATTGAAAGAAGTTGACGGTGGTACGGAGGAATCGGTTAAATCTGAAGAAAAATGTGTGCATCGAGGACTACACATAACAAAGTCGCCTTATGAAGAAAACGTAAGATTTTAGTATTCAAATAAAAAGTCTCTTTGTATTTTTTTCAATCAAAGCAAATACTGAGAGTGATAAACTATTTTTTTAAGCTCAATGTGAATTTTTTCAATTGTTTATGTAACTGAGATAAATGAAATTGATCAATCTAAATCATCAATCATTGAAAACGAATGAAAAATCACTCATTACTGATTTAATAAAAAAAAAAAAAGGAGTGAAATTAAAAATTGATTACTCAGTTAAACAATTTGTAACCTTGAAAAGGGAAGGGTAATAAAATAGTTCCTTCCAAAACTAAACGAAAATTAAAACTGAAAATGAACTTCAGTAAAAAAGAAATATAATAATTTCTTTAGAAAACCTCATCCAAAATTGTATGCACAATTGTGCCTTTAACAATTTCAAGCTGAAGATAAAAATTACTACAAAGTTTGTTAAGTTAGCAAAATACTTCAATCTTGTTAGGTCGATCTTCAATTTGTCATATCATAGTACTGTCATGCTGGTGTTATAGGTAAACAAACCTCCTTGTACAAATTCATCCATTGAACGATGTAATGATGAATCAATGTTAAATATACCGCGGCGTGAGTTGGTCACGTTTTCAATTGATCTATTTATAATTTGATTGTTATTGCTCACCGATGGGTAGCACTGCATTGACAAGGTGAAATTTCAAAACATAACACAACAAATGAGATGGAATTTCGAAGTACTTTCTTGGTTTCATCATCGTTCAATGTCTAAAATGTATACCGTCATCAGCATATTGAATTTTGAAAAACGATTCATTCAATGACAACACTAGTGTCATGGCTTCAACAATAATTTTATCATTTTTTAAATCCCTGCTTGATATAAACAGTGGTGGGTGGAGGATTTCTTGCACAGGAAGTTATTCAATGTTTAACTTTGAATTGGTCTGAGCAAAAACCAACGGTAAGATCACGAAAGATCTTGCGACACTTATCAATGATGTCACGCCAATACAATGCCGCTCTGAGACACCCACCTTGATCTCAATTTGATACCGTTCCAGATCCAAAACAACGAATAGAGTTCGCATTCACTGATCTTTAGAAATATGTAGTTTTATAACAATTGATTTTCAATATCTGGCACTACCTCAAACCTAACCTACCATGTTCGTTCACTCAACTTATCCGTTATTCTGATAAAATACACAAATATACCTAGCCGTATGTCATTATTGATAATATTGTGAACTAAACGTCAATATGTAAATATGTATATGTATTGAAAACCTACAATAGAACTTCCTTTTTTTTTCGATCAATTAATCACTTCAAAAGAGTTCAGTTATACAATCATATCACATCATGTAAATCTATGTTTGAGTACCTACGTGATTATAACATATCTAGATCCAAAAAGTTCAATTTTCATTACCACTCGTGACATTTTCAGAAATAGGGTTCAAAACACCCAGAAGCCACTTTTTTGTAAAGATTTGATGAAAAATAACTTTTACTGAGGTTTTCTTAATTTTCCATATTTTTTAACCGACGAAATCAAAAAGGAGGAGGTTCTTAAGTATGATAACGCATAACTTTTCACACAGCAGTTCGATTCCAATTATTCTTTTTTCATTGGATAGGATGTACTTCAAAGTTAGTCCCATTTGAATTTGAACAAAAAAATCCATCCCTAAGGGTGGCAAAATGGAGGATATTGATCGTTCACCCTCTGAATTTTGGTCCGTTAGCCGATTCTATCAGGCATAACTTTGTTGTGGGTTTTCCTATTTGGATGATCCTTTCTTCATTAGATAGGGTATACCTTATACTTGATTAAATTTGAATTCAGAATGAAATGATGCATCACCATGGGTAGAAAAATAGGGGATGATTGATTTTTCACTTGTGAACGTTGGCACACATATGTCGTTGACATTGACTGATCCTCCTACATCCGTCACAATAATTACATTCTATGAAAGGATGGAATTATATACAAAGTGAAATGAACTAACCAGAACTTTCAAAAATAATTTATATTATATAACAACAAATAGTTGAAGTAGATAATCATATTATTTAACAGTTAATAGTAGAAGTAAGCTGGGTAAGTAAGTATTTTGGAAGTAATCAAAAATTGAGTAGGTATTAATTAGTAGATTTCAGCCACAAAAAATTGAAAAATAAAGAAATTTTAACAAAAAATTAAACAGACGAAAAATCAACTGAAAAGCAAAAAATAAAATAAACCTTAGTCTTAATGATAATTGAGCTCCTAAACACGATTACTTCTTCAAAGTAATATAATGATCTTCGATAATTCTTTGTTTGGCGCCGACTCAGAATTAGTTACTCACATTAGTTTAGGAGCTTAATTATCATTGAGACTAAGAAGGTTTATTTTAGTTTTTGCTTTTCAGTTGATTTTTTCATCGGTTTAAGTTTTTGTTAAAAAGTTTTTATGTAATATCGTATCATTGATGTGTTAGGAGAAAATATGAAAATGTTATGCCATGTCATTCTCCATTCGTTATTTATATGTTTTTTCCGAAGGAATAATGTAAGTTTGATAACATATCCAAACATTACTTCATCGTGGAATGAAAAAAAATTATTGGTAATTAATAACATCGCCCTTTGTTTTTCGCGGAGCGTGTTGATGCAGTGGTTCTTAAAATTACCACTAAATGATTACATTCAAATCACATGTACAATGCAGAAGGCGTATTACATAACAATATATTTCGGGAATTACCAAATTTTTATATACAATGTTCGTATCTCTATTACAAAATGTAAATAATCAATTCCGAGAAAACAACTTCAGTTGTTTGCATGTCAGTGTGTTATCCTTTCTTCTAACTTCTTCTTTTTTTCCAGCCATGTCGACAGAAACCGAAGGATTCAACGATGAGTCCATACGAGAACGTCTCAATGAAACGGGTAAGTTTTAGAAATTGTGTTTCATGTCAACCTCATGTAAAATCTAAATATATTGAGACATTCTCAATATCTGAATGAGTAAATTGTTCAAAACTTTCAACAAACCCAATTTTTTGTCTAATTCCTAACCGCCTTGTTGATAAGAGTCTTGTTTCGAATCAGATATTATGCCCACTCAAACATTTGAGTTTAGATAACACTTCTTTTACAAGCTTTTATTTAGTTTCACTTGTTAGTTAGTTCGTTCGTTAGTTAGTTTGGGTCAAATTTTGCAAGTGAATTTTGACCGATTTCTAGCGGTCCGATTAATTTGAAATTTGGCCGGTGTTCCGGTGACAAGGCATTATTGAATTTTTGTTAGAGAAAAAACAAAATGGCAGCTCCAAGATAGCGGACGATATTTGTAATTATTTGATTTGATTCAAAATTGGTATGTGGGGGTTTTCGGGGTGGGAGATTATGAATTTTTTGTCAATATTCATAAAATCATGATGGCGGCTCCAAGATGGCGGGAGAATTTTGTGATATTGATCCGATTCGATTCAAAGCTGTTATGTGGGGGTTTTCGGGGTCGGAGATTATGAATTTTTTATCAAAATTCATAAATTCATGATGACGGCTCCAATATGGCGGGCTAGTTTTGTGATATGGTTGGTATGTGGAGGTTTTCAAATACTATTCAAATGTCAAATCATATTACCTTAGCGCTGTCAAATGTATGTATTTTAAAATCCAAATATTGTAAGTATCCTTCTAGTTGAAGCAAATGAATATCGAAAATTTCACGTTGACCCCAGGTACGAGGTTGACAGAAATTTTTTGTAATCAACTCGCATATTAGAATGGCGATTCATGATCTCGATCATTAATCGCCACCATTAATACACTAGTTGAATTTTAATAATAGGCCAGTAGAAATAGACAATCAATTCACATCAATTCCAAAAGTTTTCAAACTTCAATGGAATGTTAGTGCATTAATGAAAACAAACTATGAAATTTTGCAGAAGTCTGCGATTAACGAAATATTGTTTTAATTGCAAAAAATATTTTCATGTTTTATTTTTGCACTGAAAATTGAAAAGTTCTGCAAACGAGACATACCGATAGTAATGATGTTTACAACATGCACTGAGTTTGCAACTTGTAAAAGTTACGGAACCTTGTTTTTTTCATATTTTTAGTTTTTAATTGTCATTTGTTAAAAAATGACAAAAGTTCTGCAAATTGGATAAGTGAATGGAAAAAAAGTATAACATATTCACGTACATTTGCAACCATTTCTGAAAAACGCATCATCTATTCATTAAATTTTCTTATCGACGCTGCCATTTTCGATACACACAAGCATTGAAATGATTACAAAAGTTTTCTATTGTGGTTGCAAATAAAGAGAATATCGGTCACAGTGGATATGTAACTTTGCAATCTCATACGAAAAACGGAACCTATTTATTCACTAATATAAATTTTTTGAATGTTTACAAATGCTGAAATAATTGCAAAAATTCTGCAAATTGCAGTTATAATTACGACTAATATTTTACGTGACGCAAAAAATTTGCAACCGTCATTGTTCAGCGGAACATTTTTTTTATATAATTGATTTGTTTTTTTTATGATTTGGTCATAAATTGTAAACATTGTGCAAATAGGTTTAAGATATATATTCGATCGACATATATCTACAGTGGTCCAGTTAAATACTGGATTATCCATCGTGTATATCTGTTAAATTTTGTACTGGTTTATTGAAATTGCATCAAAAAATGATACGGTTACGTAGTTAACCACTACAAAATTTCAAACTAATTATTAATCTTAGAAACAATCACTGTTTTCGACTAATCAGCGAAATAAATTGATCCCAACATTTTCGAATGCAATAATCGAAGGGTACAAAATTTTGCCAAATTCTGCTGAAAAAGTATTGGAAGACATTAATTTTTATATTGCATTAGAAACGACATACAATCATTCTCATTTGAAATTTTCACTTGTCACAACATGACTTTATAGCAATCAAAGAGAGTACAGTATTTTCATCATCAAACAGAAACATTGCTGAAAAATAAAAATTTGTGACATCTCAAATTACATTTTTACAGGTATTTATTTCTTGAATTATAATTTACTTTTCCACTCGACTTTTTTACTCCAATTGTGGTTTCGCATGAAAAATTTCATTGAATTCGAATGGAGGACTGAAATGTAATCGAAAGGTAAAAATCGTTTTCTTGATTCATATAAATTTTAAAATAAAGAGGGAACGTAACACAGTTGTAGGTTAAAAGTTTTATGGCTTTAGTTTTTTCAACGATTTTTTTGAACAAATGATTTAACGCATTTGTGTAAATTCGGGAACTTCAGTGATTTTTGGTTATGATGATTTTTGAAAAAAAAAGTGATATGACATGATGAATGGGAAAAATTAAGAGTTTACCGAATTCTTATGGGACCACCGAGTCCATACGAAAAATATCTCTTTCATGAAATCATTGGTTTTTGCAAAAAACCGATTTTACGATCGGAGAATTTGTATCTGATTGAAGACAGGAAGCTGACAAAATTGTGAAAATGGAAAACTTTTCCAAGACAAGCTTTTGTTCAGATGCAGTGAAAAAATAATATTTTGTTAGATGTGTGATGACCGGTAATTACAGACTAAGAAGTTTGTCATGCTACAAATTTAGTTTGAACACAGAATAACTTGCCTCACACATCTATTAAAACATTGTTCCATTTCAGTACATTTGAATAAATGTTAGTGTTAAATTTATTTCATTTATACCCCCTTAATTTCTGTGATTTTAACATGGAATCCATTATTCTAGACCTCAAAAACAATAGGATATTGATTTTAAAAAGAATCAATCGGACCATTAGTAAAAAAACCCGTGCGCCACCTTGAATTTTGACAAAAAATCCATAATCATCGACATCGAACACTCCTATACGAATGAAAACATAGATCACAAAACTTCATCTGCCATCTTGAATTCTTGAATTTAACTCAACAGGGTGAGGAAGAAATTCGACTGTTTCCTGTGACGCGCTATTGTTTGCTATTTTAATAGAACTGTACGAGTGTTTTTTAAATCTCAATATTTCTTCCATTTTGTAATGAATCAAGAAAATTATAAAAACGTGTCGAGAGATTCTCGATCCTCCATCAAACGTACTCAGAGATTTTTTTTTATGCAAGTTCCTAATTGTAATATGATGTTATTAATTCATATCGAAAACATTAGCTTTCAACATTGAATGATTTCACCTACCGTTGACGAGCTTTTTCTTTGTCGATTTTTAACTTGATAACACAATAAATGTCATTTATTAGGTATATAAAAAATCTTTATTATGCAGATAACACAGGTGTTGTGAAAATAATTTTTTTTTTAATTTCTAATGTTCCGCATTGTAACATAGTTTGCAAATTAGTATACTGTCACCAATTGGTAAAATGAGTTGTCTGCCCGATTTGCAGAACTTTTGCTTTTTTTGGTAGAGTACGAATACGAAAATATGTTTCTTTTGATTTTACCCTTGTTTCCGTGTTGCACTTGTAACCATTATTTGAAACTTTTGTAATAATTCCGATACTTATTTTAATAAATAGAAAATAAGAAAAAAAAAATATTTTATTTAAAAAAAAGCGTGGGGTGCATGGTATCAATAATTATATACTACATTACACACCTAGGGCAGTAAAGAAGGAAATGTCTCAGATCACAGGTAATTGTTGGCCAAGGCGATACCATGCACTCCACGCTTCTTTTAAAATAAAATAATTTTTTTTCTTATTTTCTATTTTTTTAGTTTGGTTTTTTATAAAAGCGTGTTTTTTTAGTTTTTTTTCAAACTATTATTTTATAATTTTTTTGCAAATAAAAACATGGAATAATCTTATCAAATTAGTGTATTGTCATCGGTCCTCGATAAATCTACAAAGTTTGAATGAAATCTGACCGTTCAAAGTGGGTCAAAATCGCGCCCAAAGGAGTCGGTTACAAACAAACATACAAGTGAAGCTAATATAAAGCGTGTAAAAAAAATCAATTTAATGAAAAAATATATTTTCCGTTTGACGCAAGAGGTTGCAAAGTGAAACTCTTCTCAAGAACATTATTTCAGGTAATTTTTCGAGTTTGCAGAACTTTGGAATTTTCATCAAAAAATTGGAATTATTAACAATTTTTTTTAGAAAAATTGAATGGTTGCAAATTTATCAGAGGATGTAAATTGCTATTTTTCAAAACATCGCAAGTTAGCAGAACTTTTGCAAATTTTTCGGCGCTAATAATGTGAAAATTCTTTAAATCCTGATTTTCAACATATTCCGTTCAGAAAAAGGGTTGCGAAATCAGACAATTATCATTGAACGTACTCTTCACTCTACTGAAGTTTTAAAACTTTTGTAATTATTATTAAATTTTGGGAAAATCATTTCTATCTCTACTGGCCTATAAAATTAATAGTTCGACAAACTTATTGTATACGTTTTAATACACGGCTTAAATAAAATCTTGTCTTTGAAAAAGTGTTTATTAGTTATTTTATTTATACTCAATTGATGATTTGAACTAAGGTTGAGGTACTGTTTGTATGTAGTTTCAAAATGATACATTTTCTCAATTGATACATCTAAGGAAAAAATTTGAAGATTCAGTAATTTGCCCTTCTCAGAGCAGATCACTAACTAACAGGGGGAAAGAAACCAAAAATATGGAAAACAATATATCGATACCTTCCCAAGAAACATTGAGACGTTGTATTTTTGGATAACTGTAAGGACGTAAAAAACATGTCACTAACATTTTTCGTACTGTCTCGTGCGTGGAATTTTTTCTATCCGTAGTTTTTCACACAAATTGCGTAAGAAATCAGCAGATGGAGATTTACGGTCTTCTGATTCAGAAAACTAAACGAAATATCAAAATATTAACGAATTTGTTAGACGTTTGGTATTTCCATAATAATAACATAAAAATTACCAATATTTTCAGGAGAGCGTTGTTTCTCATGGCCCCATCAAACAGCTGTCATATTGTGTTTCTCATACTGCTCTCATTAGAAAGTTACGCTATTGTGGTGTAAGAGACGTACCTACCCTGATTCAGCAGTTTACATAAACGAATCAAGTTCTGACTTTACAAAATTTCACTTGGAGTACCTCAAGGATCTGTTCTGGGACCTCTATCATTCATTATTTAATTTCATATTACTCCTAACACCTGTGATCTAAACCCAATCGACAATTTGAATGAATCAAATTTGTCCGGTAATACAATTATTGAAAAAGGACCTCATATCGGCGATAAGATAACAGGCAAAAACACTCACACAAACAAACCTGAGAAGCGATATTCAGCGCCAGTAAACAATAGACATGATGAAGGAAACTTTGTATCATAACGTCGATCATGGATTTACGTAGGTCGTTGTAAACTTACGTCAACTTCAGACGATATAAAAAATTACTTGGAGAGAAGGATACCGGGAGAGGAATTTACTGTTACAAAACTGGACTGTTTAAGACGAAACTCATCTTATAAAGTGGAAGCAGTTTTGGAACTGCAGAATCAACTCTACACTCCAAGTTTTTGGCCGAAAGGTGTGACTGTGGAAAGATTTCAATGTCGAAACAAACATTATCAAGTAAGGGAATTCTAACCCCGTACAGAATATTTGAAATGACATAATCAGGTTACTGTGTGTAAATAGTCAATGCATAACAAATGAAATAGAACAGTTTGAGATGATAATTGAAGAATATAACCCTCATATTATATGTCTGACAGAAACATGGTGTTCAGAAACTTATGTTAATCTTGTATGTTTTGATAATTTTGCACTTGCAAGCTATTACGTTAGACCCAACCGTATACATGGTGGAGTAATGACATTACTCCGGAATGATATACAATTTGATAAAATTAGTTATAATGACAAATTTTCAATAAAAATGCAATCAGAAAACTGTGCTGTACAAATTTGTGGAAATAATGTGAAATATTGTATCACTGTAGTCTATAGACCGTCAGGTGCTGACATAGAAATATTTTTTAAACAAGTCTCTGAAATGCTTACTGTACTGTATAAAACAATTTGATAAAGTTATATTTTGTGGTGATCTAAACATTGACTACTTGAAGGAATTTATCAACAAAAATGATATCCTAAACATTATGCAGTGCTACCAATTAAAAACCCAAAACATTGAACCGATTAGGGTATTTAAAAATATAAACGGTCATCTTTCAGTATCCAAACTTGATTATATATTCACAAATATTGATAACGAAGGTTACTGTGAAACTATACATAACTCAAGTTTGGGAGACTATTTTGGCCTGATGATATGGATATTAAGTCAAGAAGTACTATTAAGCCTGTTAATTTAGAAACAAATTATGGCTAGACAGTTGAATGAATGCAACACGACGATTTCTCTGATATTTTTAACTGTAATAACATTAATGAAATGTTCTGACTGGAACTATTAATGTTGTTATTGATAAGTTCTGTCCATCAAAAAACAATTAGTAAACAAAGAAGATAAACTTAAAAATAAGTGGTTTACCAGAGAATCATTCGAGTTACGTAAATCGCTAAACAATCTATATTGGCTGAAGCAGAACTTTCACGATGAAAAATTTGAAATTGAATATAAACTTCTGCATCAAACTCATAAGAACAAACTAAAAACAGATAAAAAGTTATATTATCAAGAAAGTCATTGAAAATAAAATAGATCCTAATGAAAAACAAAAATATGTTTGGAAATTAGTTAAAGAAAAAACCGGAAGAAATGATAATAATATAAGAGAAATGAAATTGAATATCAATGGGTCAATAGTTGAAAGGGACCTTGCATTAAAAGTGCTGACAATCATAACTATAAGACAAGGCATGGTAATCTTCTTCGCATACCGCCTCATCGGAAAACTTTTTTTGAAAAGAGTCCATTTTATACTGGCATCTATAAGAGAAATCCAAAATTTTAATGTATTCAAAAAATCTCTCAAAGATCTCCTGTGGCAATACTCATTCTATAATCTGAATAAATTTATGGAATGTAGCTTTTAACACAATTGTATTTATTTATATATTTATGTATGATATAACATATTTTATGTATTCTCTTTTCTCTACTGACTTTCCCTAATATCATGTATCCATTACACCATACTTGTATGGGGTAATTCTTGTCAACGAATATCTGAGTACGCCTGTATATCTAATAGTAGAGGAGACCGTGGGAGGTCAACCCTCACCGATCTGATAACTCGACCTTCACCGATCTGATAACTCGATGAGACATATTTTTTATCAAATATAATTTATAAACAAATATGCCTATGATAACTTGCCTATCGAAAAGTGTTCATAGCTATTTTTAATTGAATTAATTTTAAGCAATTTTCTTTCATCACCTTCACTCTTTTGATAACCGAATGAGTTTCACCTCAACTGATAGTTTTTAACACACAGAATATGCCTACTAGGTAGGCTTGCCTACTTATTTCTGCGCATGGCTACCTGGCAAGCAGATGTGAACAGGTAAGTCAATATAGGTAACTACACCGATCTGTTAACCAATCGAAATTGATATCATAGGTAAGATAATTTAATTACAAAACCAATCGTATAGGCTTGCCTGCAAAAAATCGCACATAAAATATTATTGCCAAGCTATGAAGTTTTAGAATTTTAGCTATTTGATAGGTGCGAGAGAGAAAGTAAAGCGTCCGAGGTCCGTGTGATAGAACAGGACACAACAGGACACAACATAGCAGCTGCACGCTACCTGACCGTTGAATGTATCCGAGTGCGCATGCTCGTGTACATGTGAGTGACAGTGACAGCATTTATTTACACTCGACAGTAATTTTGAAATCTTTTATATGCTTTGTAATAAACGCTTTCAACAACATAAATGTATTAAATTTTATTTTTCTATATTGATGATTTTTTAAATTTATTATACTAAAATTTTAAAAGTGACACTTATTCTTTCCCGCTTTACGGCATTTATTTGATTTCAAATAATAAATAAATTATTCTTTATTTAATTTTAAACAAAAAATATAGATTTTTTATCATTTTTGAATTTTATAATTTAGCTTTAAAATGAAAAAAAAAATGTTGAATTTTTATTTTTTATTAATATATTAAATTATTTATTTTTGATTATTTCATAGCTGTAAGTATATATAGTGTGAAATAATACAAACATTGTGATCTAAATTAGAGTTATAATAAATTAGAGTTCAAAATTAAATAAATGCTGTCACACATTTGATAAAAAATATGTCTCATCGAGTTATCAGATCGGTGAAGGTCGACCTCCCACCGGCTCTTAGACTATAAATAATGTTTCTTAGTGATGATCTGTGACTTTTTTTATATATTTCGATGTTTTTTTGTATGTGTTGTTTATACTTCCTATAATAATTTACTTTCACTTTTGAATATTTTTTTACTGTCATATTACCTACACTTTAGTATTCGAATGACTTGCCAAAAACATATTTGTAACTTGGTCAAATGAATCTATCTATCTATCTCGAATCTTACAGTAAATTTGGTATACGGATATGAAATAAACCCCTGTGTTGGGTGCAAAAAATCAGCACGGAAAATAAAATGCAAATGTGGCCTCAAAGATTATCACGCTCCTTGACCCTTGCAATTCCGGACTTGAATAATCAATCAAAAAACATATGGAAGACAATCACACGCTAGACTTTTATATACACGCAGTCTCGAAGGCTGGTCCCAGACGATTTCGACTGAATTATTAATCGTTATAAAATACTTTCCTTTTCGTATTGACCTTCTTGACGCTTGTTTTGTCACACTACAGTAATAAGGGGGGGAATGCGGCATAGAGCAAGACTGAAAAATAATGAGCAGAAAATAAATTCAAAATGATGTCTCAATTGTTCATAGGGTGCCGAACCATGTACCGAGTGGGCCAAATTGGACACTTTTAATGGGAAAGTCCTGTTTTCAAACTATATAGATGAAAACTGATGGCTGTGTCTGAGGGTCAATTTTTCTAAATACCTCTGATGTGAGACTGCCATTATTAATGAATGGGCCGATAATTCTACCCCTAAGAACACCTGCCCATACACTAAATCCAAATCTTCCTTGACTTCTCTGCTCCACAATAGAATGAGGATTTTGTTGTGCCCAATTGCAGCGGTTGTATGCAGGAATATACAAGTTGTATCATTTAAACAAATGATTTTTTCATTAATAACTATTGATATATGATTTGAAAAAATAAATTACTTAAACCATTGAATTCTACGTAAAAAAGTGCTTTGGAAATGTTTTCATAGAAACAAAGAATTTTCGACAGGAAAAAGTTACAGCAACTTTTTGAAAATACACATTTTCGAAAAACATGCTGTAGCTCAGAAACGATGATAGATATCGATATGCGATCAGTTTTCATCTCTCTAGTTTGAAAACATGACTTTCCCTTCAAAAGTGTCCAATTTGGCCCACTCGGTACAAATAATAGACAAATTATTTGTGACAAAGCCTTCTGATAATTCTCTCGGATTATTGATAAAAATGTGACGAAAATTTGAAACTTTCTCCAGACAGTACAAAATACAATATTATATTATATATTTTGGTGTGTTCACCGTTTGAGTTAGGAACAATGCTATCCTAAATTTTTGATTAAAAAATTATTGTATTCTATTAGTGAAAGTTCACAAACTAAAGAAAAAGTACCGTTAAATGTCAAATATTTCAAACTACCACATGTATATGGTCTGACACCACAACAACTATGCAGAGTCTTAAAATATGGAAATTCTAAAATTAGCATGAAATGCGAAAATACAATACAACATTTTTATGAGACAAAAAACAAACACACCAAAAGCTCTGAAAACCAACTTATTCACAAAATACCAAGTGCTGAGTGTGACAAGTTGTACATAGGGCAAACAGATAGGTATTTGATACAAAGGATGACAGAACACAGTAGGGATTGTATAAGTATGCACAAGCCAATTAAAACAATAACAATTCTACAAAGCCTTGCAGAACATTCTAAATCATCCCTTCACACTTTTGATTTCAATTCAGTTAGTATCATTGGACAACAAACAATATCAAAAAAAGACTCCTGAATGAAATTATTGAAATAACCAAGTATGGAGAAAAATGTGTTAACAAAAGTTCTGATATCAAAAATCTAAACTCCTCGTATTTGAACCTAATAAAGAAAATCAAACATAAACTGTGAATCATTAACGGAGGACTTTTTCCAACTCTCCCAATTTCTTTCATTAGTCTTTCACATTGGAAAGAAACGATTCACCACCAGTTCAGTTTGCTCATTTCATTGTGTCGGTGTTAACGTCTTTCATGAACCTGTGCATGTATTTATATTTTATGTCAAAGTTATTCATATTACCACTTCTGAACTCGGAAAGCCAATCTAAATCATCAATGTTAGTTTTCTGTACACTGTTTGAAACGTTTTCATTTAAACGATCGTCATTTCACATAATGTATTGCATTTTTATCAATTCTCCATTTTAATATGTATGTTTTTGTTCTTACACCTCAGAGTCCTGAAGATGAAACAATAAAGTTTCGAAACGTCGACAATTTAGCGGTTTTCTTCAATATTCCGACCCTAATTTTCGCCAACCAACAATTGAAATCATATTCAACGGTCGCTATCCTATTCAACTATATATTGCTTCACGTTCCACATGTCGTCGGGTTATTTTGTATCGGCTAATGTCTTTAGCCTACCTAAATTTAAAAAGGGATATACAACCCTTAAAGGCAAACCTTCATGTTTTCAATTGTTTCTATTATGAACTCTTGACTATAAATAATAATAATTTTTAACCCATAATTTTTTCATCTCCATAATTTTAAACTCCGCTGATGATGAACCTATAGAGGTTCGAAACATGTCTAATCGATGTTTTTACCTTTTCCACATTTAACTAATCGATTGAATATTAAATTGTGGAGACGACTTTGAGTTTTTCTACTTCTAAATATATATATATATATATATATATATATATATATATATATATATATATATATATATATATACAGAGTGGCCACTTTTTTAATGGGATTGTATTGGTAACTTTTAAACCATAACAGTTAGAAGGTCGATCAAATGGAGAAAAAGTTGCATTGATAGAAGCATTGTCAAGCAGTTCAAACTAATCAAGATTATCAGGGCCGGTTATTGAGATATCATAAGAAAAGTAAATTCTGTCATTTTGATTTTTCTTTTTTTCCCACTTTATTTCGAATATTATCAAAAAATGTCACGAAAGTTTTTTATTCGACAGTAAATTATCCTCAATTTGACATAATCAGATTTCGTGTCCAACGTTTCGTACGCTGTGGGCCACCCTTAACCTCATTTTTTTCAATACGGACCCGCATATTTTATGACACTCTTCGAAAAAACGTTTAACGTTGAATCCAACGATATATCATACAATGTCATTCAAAGTTGATTTTCAGGTGATTTTGACCCTTATCCAAATTTCTTTGGGTCGGATCTGTATTACATTTAGGTACCTTCAGTTTAATGCAACATGCAATACATTTTGATAAGAAAATCAACTAACTCATCTTCAACTGCATGGAACGTAACAGAATCAAAGCAAGAAACAAGTAATAATTATTTACAAATTTCAAGAGGTGAAAAACCTAATTCATAATAATTAAACGAAACTATCATTTAATGAAAGAAAAATCAAATGATTATTGGAAAGTAAATGATGAACATTAATGAAGTAAGTGTTCGAAATGTCCAACATTTTGTAGAATGCACTTTGCGGTTCTGGAACCCATACTTCTTATACATTTGCTTATTTCGTCTCCTTGAATACCTTCCAATACATTCTCAATCTTCTCGCGAAGAATCTCTATTGTCGGGTTCGTAGTATCATAAATTTTATTTTTGAGATATCCTCACAAATGAAAATCCAGCGGATTCAAATCCGGAGATCTGGCAGGCCATGCTAATGGACCTCTTGTTCCAATCCATGAATCGGGAAAAGTTCGATTTAGATAGTCTGTGACTATTCTTGAGTTGTGTGGACCACATCCGTCTTGTTGGAACCATGAACTATTATGCCGATACCGTATAGGAAGATCGTCCAACATGTCTTCTATAAAATCTACATATTTTGCTCCGGTTAGGTTGCCGTCAATAAAATAGGGTCCCAGTAATTTATTAATCAACAAACCGCACCATATGTTCAAAGAAAAACGATATTGATGTCTAACTTCATGAATTAAGTGAGGATTTTCTGTGGCATAAAAATATTTGTTCCTTCGATTGAACTTGCCAGAATTTGTGAATGTCGTTTCGTCTCCCCAAATGATATTGTGCGCAAAATTGTTGTTATTCCGCACCTTCCGTTGAAACCAATTACAGAATTGCAACCTTCTCTCAGGATCATTGCGATATAGTTTTTGCACGGCTTGGTATTTATAGTCATGGTATCCGTGTCTCTTGAGTATTTTATTAACAGCACTTTTTGATAAATTGCATTTACTGGCCATAGTTCCCGATACTATTCCTGGATTCATTCGAATTTGGGCCAAAAATGTCATTGATAGGCTCGTTTCGTCGTACATAAGGACTCCTAGGTTTGATGAATGAATTATGTGCAAGTAACGTTGTAGATAAACGTCGAAACATTTTAATATTTGGTGTTGTTCTTTCAGGATATAATTCACCATACCTTTGTACGAATTTCTATCTAGTTTTATGTACACTTCGTACATATCTCTCTTCTCTTCATTTGTGTATCTTACCATATCGAATAAGTTGAATTGAAATTACTCAGAAAAGTATTTAATGACGAGTTCTTGTGACACAATAATAAACGAAGTGACAAATAATATGACATTTCTTGTTATGTTCTTTTTTATCCACGGCCTACTACTTGAAAATAATACATTCAATAAACCTAGAGTTGTGTGTATGCAAGAAAAAACAAGTCTATCAACGATATCAATGTTCTGATCCAAATTCAATTGAACCCAGAAAAAAAATCGAGAACTGTGGTCAGTGAATGCAATTTATCAAAAACTGCTGTTAATAAAATAGTCAAGAGACGCGAATACAATGATTTTAAATTTGAATACCAAGCCTTGCAAAAATTATATCGAAATGATCTCAAAATCAAGTTCGATTCTGTGATTCGTTTCAACGGAACAAATGACAAATCCAACAATAATGATTCCTCGCGAGAAGATAGAGAATGTATTGGAAGGTATTCAAGGAGACGAAATAAGCAAATGTATAAGAAGTATGGGTTCCAGAACCGCATGGTACATTTTACAAAATGTTGGGCATTTCGAACACTTACTTCATTAATGTTCATCATTTACTTTCGAATAATTATTTGATTTTTCTTTTATCAAATGATAGTTTCGTTTAATTATTATGAATTAGGTTTTCGACCTCTTGAAATTTGTAAATAATTATTACTTGTTTCTTGCTTTGATTCTGTTACGTTCCATTCAGTTGAAGATGAATAAGTTGATTTTCTTATCGAAATGTATTGCATGTTGTTAATTAAACTAAAGGTACCTAAATGTAATACAGATCCGACCCAAAGAAATCTGGATAAGGGTCGAAATCACCTGAAAATCAACTTTGAATGACATTGTATGATATATCGTTGAATTCAACGTTGAAAGTTATCTCGAAAAGTGTCATAAAATATGCAGGTCCGTATTGAAAAAAATGAGGTTGAGGGTGGCCCAGAGCGTACGAAACGTTGGATACAGAATCTGATTATGTCAAATTGAGGATAATTTACTGTTGAATAAAAAACTCGCGTGACATTTTTTGATAATATTCGAAATAAAGTGGGAAAAAAAGAAAAATCAAAATGACAGAATTTACTTTTCTTATGATATCTCATTAACCGGCCCTGATAATTTCGATTTGTTTGGACTGCTTGACAATGCTTCTATGAATGCAACTTTTTCTCCATTTGACCAACCTTCTAATTCTTATGGTTTAAAAGTTACCAATACAATCCCATTAAAAAAAGTGGCCACTCTTATATAATATAAAATAATTTTTAATCTGATTTTATGAACATCCTGTTCATATTTTCAAACAAATCAATGAAATTGAACTTCTACTTAAATCAAAACATTAATTTCAACTATAAATATGATTGAAAAGTAAGTCATGGTTAGTAAAACCCTGGTACAAATCTTAGCATTAGTTAGACATTTCGGAAGCTTCTATTTCAAATAATGTTTCCGCTAAAATACTCTTTTATTCGATGACTGCCAAATGATCCTAAGTAGCATTTTTAGTGGAGGGAACGTAGCGGCCACAATTCTGGAAAACTTTGAGGTGTTTGACTACAACCACTGCCATGTAATATACACGGTTCTATCAAGCGGCGGCTACCAAAATGGGGAACACTTTTTTGGTGGCCGCTACGTTCCGATCTACGTTCCTGGATCTCAAGTTGTGGTCACCTGGCAAAAACGTGGATATGTAGTGGCCGACACTAGACACGTTGAACAACTGACTGCGTTTGTGTAAATAATATGTAGCTCGATCTCTGTTCAGCAACTTATTTTTATGATAAATGTTTCTCGTTCTTCCATTTTGCCTGATTCATTTCTAATACTCGATCAACTATAAAAATATATAACATGTAAACATACAAACGCGTAAGTATATTGAATTTGGATACTTCTGATCGGGATAAAATTCAAACGATTGCTGTAGCTCGATTGTGAGCACGCGCCATCTGAATACTCTTTATTCAAGGAAAACATTATAATTTTGGAATTAACTCGCCTCTGAAATTATGTACTTAAATCCCTCACACATTGTTCTACCAATCTTGGTTAGTTGAAACAAATACTTACCTACGTGATGAATTACTACGTTTGATGCAGTGCTGACGACAAATAAATCTTCAATGAATATTTCGATCGTTTCTCTAATAATGGCGACCCATCATATTCCTGTAAATATGGCGGCTTTTGGAGAATATAACTTCAATGTGTCAGAAAGTGTAAATATACCACTCTAAAGCTCCTGCCATCATAAAGTGCCCAGTGGAACTAAATTATTAACTTTTCCACCACTGGAAAGTAGCACCCACGTCGCAGGCCCATGGCTCACCACATCAAAGTTATAACCTAAAAATTATAATAGGTCTTATACCCTAAAGGGTCGAACTCGTCGGGCTATTATAATCCGCCACTTCAAAGTTATAACCTCGAAATTGCGGGTACATGTTCATTAATTGTTAAAAAAAGGACATGTAGCAACTATAGTGGATTTATGCAGCTCCAATCAACAATTATCAAGTATCAAGTAACAATTAACAAGTAATGAAAATGATGGCATTTATGCAAAATGAATTAACAATTGAGGTATAAATATTAAGCAGGAGCACAAGTCAGAAATTAACCTTTTTATACAAAATCAAGAAAAATTGTCTATTAGAAACGCCTAACCCATTTTATTTTGAATGAATATCATTCACGTAACAGGTAAAACGAACTTTCTGTAAGCCACAATAAAATAATTTGAGAAAACTTAGGTTAGCTTTCGTCATCGCGCGGAATGATGAATTTTGAAGGTTATTGTAATTTGTAGTGACTTTTATTAAATGCAAACTGTGGCATCAATTATGCAGATAGCAAGAACGTGGCAACCATCACCACATATCACAATCAACTGCCTGCCACATTGAGGGTTTTATGGAAGTTACCAGAACGTCACCGAAACATCATACTCTCTTGAAAGTGACTGTGACTTCTAAGTTATATTTACCGCACCGGTTATTTTCCACTTTTAAGTTTGAAAACCTTCAAAGTGATTTGCTCAGTGGCCATAATACATACAAAATATTTTTGTATGTATTATGTTTTAAGGTTATGATTAACTTAAATGAAAGTAAAACATAAATTCAAATCGTTGTGGTTCTGAAATATATCGTTATGCATTAGTGTAAAATTATTAAAGTACAAATCCATTATGAATCTGCAACACTACAAATATACGAACATATATATGTATGCGCCATCTATCATTGGGTTAGCGAAATACTGAATACGAGATGGCTCATATGCGGGCGACATCTATCCGTAGGTTAACGAGATAAAGTGGGCGGAATGAGAGTAAGTTCCAGTTCACGTCGGGTGTGACTCTGCCATCACAGGTGGCGCTTCGATTGAAATCAACGCTCACGAGCAGTTAGCTGTTTCCGACTGGAATATTGTACTCACTACTCCTCGCCAGAGGGCGACCTGTGTACTGAACGAGAAAAACTTTGAATATTAGTTGATATGAATAATCTCAGATGGCAGCTCGAGTCAATATTTATCAAATAATGAAAGCCTTGTAATAGCATTGTTTATAGAGAAAGAAGATTCTCTATAAACAATGGTAGTAGCGATAGATTGATCCATCCTTGAGAACCATCTGAACGCTAGTATGAATACCTAATGAAAATTACAAAAATAGGAAAAAGTTTGCTGATTGATTATTGTTCCTTTCACAGCCTCAATGCCTAAATGTGTCACTAGTAATTTTTTATTCATTTTAAGAATCTCCAACATGGAGAGTTTGTCATAAATAAGTCATTTTTGATATTTTAAGGGGTTATCAGTAGGGACCGTGCAAGATAAGTTTGATCCCATCTGCTGGAAAAAATTTAAACTTTGTGGGGAAAATTATATTGCTATTGCATTACAATTGTCTTTAATAATGTTTTTATTAATTAATAAAATTATTTTTCGTGATGGCTTCATCAAAAGTATCTTGCTGTATTCGTGGCTGTTTAAATAAGGCTTATAAAAATTATAAATTTAATATACATTTTATCGTTTCCAAAAGAGTTCATTAAACGCTGTACATAACATATAAACGTTAACAGTGGATAATGCAGCGAAAAATTACTTCTGAGTAAATTTATAAAAGCTAAATTAAATAATAAATCAATAGTAATTCTAAATCCCTTGAGTTCATCGAAAAATTTACAAAATGTTCGGCCCATACACTACTTAGGATTACTTCATAATGATGAAGCTGGAAATAAACTTGTTATTCTCGCACCTTTATCATGACCTGACGATGAGAGGGTTTGTCCCATTTTTGAAAATTATTAGTTTCAGACGCTGCTGACTCTGGAGAGTTGATAAATGCACTGCAGCACATATTATATGTTTACATTGCTGTGATAAATCTGCCTTGCAAGTACATGTGGCACGATTAATGTCGACTGTTATCAAGCTGAAAATAAAATTCTAAAAATTATAAACTGTTTTAATGATTTTATTAACACTGAAAATAACAAACGTCTGATATTTTTTAAATAAATTCGACATCATGAAAAAACAATACAATTATGTACTTGCAAATTCTTAGGTATTCTTTACGTGTATTTTTCAAATTTTGGTTCTTATTAGCTTCAAGGAACTTTTCAATAATAATCAAATTTTACCTGTGATATCCACGAATCCAATTGTTTGTTATTTACAAAAAATCAATTTTTTTTTTCATTAAAATATTCCTAGAACACTTTATTGCAATGTTTTCCCCACAAAGTTCTGATATTTGAACACGAGAGTGCTCCACTTTCGGCAGTAGTGCTGCCTCTACAGTTCAAGCTCGGTTTCTATTGGTCCATAAAATATTTTCCATCTTGTATATGAAAAAATCTAGTTTCTAAAATAATAATTAAGAAAATCCGCAGCAAGTGAAATATTTGGCAATCCACATGAAAACTGATGTTATGTAAAACTCAATCATATATAAAAAAAATATTCAGCAGCAGAAGCTTAGGCACCCCATCCCTCTCCAATAAAAGAGAAAGATCAAAGTGAAAGCTGGTGAGGAATGATGTTATAAAAAGTACATATTTCCATGCACCGTATTTAGGAAAGTTTGTGCATAATATGGATTTCGTTTTCTATATTTAAAAATATGCCTCCCCACTAGACTATTTTCGCTGAATATCATAAAGAAATGAAGAAATGCTTAAAATCTTTCGCGATGCCAAGAATTATTTTGACTCGAGATTAAAATACCCCAATTAGTGAAATTATCTGAAATAGTTTTGTAAAGAAACTTCAAATAATATGTACAGTTTCAAGTAAAAATAAATAAAATAGCTATTGTCATACTATAGTTCATTATTGTTTTTATTTCTTAGTTACAGTGTACTGCCCGCGCGGTCCATGAAGTGCACGTTATGGCCCTCGCGGGCATAAAGACACAAAAACATTTTTTTATTAACTTATTAATAAGCTTTATTAATAACATTACAAAATATGAAATTAAAGAATTGTGTAAATATCTGCTGAACATTATTCAGTCGAATTCAAATAAAACTGGCAATTCTGGAAGAATCCGGTGATAGTTAGATTGCCTGCAGAAAACATTGATTCATGTTTCATTGTTTGGGTATCAAGTTTCTGTGGGAAAAACCAGATCCAGAAGGTAAGCTTGCCAGCATCCCTGAAACTATTTTTTTTAAGATATACAGTCCTCTTAATATCCTTCAGCAACCGATGTACTCTTCCTTCCACCATGGCTCTTCAACGAGGTCATACTAGCTCCAGCCTTTTCCAGAAGAGTTGCCTTTTCCAGGCAGTGACCTGAATACTTCTCAGGATCACTCAAACCCAGATATTTCGCAATGATGAACGGGTTTTTTCCAAATATGTTTTTTCCAACTGGCTGTACGCGAACTTATCTATAGGTCAGAAAATGTTTTAACAACCACGTGGCCATAGAGACATGCCAACAATAGTAAAAACGCATTTTTATCGATTTTTGTCTCTGGTTCGTTCACCACAATAACTGATTTTTTATCTTCTACGTGAATAACTAACACATTCACAAGTTCTTGTCGTCGACATCCACCAAATACACCAAATAATAATGCAATTTTGTTCATTAAACTCATTCGGTGCCTCATGAATAAATTTTGAGACATCTTCTCTGGACAGAACTTTAGACTATTTTGGCTGGTATCCTTGCTTCAAATATTCGCTTAACTTATAGTAATTAGCCATGTTGATATTCTTTCTTATCATTAAAGTCTGGGGCGACTTACAAAACCCATTGGCCCTAGGCCCTCAGGTTTGTAAGATTGTCTCCCTCAGGGCATAAACATCTACTTGATACCCTTGGTACATACATAACTATTATTTCAACAAAAATAACACCGCATCAACTGCCATGAGAACACAAGTTGATTAGAAATCAGATTTTACAATATCTGTTAATATCTTTGAGGAATTTAGTATTTTCTGTAGATTACCGTTGATATTGTTTTGATGTCGCCTAGGTTGTTTGATCTTCTGCCTTCATTATATAATGGACACTTCACAAAGGTGTGTTTGACTGTGAGTTGGGTAGCACAGTTGTAACAGATGGGAGAAGGATCGATTTGTTTGAAAATATGAACAGAATGTTCATAAAATCAGATAAACTTTAGTCACTCTCTTCCATTGTTCAAGACAACCTCTTGTGGGGTATTCATGTTGAAAAGGGAAACATTCTCAATTATATATTGAATAGAAATATTTTTCTGAAAATTAAGTTATTTTTTGTGAATGTCCAACAGAAACAAACAACTACTTCCCCGGCTAAAGCCACGCTGGACATTGAACTACATCTGATATTTAATCTGTATGTCCTAATCGGAGGTGGTTGATAATGACTCTCTCCTCTCCTCTCTCTCCTTCTCGTGGGTAGTGATAACTTCTCATTGATTAGTTCTTTTATTTCTTTGAATTTGATTGTTGTTTCAGTCCAGATAGATTGCCAGGTGTTGATGATTTGTGGACCGAAATCTCTAGTTTATCTTATTAAAAATCAATTATTATACTACTGACAAAATGAATCAGGTCATTATGTTATGGGTCACGTGACATTTTACTTAAACCTATGAATATTATTAGGACAATACAATAAATTTTTCTTGAAATACTTAGTATAATGAAATTTCAAAGCTGACATTACAAGTAGAAGTACAAATTTTATTGTTAATTTCAACTATACCTCGAATGTATGAATCTTTTCAATTTTTAATAAAATCCTATTTCTAATTTTAACTATAAATATGATTGATACGTAATTCATGGCCAGTACAACCCTGGTCTACGAATCTTAAGCCTTAATGAAAATTATCGGAAGAATTTGTCTAACATAATTTATAATACTTTTTTTTCCTTTCAAAAACTAAATATTATCAGACCTCTCAGTACCCACCTCTCAAGATTGGAATCAGAACTGCTCCAATTGATGATTATCATCACAAATGGCCCTCGAAACAAAAGTGCACACCATCATAATGAAACAATCTTCAATTGTCTCAACTGGACTTGGTATGGAACAGAGTAGTTTGAGATTAATTATTGAATAATTCGTCTCTGGTATGATCAATTGATCTTTTCCTCCGTTCTTGACCTCCACATCTGATGGCGTGAGCAATTCCAGTTTCCACTTCTGATATTACGCATATTTTTCTTTCGATAGGTCACAGTTGAATGATATTCCTGTCGCGTCTGATTTCATTTCGGTATCGGATTCCACGCAGTTCTTTGAAAAATAATAACATGCGAATATTTGAGATTATTCTTGGGTCCATTTCGAGAAAAAAAACTTCATATGAACATAGGTCCTAAAGGGCCTAACTTTTGAACTACAGGGTGTTGAAGTTTTAAGCAACCTTTTTTTTTTATGATAACTTTGGCGTGACTCTAGATATTTTTGTGAAACGTAGCACGCATCTTCTATGCATCAAAAGGCATTTTCTGCTGTACACCACAATTTTTTATTTTGTCAGTGTCGTTCGTGCGGGATTTGCACTGAATCATTTTAAAGAGAAAAGTGATACGCCAAGTAAAAATTCTTTTTGAAATCCTCATTCCTTCCTAAGCATATCTGCTCTACTGCTTTTTTTGTTTGATGTACGGTTTTCTTATAAAAAAATAAAATTCATTCATTTGCACGTTGTTATGAAATTAGGTATTATCAAGGATTAAAAACGAATCTGGTAGGTAAGAAGCAGATTTTGTTTTGTAATCATAATAGTATTTAACGTATCAAGTGTGGTAAAAAGCATATTACGCACGAATAGAAAAATTGCGCATGAGCCGCGTAGCGGCGATTGCGGTAATTACATGAGTGCGTAATTGCTTAACAACACGCAACACGTACCATACTTTTTCTACGACTTTTATATACTGGGTGGTGCGTTTGTTTAAGCCTTAAGTAATAAAAAAACGAAGGTAATTAACGTAGTTCATGGTTTAATTTTCAACAACAACAAACTAAATCTAAGAAAATATAAATTTATACTATATAGTATATAAATGATGAATTTAAGAAATTAAATTTGTATGTAAGTAAATAATTAGGAATTATTAATTATTATTATCATAGTCTAATCGACAAGTTGAAAATGATCTAAAATAGAGATACTGCTCCTTAAATTATGTGTGATAGCTCATTGGATCCGGAATAACGCCTAGAATAATGTGCCAAAAGCGTGTATTAGCACATAAAAAATTGCCAAAGTTATAAACAATTGAAGATGGAAAAAAAATTGCATTTCGTTTTTTGCCAATATTTCATAAACTATTGATGATTAAGAAATTTCGAAAAAAGATTCTGAAAGAAGAGGAAATTCACTCTCAGCTCCCGGAACTCTATCTCCATTATTTAAAATTTTAATTTAACGCTGAAAATGGGTCTCCGCGCGACATTTTTAGGTTGCGCGCGCGGCGTCCAAAGCGAGTACGACAAATTAATTAATTTATTCAAGGTATTAATTTATTTTTTTGTTTGAATAAATTATGGTGTATTCTGGACACTATAAATAATTTATTCCCGTTGGGAATTTCACTTAAAGTTAATTTTTCAACAAGTTAAACGATTGTTAACTAACAACATTTTCTCGAACTTCTGTCTTAATTGTAAATGAAAAAAAATGTTTAAATAATTGTAAAAATTTTTCGCTTCGTAGAGCCTTTCTCAAATACATACTTAACAAGATCACGCCATGAAAGTTATATTCATACTTTGTTTATAATAATTTTTGTACTTGAACAAAAACAAAAAAATCCAAGTAATGTTGTTAAAAAAATGTTTTTGTCTTAATCATCATAATATCGTTTTTTTATTGATACAAGATATAAATTGATTTGCAAAAAAAATTTTTACCGCCATTTGTTGATAAATTTTTTATAAACAAATTTATTATTTCAATATTTTAGAAAATTTTTTTTTACAATTTCATTATATTACAATTATTATTATTTTTGAAAAAAAATGTTTCCTTAATAACAATTTTTAATTGTTTATAATAGTTTTCTTTTTATATTTCTATTGTTTAAATAATTAGTTAAGAAATTATGTTTTTTAGAAAAACCATAATTGACTCTATAAAGTAACCAAAAATATTTTTATCAACAATTCCATTGTTTTTTAACTTACCAATTTGTTATAAACAAATTTTTAACTTTGTTATTTTTTAAAACTTAAAATAAAAACAATAAAAAATTTCCCAATTTTTCCCAAAATTGGAAATTTTTTTTTTCCATACTTTGTTATATATGGTTGTTTTTTAAATTTCAAAGTTTAAAAAAAATTAAAAATTAAAAATTTGTTTAAAAAGGTAAGTTAATAAACAATAGAATTGTTGATAAAAAAAAAAATAAAATCTGTTACTTTATAGAGGACTGTCAATTATGATTTTTAGAAAAGAAATAATTTCTTGACTAATTATTTAAACAATAGAAATATAAAAAAACCTATTATAAACAAATAAATAATGGAGATAGAGTTCCGGGAGCTGAGAGTTTTTTATTGGAAATTTCCTCCTCTTTCAGAATCATTTTTTGAAATTAATATTAAAAGTTTGTGAAATATTGGCAAAAAACGAAATGCCATTTTTTTTTTCATCATTAATTGTTTATAACTTTTGCAATTTTTTATGTGCTAATACACGCTTCTGGCACACTTTTCTAGGCGTTATTCCGGATCCAATGAGCTATCACACATAATTTTAAGAGCAGTATCTCTATTTTAGACCATTTTCAACTTGTCGATTAGACTATCAGTGGTATTGAAGTTAATAGTAACATTTCTAAAGTTTTTTATTACAATGGAAGCATTTGATTTTTCAGATAAATTATTCATTGTTAAAATATTTGACGAAAGCTCAATATCATTATTTATAGTCGATGATAAATTATTGTTGATGGATTGCAATATTATTTCAGAAGTTGCTGTTTTGTTTACAGTGGATTCGTCTACGTATCCTTCTGCTACGGTAGAAGACTTCCACCCACCGAGTCGTTTCAGCGCCATTAAATCACCCCCTGCGTCGACCAAAATGGTAGCCGAAATCCTCCTGAAGCAATGACCGGTGTACAAAGCAGCATCGGGCAATTTCAAGTACTCTGCACTGTTTTCGGCACTGCTCCTAGTTTATTCATTCCCACTAACTTGTCTTGTCAGTTTCCCATTTTGATAATTTAGGAAAAACTAGGTATTTTATTTTTCGTATCAGAAATTCTTATTATAAGAGTTTTCCCCTTCGAAATCTTCTAAATCACTTGTTTTCATATTTTTAAGGTCTTGTTTTCTACAAGCCCCAGATATTCCAATATTCAGGGCTACTTCCATAAAGAGGAATTCCCGATCCGGAGCTTCTTGCAAAATAAATTTAATTTCTTCCGCCGTAAGAATTTTGATTTTTTTCCCCTTGTAGCCGTCCGACTGCCTCTTCAGATAAGTTTTTGATTGTTTATAATTTTGGATATTAACATCGTGCCTTATATTTAACGTAGTTCGTAACATCGAGTATATTGCCCAGAGCAAGGAGGGTTTAAATGTTATGGTCAAATTATTAAAATAGACGAGCAAAACATTTTCGGAGTACGTACTCACATGGTTATCCATACTCCATTCCATAAACTTCTGATAAGCCTTTTCATATATATCCTTTGATTTTTGCGGCAGAATATTCTCTACAGCAGAAGCAGCCTGAAGAACAGTTTCTGGTGGCGTTGCACTCACGTCAATATCGGAGTTGCTCATATTTTTAGACATACAAAGAATACTCAAAAATTAAAGATCGGTTTATTATTTATAAAGTATTGATCTGAACTTCAAATCTCAAATAATGACAATGTCACATTCAAATATTCAAAACGCAAGACAGATAAATGTCACGATTTGAGTGGTTCAAGGCTAACTTGATTGTTATACTAGGCATCATAACGCACAGTTCTACGTTTTTATTCTTTACGCACAGTTGTGCCCGGATCTTACACCTCTAGATTTTTTCCTTTGTGGGTATCTGAACTCAAAAATCTACGCCACTGAATGCCAAATAATAGAACAGTTGGAACGCAGAATAATAGATACATGAAAGAAATAGATGAACAGACTTTCGTCAACGTGAGAGAAGCTATTTACAATGGGGCACTTTATTGTCAAGATTTTGGAGGGGGCCACATTGAACACTTGATGAAATAATTGTTGAGGTTAAATAAAAGTGTTATTCAAATATGAATTATAATTTTTTAGCTAACTAATTTGTTTTGATTGTGAATTTACAGAACATATTCGTAGGCTTCGAGATTTTCCGGTAAGCGGTACTGTTTAACCTCAATAAACTCTCTTTACGCCTCTAATTAGTCGAATTCATTAAGAGATTCAACTACAAATTGATAATAACGTTTAGTTAGCAAAATGTTTTACCGGAAGTGACCAAAATCCATTCTTTATTTTAAACCGGAATGTCACTTTTCAAACGTTATTATTTCTAAAACAATTGAATTTAAGAGTAAAGTGTATTAGAGGAAACTGAACTTTTAGCTGTGATTTTTTCAAGAAAAAGTAGGTTTTTATCTCCTATTTAAGCCCTCCAAATTTCGTTGCGTTATACCAGGTGGTTCAAAAATTAGTAGGGGGGGGGGAAGGACTTTAGACGAGCACTGTATATCTATGAGGGGTTAACGCAATCAATTCGAAAACACATTCGTTGTAACCGGCGATAATATAGGCATTGCCTTCCCACCGGAACTGCCATTATCTTTGTATTTTACCCCATTCTTTTACATTAATGATTTCGAATATAAACTTACCATCTCACGTCACTGTAAACAACACAAATAGGGCCAGTAGTCAAAACGCTCTGTGTAAGTATGCCGATAAAAAGGTCAGACTTTACGATGGCAACCTTCGTAATAAAGGTTAAGCGGACAAACTTGTTATTTTAATATTACACTGGGTACTCCGAAAAGGGTGACATTATTTAATGAAATTTACGTTCATCATTCCGTTGATAGAGACGCAGAGTTAACTAGATAAACCAAAATTTTTGGCTAAAATGCGAAACCAATTATATTTTGGAGTATCTCGAAAACTCTACAAGATTTATAGAAAAGTTAATATTAATTGGGGCTGCTCATTTTGGGAATAAAATCTAACAAGATTTACAATATCTTTTATTAACGGATGTTACCAACTTACAAAGTAATGCGTTCGATTCTTGATTAGGAATACTGAACCTTGAACATAAATGTGAATGGCTCAAAAACGTTCATTAGGTATGAAATAAGATCGAAATCAAGATGTTCCTTTGAAAATAACGAGGATGAATGGTGATTTAATACAGCACATAAAATATGATTCAATTCAATTCTGTCAAGCGCATTCATACACCAAAAACACACGGACTACCGCTAAACTACAGTATCCGCCAAAAAGTATGTACCATATGGGAAACAAAATTATTGTATTGTATTGGAAAAAATATTCTGGGGAAAAGTTTGTGCATGTCCGATTACTTAAAAATCGATTTTGACACATGTCACGTGATCGCTAGTATGGCGGAAAATTGAAAAAAATTGCTATGAAAAGGCAGAAAGTGGGGTAAGATGGCAAAATATCGAAAAAAGTTACTTAGAATTCAATTTTCTGCACATAAACGAAGATTCAAGAGATAATTCGAAAAAATTGAAAATAGCTATTTTTTTTTTGAATATTTTCCCATCTATTTAAAAATATCAAAATAAATTCTCATGAATAGCTTGACTATACTGAAACATTTGCATTTCAATGATAATGACAGAACTTCCTCATTTTCTCCCCACCAGAGGGCATATTTAAAAATAGGATTTTGTCGGAACCCTTGCTGTTACATCGGTTCGTATCTAACAGTTATATCAGAATTCCACGACAATTGTGATGACATGACACCCCAAAAATATGGTGTTTTCCAGATTATTATCAAGTACCGATGATAATCCTGGATGAGCGTTTCACTTCGCACATAAACATGTAAATTATAAGTCTCTTAAATTTGACCCACTATTTCATTCTGAATATGTTCACAATTCTTTTGGCAAATATAAACATCGAGAATAAACCATACTGAAATGAAATCAGGTTCATTCAGTGATCTACATCGGTGTCCGTGAACATATTCCTCAATTATGTCACAGCAAGGGTTCTGACAAAATCCTATTTTTTAAATATAGTGCCTTCTGGTGAGGAGAAAATGAGAAAGTTCTGTCATTATCATTGAAATGCAAATGTTTCAGTATAGTCAAGCTAGTCTGAAGAAAAAATTTTGATATTTTTAAATAGATGGGAAAATATTCAAAAAATAGCTATTTCCAATTTTTTTTAATTTGTTTATGTGCATAAAATTGAATTATCTTTTTTAAATATGTTTTTTCGATATCTTGCCATCTTACCGCACTTTTTGCCTTTTCATAGCAATTTTTTTCAATTTTCCGCCATACTAGCGATCACGTGATATGTGTCAAAATCGATTTTCAGGTAATCGGACATGCACAAACTTTTCCCCAGAAATTTTTTTCCCAATACTCCAGTAATAAACTTTTTTCTCATATGGTACATACTTTTTGGCGGACTCTGTATATGATACACACTCTTTCGTTGAAACGACTCGCGCGCCACCTACTATAAAATGGTTGTACTAATTCAGAAACCTTCACACAAGTTTCATGGCAATAGAATGAATGGTATAGGAACCCATATGTATTTTCAACGTTAAATGTGCAGAGAGCTTGGCAATAACCAAGTAAAGTATAAAGAGACGGACTCTAGATAATTATGTATTCCATGTATGTAATTTAATAAGGATCGAGGTTCTGAGGAAAACATGTAACGGTACTCGTATATGTTTATATTAATTTAATAAAATTAAATAACCGAAAAAATACAAATATTTAAATTCTAGTTATATTTATTCACATTTATAATATTATTCTATAGCTAGTTCTGTCGCTATCCTCATCAAATTCAATTATAATCGCTTTAATTATATGTTCCAGAGTAATATATGCATTTTCTACAGTTATTACGTGACGGACTGAATTTTTGCAAGTATATCATTATCAATAACTTATTTTCTTATGAATTCTACAACAGTACCTACAACTTGAAGTCGGAAAAATATCTTTGACTTTAATTGGTGCCACATATGCTCTATGGGATTAATAAATACTTTTTAACAAAAAATTAAACCGTCGTTTGGCGCCGACTCAAAATTAGTTACTCACATTAGTTCAGTAGCTCAATTATCATAAAGACTAAGGGGGTTTATTTTATTTTTGCTTTTCTGTTGATGTTTTCGACGGTTTAATTTTTTGTTAAAAAGTTTTTATTTTTCACTTTTTTGTGGCTGAAATCAGCTAATAACTATCTACTCAATTGACTCCAGGTATCCACTATGTTGTAGTGTCATCAGAGAATTTTGTGGAACCGGCATCTTTACGCTTCCTTCTTGATTTGGTGGGATGTGACGCCACTCTTTTCATTATAGTTAAAGGTAGTTTAGTCAAATCATATATTCCAGTCGCAGCAGCACTAGCGTTGAGTCCTCTATTAAGTAAAGAACTATATATAGTTCCCACAATTTCCTTAGCATCGATAGATAAATGCTTTTTCTTAACCGGAACACTAGAAGAAGCACCATAATGTTTATCAACGGATGCCACATATGCTGTTTTATACGTATATATTTGGTAAAATAAATATCATAATACAACTAAACACGGCCTGAGAAATAAAGGCTGACAAATTTTACCACAAAAAGGTATTTAAATTTTACCTGATATGCCTATTTACAATTATTACAATCCGGCCCTCCCAACTAATATTGGCTAATCGAGGTATTTATGCCCGAATTTGGCATACACAATGAGATCGACCGATATAGTTTTACTGCAGTCAGTAAACAAACAAAAACAAAGAAACATTAATTTTTATATATTTTTAACATAAAAGCAGTTATTGTACCTGAAATACTATATAATCTCGCGGAATTTTGTGTAATACTATTTCCACATAAATGTTCAGGATATTCAGGATGAAAAGAAGCCAATGCCATTCTCCAAGTTGCAGGCTAACTCTTTGCCAAATTTAATTACGATCGGTTCAGAGGTTTAGTTGTCAAAAGGTAACAAACAGACAGAGTTACTTTTCGCATATAAGGTTGATGGAATGACAATATATCTCATTTCCTATTCATATAGTTCAGCTTGTCTCGATGGTTGGGTCTGATTTTTTTTTATTGCCAATAACTACTAACTACAATGACTTTAGGACTTGGCGTGTCTCCACTACCTTAATAAGTTTATTAACTTTTATTATAGCTGTTATTACGTTTAGTAATACTTTATTATATTTCCAATCCATTTTATTCCATCAATTTTTTGATAATTTGTCGTTGGTATGAATCAATGGAGTAATATTAGTCAGTTGATTTTAGTTAGTTTACTGATCCAATATAAACATATAATATTGAGGGGGTTTGTTGGGATTTGGATCAATTCTGTTGAAGAAAAACTATTGTTTCCTTGCCAATGTTTCGAGTTTTATAAAATTCATCTTCAGGGCTCTGTAACAATGAGTTTTTGTTCAGTTGATGGGGTTAAGAAATAGTGAAAATAAAGGAACATTGGACTACAAGAATAAGTACTTTTCACAGTAAAATATATTTAAAAAAAAGGAAAGACTTACCAAAAATTAGTTTTTCCGAGGTGGATGAAATTAAAAATGATACATAAACAGACATTCTTGATGGTACAACGAAAATCACTTTCACGGGACGAGACAAACGAATACTGAGATAAAATTCAAAAAATATCCGTGAACCATATAGTTCTTTTATTGATGGAGAAAAACAATTGTGGTAAAAAACGATAACAAATCATTTAGGAATCGAGTTGGAATGGGAAATGTCTCTTCTGGTATTGACGCTGCCTCAGTGGACAATTTCGATCATTTCGTTAGAAAGTATTTTTGGCAGGAAGGGTTTTTTATCAAGGATGATGGGGTTTGCGAAATCAAATCTTTTCCGTTTTCAACTATTTTGTACAGTGAGTTTTTCCCTTTTTTTTTATTTTATAGAAGACGTTTGATTGTAGATTAGTAGGGGTTTTTGTTTTTTGGCGTGAATAAAACTTTTCGCCAACGGTGTTATCGTTTAAAATGCAATCTTGGAATTTTATTCGTTTAACATTTTTGCAAGTTTTTCAGAGATATTTCTCACATGCGGTATTTTGTAATATTTTATTATCAGATTATTGGTTTTGTTAGAAGTTTTGTTATCCCAAAAAAAATTTACCCGGATAGCAAACCTCCTACCAAATCCAATAATTTGACATTAAAATACCGTATGTGAGAAATATCTCTGAAAAACTTGCAAAAACGTTAAACGAAGAAAATTCCAAGATCGCATTTTCAAACGACAACACCGTTGGCAAAAATTTTTATTCACGCCTAAAAAACAAAAACCCCTACCAATCTACAATCAAACGTCGTCTATAAAATCAACTGTTACAATTGTACAAAATGCTACGTTGGTCAAACAGGCCGATATTTAAAAAAACGCATATCTGAACACGACAGGGACACAAAAAACTTAATGCTCAAAATCCTACTGGTCTAGTAGAACATACTAGAGAAAATTGACATTGTTTTGATTTCGTAAACCTCATCATTCTTGATAAAAAAACCTTCCTGTCAAAAAGACTTCTTAGAGAAATGATCGAAATTGTCCACCAAGAAGAGAAATAGATGGATTGAATACGTCCTATTTCCACTGGATTCCTAAATGATTTGTTATCGTTTTTACCACAATTGTTTTTCTCCATCGATACAAAAATTATATGGTTCACGGGCATTTTTTGAATTGTACCTCAGCATTCGTTTGTCTCTACTTGATGTTAAAAAACATGTTGTCCCAAATTTTTATTGTATCTAGAATGTCTGTTTATAATTTTTATTCACATCCAACTCAGAAAAACAAATATTTGGTGAATCTTTCCATTTTTATTAATCTATACTGTGAAATGTTCCAATTCTTGTGGTCAAATGTTTCTTTATTTTTACTATTTCTTAACCCCTTCAACTTACAAAAACTCATTGTTACAGAGCCCTGAAGATGAATTTAATAAAATTCGAAACGTTGGCGAGGAAACAATAGTTTTTCTTCAACAAAATTGATCCAAATCCCAACACACCTCAATATTATTAGCCAGTTGCATCACCGAAATTTATGTTTTCATTTCCATTTATTGAATTTTTATTGCGGAAACTTCCATAATTTCCCAGGCCAAAGCACCACTTGTTATGTTGCCAAGTTTTGTCTGATTATTGGCTAGACGTTTTTCAGTTCCAAGAAGCCATTAACGAACTGAAATAAATTGTCCGTTTCACTCCATGAGAAGTCGTGGATGAATACATAAAAAATATATAAAAATATCACAAGGAAAACATTACCGTAGTCATAGGCGTACTGCAGAGTGAAGGGCGCCTTTTTATATCTCGAGGATATTATTTTTAAACCATGTTTACATCTTTGAGATGTGTTTATAGAAATGATAACGCATTACGGTAGTGGAACTTTTCCATTATCTTGACCCTGCAATAGATGAGAAGCAGATGTTCTATTCAGGTTTTTGTTATATTAGTCTGGTTCACAAGAGCATTTTTCGAAATTAGAGTTAAGACCAACCGAAAATTATGATCGAGGTGTCATTGGATTCGTAATTGCAATAAGAAAATCTTAGTTCGGAACCAATATCTGGAGAAACAAATTGCAAAAGTTATAAACAATTAACTAAACAAAAAAAGTTTGTGAGGTTTTTTGCGAATATCTCAAAAACTATTTGCGACATCCGAAATTTGAAAAAAGATCTTCAAAGAGCAGAAAATTCCATAAAAAACTGTCCCATATTTCGGATATGTGCCGGCAATATTTATAATTTTAATTTAACGGCGAAAAAAGGCAGAAAACGCGCGGCTTAGCTCCCGTGCGCGCCGACCGAATCTGACACCTGAACAAAAAAAAAATATTTTAACCGAGTAAATATTATTATCAAGGATTAAAAAAATTCAGGCATTATCTAAACATACCAATAAACAATAATTCGTCGGCAAAAATGTTTATCTCTATTTTTCAATCAATTATGCCTTTGTTAATTAGAAAATTTTACTTGTTGAAAGTTATTATAAAAACCCTGATAATTGTTGAACTAAAAACCTGGATTTTATTTACTCCTTGGAGGTGTTCCTTAGAGCCTTTAAGAAAGATCCCCGTTGGAAAAATAAAAACAAAAATATTTTTCACTTCTTTATTGACAATCAAATGAATAAAAAAAATAAAAACGTTAATAAAACTTTTTTTGCAATTATCCCTATTAATTTGTTTTCTTATTTCTAAAAATAATATATATTTTTTTTTTCAACGCATATTGCTCAAAAAATTGTTATAAACAAATGCATTGTCCATAAGATTTAAAAAAAATATTTTGGCAATCTAATCCATAAATAAAATAATGATTTTCAGGAAAAAAATGGTTCCTCAAAAAAAAATATTGGTAAAAAACGCCTTTGTTAATCAACAATGTTTTTGTTGTTGCTAAATATTAATTAAGGAACCGTTTTGTTCGACAAAATAATTATTTATATTGCTCTCTAATACTATGGAAGAACTTTTTTTTACGTTTCATTTTTTTATTAAATAAACAATTTGTTATAAATAACTGAATTTATGTTGTTTTTTAAATACTTCCAAGATTCCTTTTGTGTTGATGAACAATTAGATTTCGTCTGCCTAAATCTGTTCGAAAATTTGTATAATTGTTTTTTATGGAGACTGTGTTGGATTTGAGGAAAAATTTAGAATATTCGTTTCTCCATTTGGTATGAAAAATAAAATTTGGAATTCGAGGAAACTCTTCCATATGTGGAATTAATTCATTTTGTTTCCTACCGAAACAAAGAACATTGGGAATTTTCTACAATTCCAACTTACATGTCTTTCAATTCCAAAGCCATACCGGAGTTTCACATTTAAGAATGAATGATGAAACAGTTGCTGATTGCTACTGAAGTCCGCTGAAATGGTTTCTTGACCGTGAAACCGAGGTATGGCTTCATATTCAGAAGATCTTTCCATTGATTGGAAACCCTTCTTCTATCTAAGTGAAACATTTGCTTGAGTTGAATAACAACATGTGATCGATTTGCAACCCCAACACATTTGTGATTTGCACATCTGAGAAACCTTTTTCTGAATTGAAATTTCATTCGACACAGAAAATAGAATATTTTTTCTCGAATCAATGAGAATTGATTGGACTACTTTTTCTTAGTTTCAATTATGAAAATATTATATTTTCTTTTTGCACTAATTGTTACTCATGTAAATCAATGATTTGCAATAAGTTCGGTTTTGTCAAAAAATGGCTTCGATAAATACTCCGCAGTCACTTTTTCGCGTGAAGAACTGGGTTTTTCCACTTCGTCAATGTACCATTTTTTCTTCTTCGTCACAATTCTCATTTTTGTACATTAAAAAAGAGTTTTCCGAACTTCTGTTGCATCTTTGAAAATGAACGAGATCTCATTCAAAAATCACATCAAAACATTAATCAAAAGACATTCACTTCTACTATTTAATCTTCGGTGAAACAAATTCAACAAACAACAACAACAATTATTTAAATTAATCTAAGCAAGTATTCTGACTTTTTGTTTGATATTGATCTCCAAACTTTCTAGAAGATCGAGTTTACAAGCTTTCTTTTTTATATAGGTATAATATTTCAAACACGTTAACAAAATCTACATACTATTTTGAATAAATGATTAGTATTAAACACTTTCATCGGTTGTACAAATTCAAAGCAGATTTGCTTGAGCCAGAAATTTTATGTGGATGGTACCTTCGAGTACTGCACAAACATTTTCTTGCAGTTGTTCACCACACACGGCTGCCTCTGCCCAGACACACTGCACACTACTGTTCTACTAATAGATTCTATTATCTACTCCCCAAACCTGATGAAGTATAATCTGTAGTGGTTTACCGTAATTTATGCTTTAAGCGGCCAGTGAAGTTATCGACTGGTTTTTACGCGGGAATAGTTTTTACCCCATTTGGTCTACTATATACTTTGTACGGGGAATTATATTCATTTATTTTTCCGGTTTCCTTCGTAATTCAACATTATAATATGTACGATTTTAAACGAACCCTATATTTTGAGTCGAGGATGAATTATTCAACTGAGAATGGACTATACTAGAAGAGTATTTTGTGTCCAAACACCTAATCCAAACAACCAACTAACAGTGTAGCTCACTGCCAAAGTTTCTACTAAGATATCGCGCGGCCCAATATTTACGAAAAAATATCTATTGTCCGTTTGGTCATTATCAAATGGAGACTGATGTTGGCCTAGCGGTTTTCAAATTGATTTTTCAGCTCTAAAATTCATCATTTACGTGGTTCTGAAAACAGATAGAAGATTTTGCCGGAAAATATCCAAACTACTTTCACTACTGTCTTTGATGCCGCTAGATCTTCTCTATTGGAAAATCTGGAACCTGGGAGCACTTTATAGTTTTCTGATTATTATTTTTTAATAAGAAGTGTTTTCTCAGTTTCTTGAGATAGGGTGTGTCCAATAATATTAAGAAAAAAACAAAGGTTTAAGCTCATTGACGAAAAATGCATTTTAATTACGCTCTGATAACATTTCAAACTCTTGACAGTTTCAGGAAAATCCTCGATTAGAAATCTGCCATACCACTAGAATAAATTGTAATTTTGAAGAATTTCTGAAGAGATTCAATATATATTTTCATCCCATGCCTTCATTAAATTCCTAGCGCCTCTTGATATTGTACATCCTGACTATGTATTCCCGATAAATTTTACAGGGTGTTATTGAATAAGTGCGACAAACTTCAGGGGGTGATTCTGCATGGAAAAATAATTACAGTTTGCTATATAACTTTTGTCCGCAAATGCTTCGGTTTCCGAGATACGGGGTGTTAAAGTTTTTCTTAAAAACTGACTATTTATTTATTGCTCTGAAACCGGTCGAGATATGCAAATGACATTTGGTGAGTTTTGAGAGGTAGTTATTGCGCATTTTTTGACATGCAATTAAGAATTTTATGTTCAACATTGGCGCGCATTCGGGTAATGAGAGAAAAAATGGTACGCCACTGAGATATTTCAAGTTTAAGATCATTTTTCAATTTCTCGTTCAATTTATGACAAAAAAATCTCTCGTACCTTTTTTTCGTATGGGGCACCGTTTTCATGCAAAAAAATTAAACATCTTAAAGCGTATTTGTCATTACTTTAAAACATTATCTAGTAGCAATGATAGTAGGCTACTGTCAACATTCTGTTAAATACGAATTTTTCAACAAAATGTCAAATTAGCGTTTCTTCATTCTTGAGCATTTAGTTTGGTATAACATTAATGATAATAAGTAATTAATTTTTTTTTATCGAAAAGAATGGAAAATTATACAAATGCGGAATTGTCATACATGCATTTTGTCAATGGTCGAAGTGATTGAAAAATGGTCGGCAAGCTCGACGATTGTATGCTGAGTTGTATCCAGGACGTAGGGTACCCCATCACACAATATTTGCTCGTCTTCACCAACGTTTGCGAAAAATGGTACATTTAAGAAACAAAGGGCTGACTGCGGGCGCCCTCGAAAAATACGAACTATGCAACTAGAAGAAGCAGTTCTCGTGTTAATTGCGGAGTCACCTGAAATAAGTACTCGAAAAATTGCCAACATACTGAATGTAAGCAACTGTATTTAAAATTCAAAAATGATTTTTAATTTGAAATATCTGGCGTACCATTTTTTTCTTTAAAAAAATTGAGATCATTACTTGTATGCGCGCCAATGATGAACATAAAATTCTTAATTGCATGTCAAAAAATGCGCAATAACGACCTCTAAAAATTCTCCAAATTTCATTTGCATATCTCGACCGGTTACAGAGCAATAAATAAATGGTCAGTTTTTAAGAAAAACTTTAACACCCCGTATCTCGGAAAACAATGCATTTGCAGACAAAAGTTATATAGCAAACTGTCATTATTTTTTCATGCAGAATCACCCGCTGAAGTTTGTCGCACTTATTCACTAACACTTTGTATTATAAATCTACCACACGTATAGCCGCAAATCGTAAAACTATTCAATTCTCTGAATAGGGTGTTGCTTCTAGGAAGCCAAAAAAATCCCGAAAACTGAATAGCCACAGAGTAGAAGAATTTATAATTTCCATAATAAGTTTTTGTGATGAGCCCTTATTTGAATACATGAGTGAGATAATGATAATTGAAACGTCAACATTCAGATGTACTGATACATATATAAGTAGGAAGTTCATTTTGTGCTTATTTAACTTTATTTTTTCTAAGTCGATTTTTCTGAAATACAATCATTTATTCAGCTTTCGTCACTCGAAAAAGTTACAAATCGCTGACGACATATGAATATTTCTCTTTGTCAAATTACTGTATAAATTTTTTTTTTTTCTACGACAACCTCGATAAATGTTCATTTTATAACCGTAACTTCAATCATAAACAAGCACATTTTGTACACAATTTCATTTTTGCATCGGTTGCTAGGCAAGTTGCTAAGCAACAAATGCGAAATGGAATATTTCGTGTTAGGTCTAGGTTCACTCTAAAATCACGACGACTACGGCTTGTCAAATTATGACGTCCAGCGACAAATTGATGAAATGTCAGCAGCTCGTTTCTGTCAAAGTTTTAGTAGGTAACGAGTAATTTCATAGTTGTTTTCTATAAAAACTATTAATTAAAATGGAAACTGATAGTGATATTGGGTTCGATTTGACACCTCCGAACATAATAGAAGCAGCGAAGGTAACAACACTGAATTTATTACCGGAAACGTCGAAGAGTATGTATCAACGCGCTTATAACCTTTTTTGGAATGGAAGGTAAATCAAAAGACAAAATCGTTTTCCGAGAACGTTTTAATGGCTTATTTTGGCGACTTAGCCAAAAAATTTGAAAGTTCCACTTTGTGGTCACACTTCTCAATGCTGAGAACGACTCTTAGTATCTATAATGATATAGATATTGCCAAATATTTGAAACTGAAAGCATTCCTCAAGCGGCAGTCTAACGGCTACAAACCCAAAAAGTCAAAGATCTTTACAGCAAATGACATCGATAATTTCATTGAACAGGCTCCAGATGAAATATATTTGGTAACAAAAGTAAGTTTTATATTTCCATTTGATGAAAAATATGTTTAAGTAAACTAATTTACATTGTAGGTTGCATTAGTTATGGGAGTAATGGGTGCATGTAGAAGAATGAATTACATCAAATGAAAATTACTCATTTCAATGATCTTGGTTTAGCTGTTTCAGTAACAATACCAGACAGTAAAACAAAAATAGTACGAAATTTTACTGTAACTGGAAAATTCGACGAAATTTTCAAAAAATACGCAAATCTTCGCCCCCTCAAAATGCTAATGGTTGTTCATTAATTATCAAAAAGGAAAGTGTACCATTCAGAGAATAGGTCTGAATAAGTTTGGAGCTATGGGAAAAGGCATTGCCAAGTATTCAAAATTGCCAAATTACGAATTATATACTGGGCACTGCTTTCGCTGATCCTCCGCAACAATTCTTGTTGATGCTGGAGGTGACATAACCACGTTAAAACGCCACGGTGGCTGGAAATCTACTACAGTCGCTGAGGGATATATTGATGAATCGAAGAAAAGTAAGCTTGACATAGCAAATAAAATTGCAAATGCAATACAGAACATACCAACGAATTTAAAAATGGAAAATCGCGAGAAGCCGTCTACTTCAACGTCGACAAATTATCAATTTCGAAAAAAATTAAGTATTCAGCAATCAAGTTCTCCAAATAGGATATTCAATAATTGCACATTCAACTTCAATTAGATACATACATACATTTATAGGTTTCTATTTCTGTGTACCTATTAGAAATAGCAATAAAGAAAATATTTACATATTTCTTCAATTTATATTTTAATTCTGATAGAAAGCCCATTAGCGGCGAATTCGGAGTAATGAAATATCTTTCTTTCAAAGTTTTTGCAAAATGTATGCATGTATTAAACGTGAACGATATGTTGTCATAGAAAAAGTATAGTATGCAACTCGCAACAAAATGGCCATTTTGCACTCGTATGAATTGCAGCACTTGCCTTCGGCTCGTGCTGCAAATTTCATACTCAAAATGGGCAAAATGGGCATCATTTTGTGCTCATTGCATAATATACCATTTCGGGAAAATAATATTGGTTATTAATAATGCTGATGATACAAAAATACTCGTACTATTTAATGACTCAATATGAGTTGTGGAAAAAAAAACAAGTGTTCTCTTGGGAATTTATATTTATTTCAGAAACCGACTCGAACTCCTAGTCATAATTTTTTGCTATACGTCCAGATCTTTTCCATTTCTATTTTTATAATGTAGCCCCCGTGCACAGATTTTCTATGAGTCAAACAAGTTATACAATCATACCGATTAAAAATAGGTAATGCATAAATCCTGCAAACTTCTCGTTTATCCGTAGCCGCTGGTGGTGAGAGAAAACGTAAAGAGTATTTTCAGATGTCCCTGGATACTGGCATCTGCACATCGTAAAAAAGTTGTTATAATATCTCGACAAAAAAATCTGATCGACTCCCATTGTCCGGCTGACATTCACTGGGAAAGCTGGGATTAACACGATGGAAATATAACTTTCACAAGTCACAATATCTTGGCTGTAATGGCCAACTTTACTTTGAAGTGTCTTTTTATAGAGTAGTCCGACCTCATGTGAAATGAACTCGAATTTATTAATGTTGATCTAATTTTTCCGCTATTCACGTTTATTACGTTTGTTTGGCTGCGGTATTGACGTCATCGTCGCTGCAGCCTTTGCCATAAATTAATCAATGCTTTCCGACGAAACAATTTTCACTATTCGCTTCTCCAGAGGAATATTCCGGTTTTCTAAACCATACTACAGCTCGGTAAGCTCAAGAATAAACTCTATCTATGCGCGCTCGACTTGGGCCCGGTTGTTCAATCGAGGATGACCAAGTGATTTGGCTTAAACCAGGATTACCAATTTTGTTTCAGTTGTTCAATACGGGTTTATGAGATAAACCTAGTATAACAATGGTTTAAGTTAATCTCATGAATTCGGGGGTTAAAGGAGATAATTTGCCGATTCTAACCTATTTGATTGTTTGACATTTCAATAGACATTGACTATTCTGAAAATTATTATTGTGTTGAATATTTTTGTTTTATACCCGACTTCAAAGATGTTCGTAGATATAACAGACGATTTTTTTGAAATGTTTGATATTATTGTCCCAAGAAGAAAGATACCCGTATTTAGACAATGTACCGTAATTTCGGGTGACTTTAACCCAGCTGGGTGACTTTGGCTCATTTTCAGAAATAGACATTATTAATTATGAAAAATTTAAGCCTGTTTTTTTATCGGATTGATTTTTCGTAATTCTATTTTATATATACCTGCAACACTGTATTCCATTTAGGAGTCATTTGCAACCAAATTCAACTTGCATTAAATTTGTCTGCAACTAGCAATATGTTTTTTTACTCATTTATGATGATTAAAAATGAAATAACGTTTTTATGGGCAAATTTATTTTGCTTATTTTATCCGTCGGATTACTTTTAAATCACCCAAAATTTAAGCCATGGGTCAAAGCCAGCCCTCAATATGCGGGTGACTTTGCACACCATGTTTTTTTATATATCCACATACATATATTTTGGTATATAATAATACCAATTTATTTTTACAAATTCATCGTAGACATTCTTTGAATTCAAGTAAGCCAAAGTCACCCGAAATTACGGTACCTAGAAACCATTTGGAAGAATGGACAGAAAAATAATTTTTGAATGGATTTCGCTTGCCTAAAGAAATCGTCCGCAACTAACAGAAATACAAAAAATCACCCTTCACTACAAAGGCAAAATCGTAACAAAAAATAAACTTGCAAATAAAAATCAAATCTTGATTTTTCACACCAAAAACGTTTGACATAAAAAACTAAAATTAAATCATCACAAATGCAAAATGAAAAACTACATGATCTGTTCTCAGGAATCTCAAGCAAATGTTGATTTATTGGTGGTTGATGAGTTATGTTTCAAAGATAATGTTTGTTTATATATCTCAATCATATGGGTTTTCTCTAGATTCTACTCCTCCCTTTGTAGTTCCAAGGAAAGTTGGTGTTTTTCTTTCATGTTTATAATTTCAACTTGTGTTCTTCGAAGTAAATCTACAAAATCTGCTTTGGACAGAGCCCAAGTAGAAATTTTGTCTTTTATTGTTAACATGCTATTCCTTTTTTTTGGGACCTCCGCAGATGGTATTATATTAATTACTTATTATAGCTCAAACTTCAATTTTTGCGAATTAGTAACTTCGTCCGTTTTTTACATTCTACAATATTTTGGATTTTTTTTACTAGTGAAATTATGAGTAATTTTTTCTTAAGAGACGCCTAACAATTTATACAATACACTTGGCTGTTTTCGATCAATTTTTCTGGCTACTTTTGGCAAAACTACGAATTCTTAGGTTAAGTTGGATTCAATGTTGATGTTTCTGAATGGTCCGAATGAAGGTACAAGAGGAAAAATGTGTTGCCAACATATGAAAACAATGAGTTAAGGAATCCAGGATTAGTTTTTCATTGAAAAATGCATAACGTTCTAATCCATAGTAAATTAATAATCCGACTTTAGATAATCAACGGTTTAAACTCGCATTGAACAACCGGGCCTTACCGAGCCAATACTGATAATAATACGGTCAAAATAGACATTCACACTTGCATAAATTCCGAAGGAGCTGAAAATTCACGTGAACGTTAGGGACACCATTATAATGAAATTGTGGAAAGTCCCCATCGATCCCAAGTGTGCAAAATTTTGTATGCAAGGTCAAAGTTCGCAAAAATGAGTTTTCTGAATTTTTTTGCGAAACGGTTAGTTTTATGATCAAAATAGCTCAGACAAAATTGTAGATCATGAAAAATTGTTCCTACACTTTTTTTCCTAAGATTCACCATTTTTGAGAAAAAGGGATTCTAAAATTTACCAAAGTTGTATGCTCCATAATATACGCCAGTCAAAATAGACCGCCAATTCACAATAATTACAAACATTTCTTTAGAACTGCCGGATGTTGAGGCATCCAGTAAATACTAAATATAAAAATTTACACACTCATCCGGTGACCGGAATTTATTATTAATTAGCAATTCTCCTTGGACAAAACTGCAAACATTGTGAAATTGAGGTATATTCCCTAACTTCTTTTCCCTTAAAATTTTTAAAACTGGTTACAAAATTGCAAACATTGTGCAAATTGTGGTAAAATCATGGTTCCGTCACCCCTAAAATGCTTCAAATTTGCAAACTTTTCATGTGTACGGAACATCCAAGAATTATAGATAACGCTGAAAACAGTGTCAGGGGCAAAGTTGCAGGGGTCACGAAATTGCAAACAATGTTTTCGTGCTTTGCAAACTTTGGTGGCATAATTTTAAGTCGTCAATTGAGTTTGCACCTTTTTCAGTATTGCGGAAGATGGCGGAAATGTACATTATTGTTAGAAGCAATTTTCGCAATGCGACAAAATTCCAAACTCTGTGCATTTTTTCTTAAAGTTTTGCTATCGCAAGCGAGTCTACGTATGAATTTGCAACCCTATAAAACGTCGGGAAAACAGGACAATAGAATATTATCAATTAAAACGATTTTCGCGAATGGCACAAAATTCCAAACTTTGTGCCAATTTTTTCTCCAAGTTCTGGAATGGCAAACAAGTCTACCTATAAATTTGCAACCCTATAAACCGTCGGGTGAGCAGTGCAATGGAATATTGTCAATTGAGTCGACTTCCGCAGATGACACAAAATTCCGAACTTTGTGCATTTTTTTCTTAAAGTTCTGTTATGGCAAACAAGTCTACGTATAAATTTGCAACCCTATAAAATGTTGGAAAAATCGCGCAATAGAATATTATCAACTAAGTTGTCTTTCGCGGATGACACAAAATTCCAAACTTTGTGCATTTATTTCTCAAAGTTCTGGAGAGACGTATGTTGCAAACCCATAAAACGTCGGCAAAGCAGGGCAATGGATTATTATCAATTAAGGCGATTTTCGTGAAATGTTGATCTTTTTGCAATTTTCTGTCAATAATTGAACCCGATCTGGTGGAATCGGCTTTTACTATCAGAGGATAATTATTCAAGGACCAAATTACCGAAGCCATTAATTTTTTTGTCCTTTTGAGCGAATTGTCAAGTTACATCGTCATTTTCATGATACCTGATAGTGAATTTAGACAATTCTACCGAATGGTTATATCAGATGATAACACTGTATAGTTCCAACACATAGTTTTACTCGATGGTTTTCTATCTTACAATACCACTTAATAAGACCGAATTTTCTACTACTATTTAGTATTCGTACGTACAGATAATCATTCAGTAGATATTACGTAATGAAATCATTCAGTACAATTAGTTGATATGACCATTTGGTAAAATCATGTAACATAGCCATCTGAGTTATAATTTCACTGTACATTTGGTCAGAACGTCTGAATTACTATATAATTTACCATATGGTAATGTGAAATTTGGATTTTTTTTTGAGTGACACTTTTTTGGCATTTTCGTACACTTGTTAATTTTATAGAACACTGATTTTGATTAAGTTACTCAAATTGAGTAATCAGCACTTACCTATAGTCTGGAACACTTAAATCAAGTCTTTATAAAATTTTTTTGCAAATCGTGACCTTTTTTCAATAAAACCATAGAGTTTACATTAGAGAATACTGTACTTCGAATTATTTTACATTTTACGAGATTTATTCCATAATGCTCTGAAAAACAGATAATAGGCGAGATCACAAACTCACAAATTTACTTATGTGCTTGAAGTTGAAATATAGTGATAAAATATTATATGCATAATTTTTCCTAGAGGAATATTATATTGCCCGGCTCTCCCGACATTTTATAGGGTTGCAAATTTATACGTAGACTTGTTTGCCATAGCAGAACTTTAAGAAAAAAATGCACAAAGTTTTGGAATTTTGTGGCATTTGCGAAAATTGCTTCTAACAATAATATTCATTTCCGCCATCTTCCGGGATACTGAAAAAGGTGTAAACTCAATTGATGACTCGAAATTACCACCAAAGTTTGAAACACGAAAACATTGTTTGCAATTTCGTGACCCCTAAAACTTTACCCTGAAACTGTTTTTAGCGTAATCCATAATTTTTTGATGTTCCGTACACTTGACAAGTTTGCAAATTTAAAGCATTTTAGGGGTGAAGGAACCATGATTTTACCACAAATTTGCACAATGTTTGCAATTTTGTAACCAGAATTACCGCTAATTACAACGTAATCAAGGATTATTCGTATTTCCGGTTGAAAATTGCGTGTGCAAATTTTACAAGGAATGTAGAAAAGAAGTTAGGGAATATATCTGCAATTTGCACAATGTTTGCAATTTTATCCAAGGAGATATTGCTAATTACCGTTTTGAGTATGCAAATTTTTATGTTCAGTCTTTACTGGATGCCTCAACATACGGCAGTGCTGAAGAATTGTTTGTAATTAATGTGAGTTGACGGTCTATTTTGACTGGCTTAATATGCACACGTTACCACGCCACCTATGAGGTAGTATACTTGGCGCGTATTTTTTAACGTGGTTTTCCTGGTGGGCCTACTCCACTGTCTATTTTACTGAAGTTTAATGGAATGTCAGGTCTTCCTGTTCAACTTCTTCTTCTCTTCCTCCATCTTATTCTTCTTGAGTCGACGTAAATTGTTGTAACAGTGATACATCAGTTGTTTCGACGTTGATGTACACCCGTTTTTGCAGTTGCAAAAAATAGTATTAAGGAGATTTTCTGGTGTAGGTGGAAGTAGAGTGTGGATTGGTTCCAATACATTATTAATCAGCTTCCAACCCCATTCTTCTGGATCCAGTTGATTACCAAGCCACACTTGAACCTGGTAATATACTCGATGACAATATTGGTGAGCAGAAGCCGAGGTTGGAGGAAGACAAGCTAATTGCACACGTTTTTTATTACGTGTATGTTTTGCAAAAGATAAGTAACGTAACTTATCTATGCAAGTAATATTTTTTGGAGCTCCGTATACAGAAAGAAGAACGCGAATTCCGTTGGTAATTAGAGTTTCTGGAGCAGAGTTTATATCTTCAAAAACTTTTGCACATGTAATTGAATCTTGTTTTTCAAACAATTTAAAAACTGTTGTTCTACCCCTCCGGAACATTGCTGATGTTGTATCACAGCCATTCATAGCATGTAAAAATAGAATATGATTTTTAGATATAGGATAAGCCGATAAACTCGTATTTGAAAATATTTCCGATGGTTGCTGAGCCTTGCCTGGTTTTAAAAAATAAATGATTCTTTCAATTGGAGTTCGGACGGTAAGTAATACCAACAGATCAACATCTCCAACAGCATTTACATCAGTTGGATTGAATTGATTTATTGCAGCTTCTATAATGAGTACATCAGCGTCATTGTCAGCTTGCTTGACTAAAATATGTTCAGTGGTAAATTTTTCTTTCAGCATTTTAATGAACCGAGACTTATTATGAATGTTTGACAGTAATTGTTGTTGGCTAGTTGGGACTGTCATAAATTGGTCAAAGAGAGTATCAGAAGATGCCGACGTTTTTGCCACACGGTGCCGTTGTACTGCGGCTTTAATATGTTCTGTAGAATGGGTATAGCCATCAAATACTACGGTTACTCTTTGACCAAAATGTCTGCGTATATGCTGAACATATTTATCTGAGATGTTGCTGAATGTATCTTCTCAATCCCAGACCACACGGTGCAATAAATATCCTCCATCGATAGTACATGTATCATTTATGTTGTCAATATCAATTTTTACTTATTGAAAACAAGCATAAATGGCTTATTTTTATGATTTTCGCACTCCAAGCTCATCGAATACGGGTAGGAAACCAATTCCTATTCAAAATCTATTTTCAATTTCATCGTCAAATGCCGTAGTAATACTCATGCGTTGGAATAATAACACAGGGTCAACAGGTACTTTCTCATCATGAACTTTTATGGTGCCATTCATAGCTAAAAGAGGAATTCCTTCATCAGCACGTTTGAGTTTAATATTATCAAATGTCAGTCCTGTCATTCTAGACATGGTGGGAATCCCAACTTCGCGAGCTTTATGGCAGTTAGTTTTATCATCACCAACGACTCCACTGGCGATAGACAAAATTTTGTTAACCTGTGGAAAACGACTATGTGATGAAAACCAAGTTTTTGTACATCTTTAGCATCTTTCTTTACTCGTGAGTCACTTGCATCAACATGCTGATCTGTTGTATCCATTCTTACATGCTTCACAAACGGTATTCATTGCATGCATAGGTACTATAAACCCATTTGCTGATGACACTCTCTTTAGTACTTCTTCCTCGAGCAATACCTCCATCTGTCTTCATAGATTCCATCATTGACTGCTCTATCACCAAATCCGTTGAAGTCCCACAACTTAACTTATCGGAACGTCTAACCATGAAAAATCCTCCTGTAAATCGTTGGTAAACACTAGGATTCATAGACACATTTAATTTTAACATATCTTGCAGATATAAGTGCGCAGACTTAGCGTAAGGAAAATGTCCTGATGCGTGGAAATAAGGAAGCATTTTTTCAGTAGAGAATATTAGCAATAACCACGTGTTTTAACTACGAGGGAACGTTCAAGACTAACGGTATTTCGTTGGGACCACAGAAAAAAAAGTAGGTAGACGAGCACTGCCAGGTAGACAATTGAACAGCAAACAGATGTTGCTCAAGGCCACATGATCATATAAAATGAGGGACTGGATTTCTTTTCAGTTCATATTCTCAGAATTATCATTCAATATTGATTTAATAGTCACGCAGATCGATAGTTTTAGTTATGCGTCCAGTGATGTACATAGCCAGCGTAGTCATGCATATTATGGAGAATACAACTTTAGTACATTTTAGAATCGCTTCTACTCAGAAAAGGTGAATCTTATGGAAAAAAGTGTGGAGACAATTTTTGTAGATAACTGCATTTTCTAAAATGTTTGTTGAAACTATTTTCATCATAAAACCAACTGTTTCGCTAAAAAATGCAAAAAACCCATTTTTGCGAACTTTGACCTTGCATAACATTTTTTGCACAAATGGGATCCCTAGCGTTCATAAATTTTCAGCCTCTTGGGAATGTATGCAAAGGTACCCCTATTTTTCGGGCTAACTTGACCGGGCAATTACGGTTCATTTACTTTATATACTTCATCGAGATAACTTATAATCCAATAGACACAAAATTTCACCAAAATCTAACAAAAATTACAAAACAGTTGAAATTCTGGATTTAGGTAGTTAAATGAATGAATTATCCATTAGCCAAATCTTTACCATGCCACGGCGTTAAAATAAAGAAGAATACAAAGACTTTTTTCTCCTTATTTCAAGCTGTAACTACAAAAATAATGGAGATACAGAAAAATGTTCGGAACAAAATAATTTTTTTTCCACTTTTCTTGAAAATGGCTCCAAAATGGGAGCCAAAACGACAATATTACCAAATTTCTAGATGTGGTTTAACCCGAACTTTCAATATTCATGATAATCATGACCGCGGAAACCTATCTGATTTCACGACGTTTCGGTAAATTCACATTTTCCATCTTCAGCTGATGTCTCGTTCATTCGATTGTTTCGAACGTTGTTTGTTATTATTGGTTGCTTCGTGTTTATTCGTTCATCCCAAAAAAGTGTTATTACATAGGACTACAAATAAACTTAACAAGTAATTTTATAGAAAAATCGAATTAAACGGTTTTCTTCACATAAAGGATTCAATATAAAATTGAACCAGAGAATGGTAGATCTCAGGTGAAAAACAACTACTTTCCTGGCAAATACCACGCAGAACGTTGAATGATATTCACCTGAAAATCCATGCATACTTCCATATAATATCAATGGACATTGAATGCAAATGTTTCTTTCTGATAAGCTCGATTATGTTTAATTTATGTCGTGTTCACCTAACAATCCGCATACCGGTTTCAGGCTTCTTGGCCCTCATCAGTACGGAGTAGTCAACCAGCCAAAGGTCCAAAGAACTCTGGCTGAAGTGAGACACAACGTAAACAAACCATCATCGAGATTGTAACAGCTATAGGTACGCCGGAAAAGATAAACTTTAACTGGCGGTACCTAGTGACAGAAAGAAACACTCCGAAAATCTCCCACCTCGATAGGTTTCTAAATAAAAGATTCCTTCTCAGTAGGAGTGGCAAGCCCGTCTAGCATATAGTGAAAGATAAGTGCCATGTGAAGTGGAATGAATAGAAAAATCGAATTAAACGGTTTTCTTCACATAAAGGATTCAATATAAAATTGAACCAGAGAATGGTAGATCTCAGGTGAAAAACAACTACTTTCCTGGCAAATACCACGCAGAACGTTGAATGATATTCACCTAAAAATCCATGCATACTTCCATATAATATCAATGGATATTGAATGCAAATGTTTCTTTCTGATAAGCTCGATTATGTTTAATTTATGTCGTGTTCACCTAACAATCCGCATACCGGTTTCAGGCTTCTTGGCCCTCATCATTTATATTGAATCCTTTATGTGAAGAAAAACCGTTTAATTCGATTTTTCTATTCATTCCACTCCACATGGCACTTATCTTTCAAGTAATTTTATATTGTCTGCAATATGAACACTACCAAAACTTTTAACAGAAATAACACACATCAAACGATTGAAGAGGAAAGTAATTTTCTGATTTTATAATTATACTTCGTTTCAGTAACTATTTCAGAATAGCTTCATCTTTTTATTGGGGATATAAAAACAATCATAAATTCCATGATTAGATAGATATACCCTTGAAGGGTCCAGAGAGTCTATTGAAAAATGTCGTAAATGCAAGTGGGTGTACGCCCATTATTTTTTATATTTAAATGAAGCTTGTAAAATGATCAGACAGGAATTATATATTTTTAAATCCACTTATTGTTTAGCTATGGATCTTCGTAATTTTCGTAGCGCCAGTATTGTTTTTGTTGGATATGCGACTCAGAATTTCGTGCCAAGAACTCTCAAATTACACACGTCATATTCGACTAAGTTCTTTGTATAGATTGTGAAATTCATTCGAACAGGCAATGCATATTACAAAATTCTATTTTCCAAAACATTAATCTATTGAACATTATCATACTCCATTAAATATATTGAAATGAAAGATACAAACAATGATTTTTGTTCATTTGAATTTATTTTCCCAGGGGATGTTTCCGCAATTTATTCACGTATTAAAAATTTGTGATACAAACAGTTAAATACCCATAACAGATATATTTAGGTAATCTCTAACAGGTACAAGTAGAAAAAAGGTTATAACTTGCAACCGCACTTATTGACTGCTTATAGATTATTGTTCCAAGAGTTTTTTCGCAGTTATTTTGAGGGGCATTTAATGAGATGGGAATCATCTACGCTACTACAATATTGGTTCTCACATTCTACTGATTGGGGAATTTTCTTTTAGCTAGTACTGGCAAGTAATTGTCTATTTCTGGTGTGTCTTTGAAAATCATTGACACTGATTGGGTGAGTTGTAACAGTATGTTACGATTTTATACATGAAAATTAAATCCGTAATTATCCTTCTTTTTTCCAGGAGGTGTATTTTATGTCAACATTTCCATAAATCTTCGTTATTTTGAAGTGCAGAAATCTTACAAATCAGAAGTCTTTCTGATCGTATGTGTATATTTTATTGAGGGTGTCATATGGAACCATGTTAACTAAGGCATGATAAATGGATTTAATTGTCGCCTCATTATCAGAGTAATTGCATATTCTGCAGAAAAATCCTAAAGCTTTGCTGCAGGAGTTAATTAGATAATCGAAGAATACTTCAAGATCTTTGATTTGATCCTTTCTGTTGATATGGCAATACCTAAGGGATATTGGAAATTTAACGCTACATTGTTCCTACAAAAAGATAAACATGCACTCTTGAGTTTAGTTTCAATTTAGCGAGATAACAGTATTCTGGAAATGGGCGAGGACCTTCTTGAATTTCTGTTGTTCGTTTTCTGAAGGTTTTCGAATCATCAGCATATACAAGTATTTGTGAATGCTTGAAGCATTTCGTCAAATCGAATATGAACTGAACTGAAAACATCGAAAGAACCAATAGATCTGTATTTCGTTTACGAGCTGACCGCAATTGTGCAGATAGGAGAGCCATCTCAGGAGATCTCGCTGTTCCAGCAAATTTGTTGATAAGGAAGTTGTGGTCGAATTTATCAAACGCCTTACTGAAATTATTACACATCAACTTGCCCCCGATTGTCCAATGTGTTCTGAATATAATATGCAAATTTTAATAAATTTGTTTTCATGAGCCTTCTGGAACAAGATATTCTTCTGCCAGGGGTTTCGTTCATACCGAATACCGAAAGAAGAACATCATCCGATAAGACCTGGTTTAACAAAAACTGCTCTAGAGCTGTGGCTTCCAAACAGGCAGCATACCATCGATGGCTAAAAAATCCGGGCCCTGAGACCAGAGCAGCATATGTCGAGGCTAGAGGCATATGCAAAGAGACAATAGAAAGCTCAAAAGATGCCCACAATGCCAAAATAAGATCAAAACTTGCTGAATGTCCTAACGGATCCCGTTCATTTTGGTCTTTCGCCAAAGCTGTGGGAAGAAACTTCACTTCCAGCTCATTTCCTCCTCTAACCATAGAAGATGGAACACTAGCAACGACTGCCCAGGAAAAAGCCAATATCTTTGCGCACCTATTTGCTGGAAATTCCACTCTGGATTAATCGGGAAAACAACCCCCGAACATTACACCTATTGACAGTCACATGCCCGAGATCACCTTTCGCCAACGTACTATCAGAAAAATTTTTCTGGGTCTCAACACCAACAAAGCCTGTGGATCTGACGGAATCCCGCCGATTGTTCTCAAGAAATGTGCCCCCGAACTAACACCTGTTCTTTGCAAGTTGTTCAACCACTCTTACAATTTGGGGTATTTCCGTCCAATTGGAAAATTGCAAGAGTACAGCCAGTCCCTAAAAAGGCAAAAAGGCCCTACCTAGCAACTACAGACCTATCGCACTGCTATCTATTATTTCAAAGGTCATGGAAAAAGCCATCAACATCGAGCTCATGAAATATCTGGAAAACTCAGGAATTGTCAACGATAGGCAATATGGCTTCCGCCATCAGAGATCAACTGGTGACCTGCTCGCTTACGTCTCACATATATGGCACCTATCTATTGAAAAGTATGGAGAAACTTTAGCTGTGGCATTAGATATCTCCAAGGCGTTCGATCGAGTTTGGCACCAGGGACTCCTTGCCAAGCTTCCTTCTCATGGCTTGCCCCCTCAGCTGTGTTCTCTGCTTGCTAGTTTTCTCTCAAACAGGTCTCTCCATGTAGTGGTCGATGGAGTTTCATCTGACACTCTACTCATAAATGCTGGTGTTCCGCAAGGATCTATTCTCGCACCAACACTATTTCTACTTCACATCAACGACCTGTTGAAAGCAACTTCATGTCCAGTACACAGCTTTGCCGATGATAGTACCCTCCATACCGCTTTCTCTTCCAGGGCCCCTATATCAGCCCGTGAAACCAGAAATGAACGAGGAAGAAATGTTAATAATATAAATATGGACTTAGCAACAATTCTCGAGTGGGGATCTAATAACTTGGTAGAATTCAATGCAAACAAAACACAAGCATGTCTTTTCTCTAGAAAAGTCGATCTCACTGTGCCTAACATAACTTTGTCAGGAGTAACCATACCACTGAAGTCATCCATATCGATGCTTGGTATTACTATCAGCAATAACCTTTCCTGGGAAAATCACGTGAGGTCCATTGCCAAAAGTGCATCCCAAAACTTGGTTTTTTGTTTCGTGCCAAGAGCTATTTCACCCCCACTCAGCTGCTTATGATCTATAAGGCACAGATCCGACCTGTCCTGGAATACTGTTCCCATATTTGGAGCGCGGCACCTAAACATATCCTGAGGCTATTGGATTCTGTCCAAAAAAGGGCAATTCGTCTCGTCGGGGATGCCTCGCTTACAAACTCGCTCACTTGTCTGGAACACCGTAGAAAAGTTGGCGATTTGTCTCTATTTTATAGATATTTTCATGGGCGATGCTCTTCTGAAATATCAACAATCGTTCCTGCTTTGGCAGTCTCTTCGAGACTAACCCGTCAAGTTCAGTCATCACACCCCTTCGTGGTCACTTTGGAGACCTGCAGAACATCACTTTCCAAAGACTCGTTCATCCAACGAACAGCGAGGCTTTGGAACTCATTGCCTAGGGAGGTGTTCCCCGAGGCATACAACCTCCAGAAATTTAAGAAGAACACCAACTCCTACCTTCTTTCCCTTGGTTCCCACGATGTTCTCTGAACATTACAGGATTTCCGTTTTCGTGGAAACCAGAATAAAAAAAAAAAAAAAAAGTTCAGAAGCCAATCCACTCCAGACGAGGACATTCTCCTTCAATGAAGAGGATTCTCGCATTCCTCAAAGTTCTAGCAAAATGAATACTGTCATTTCTGAAAAGGAAAAGGAGCTACTGCAATTGTTTTTCAAACGTTTTAACAAAATACTCAACTGACATCACAATAACCATGAAATCAATCATGTTATCGAGAAAACTCGTGGGTCCTTTCATTGTCACTGGTGACGTTTTTCAATTGCGATGTATATAGAAAAACTGATGTGGGTGGAGTACATTATTGAATAACAATTGTTTTGTTTCGATTTTCCGTTGTTTTCGCGAAATAGAGGAACGCAAATGTCTGCTATTTGGCGTCATTGTTTACTTTCTAAAATCCATCACATGACCACTTTAAAAACAAATGTCGCGAAAATAATTTTACGTAATTACACACGCGATAAATCGTTCTACGTTCAAAATAAACTCGCACTTGTTTTTGCTTCAACCAGCTCCCACTTTTTTCATTTGGATTTTGGAAAGTCTCCACGCAAATCCGTGACATTGCACTCTGTCGTATACATCTTTTCAGTATGCCATTAAGTTATTTTCGTTCATATTCCCCATACAATATTTTTCGGAAACAATGGAGGAAATTAACACGGGTGTATTCATTGTTAGTTATTTTTATACTATTCAGGTACAAAGGAATATCAGGAATTGGTGAAAATGGATTAGCAATTTTTGGGGAGTTTTCATTTGGATATCAAATCAATACCAATAATGAGTTTCGTACCATCAAATGCTTAAAACTCAAAACTGATCGATGAAAACTTCAGTTTCTCAATCAGTTTCTAAGATGTATGTCAAGTTGGTCTTTTATCGACTGTGCTAATATATGGATTATACTTTAATCTTTCAGAACGATATGATTTTGTATTCTTTCATATGCCAGTCCCAAATGAATTCCATCCGCAAACCCATATGCAATCCAAGTCAATTCCTGAACATTGAAATCATCAACATCATCAGTCTTCTTCTACCATTCTGTTTACATTTCACTTACTTGAGTGCATCTGACGCAGATTATGCCCTATTTTTCCAAGCCTTTTATCCGGAAATAACTTGAATACATTTCGTCTAATTCTGATAGCGTCTAGTCGAATATATCTTTTACGAGGTAAAATGTGAACATTTGTTATAATTTTAGACATCCTCTCACACAACTCTAGTTTTTTACTAGAAATAGCTTCTAACAATACAGACAAGTTTATAAAAATAGGTTTTCAATCAGTTTTATCGGCTACTAGACAACATAACATTTCGACTATTTTGAAAGATTGATCACTTTAAGGGAACTACTCATTATATGAAGCGAATTGAATCCTTAGTTTTCATCTACTATGAATAAATTTTAGGTAGTTTCCGTAATTATTATTGCGGATCTTGCGGAAAAAAATGGGATATAACAAAATTTCTAGACGAACTGGAATCCACATTTTTTCTACCAAATAGAACCAAATTCGACAGGAATATACTTTGTGCTACTATCCTGGCGTAGTTCATAAATGAGTATTGGATCAAGTAGTTTCAGATTGGCAACCGTTAGAAGACTGAAAAAAAACACAACCTTAATTTTCATATAAAGTATTTGTATCGTTTGATACAACTTTTATTTCAGAAGTTTCTCTCTATAAAATACAAAAACTGTAAAAAATGTTTCTTGATATAATCATACTTTTTGTTTGCCCCATATGCTCCTATTATGTGAATAGTGCCAGTTTATGTCGATTAGAGGATATTTGAAATGAGTTTATCTTCTTGCGACACCCATAACCCATCAGTCTTTCTCCTTCTAGAATAAAATATTGTAGAACACCTAATTTGTGACAAACAACCACGCTACATATGTCAGATCATATCATCTGATATGAGTTGAAATCTCTCTCTCTCTATCTCTCTCTATCTTTCCAGTATCGTTGTCGGCGGCGTGTGATCACGATAGTGGCGCTGTGTATTCGTAACAATATAATCACTCAACTACCATTATAAGAAAATTATACCAAGCAGAAAGACAAAATGAGTTCCATAAATCCAAAGATATGTGCATGTTATTATTAATTATATTCAAACATTGCAGATTTTTTGTTTTCAAGTCTACCCCGCACATAGAAATGAAAGTAAAGTCCATTGTATTGGCGTGGATATGTGAATTTAATGATGCCACCACTCTAGAGAAATGACGCTATTCATTACATGATCCTCAAATGAGCAACCAAAATTGTTTTTTTATACCACTGTATTTTCTAACATCAAACATTGCCAGAGATTGCAACATAAATTAATGCTCCTGAAATATTCTCATTCCTACGGTTCTTGTTCCAGTCAAATGAGAATTACGTGAATTCCAAATCAGGTCCTGGTTTTTGTTTCAAAAGGGTTTCAAAAAGTGTTCAAATTTTTTAAAACTTGTGCGTGTTCAAAATCCACTAAGAGACTTTGTTTTCAAAAGTACGATTACCAGTTTAAACAATTTGGATAGTTTGTTTTACGAATTAAGTAAAAACGTTTTTTTATTCCTACTCATAAGTCTATTTCGAAACAAACTTCATAGTGTTACGGAACTGGGGTTGAAATACAGAATTGATTATTCTTCCTTCATTTACACATCACAAAACAATATCTGACAATCAAATAACTCAATAGAAATTCGCCGTTTGAATATACCGCGCACTTCACTGGAATGTGGTCGTTCTAACTTGCTTTTGATCTGAACTTATTCTGAATAGATGGGCTCTTGCTGGCTGCTGCCTCTTATAAGATTATCAGCTCCTAGAGCGTTCGTGACGGCAGCTTCTGGATCAATTAGAATATCTTGATTCGTTCAGGGCTTTCTCCGTATTTTCTGGATCTTCGCCGTTACGTCAGCCAGCTGCGACGAACATGCAGAGGCATAGTGTATTCGTTTTCGTAACAATATTAATTAGTTCGAACCATTTCCGCCACTGAATGAAAAATTGATTATTTTGTTCTTGACAAATACTTGGATGAGACTTATGTGAAACTTAGTTTGGAGTATTTTATAGAAATTAGAAATTTTTGGGTGTCCCACTTGTTTTACACGAGTAAAACTCAACAACATCACAGGAACAAATGTTTTGCAAGTAGGATTACCACTAGTTCAAACTGACAGTTATATTCCGAATATCAGTTCCTACAGTGGCAGGTAACTCTAATTGTATTTTACATTCATCATAGTCCATGAATGGGTAGAATGGTCCACGATTAAGATAAATTCACTGTTCTACACCTTCGACGCCTTGGGCAAAATATTTTGTGTAACATTTTCGACTTCCTTTCTGCCCCTATTGATTAAATTCGATATGAAATGTTTCTTTGTCAAATTGTTTGCCGATCTATTTGAAGGTCAAAATGACATACTAGTTCAGTCAGCAGGGAAAAAATGGCCGCCGTAAAACATGAGGCTACAGTAGCGATTTTTTTCCACGTGATAGGGGGGTTGATGCTGAGTATAACTCTGAGTTGGCGCGGCACAGGGGGGTGTGCGTTCTGTCTCTCCTATCATCTCCTAAACGATTTGTCGGACGAAAAAATAAAGAGGATATTTTTTTTTTTTAAATTGAATGTTCTTTCATTTTGTTACGATTTTTTTTTGTAAAATCAATATTTATGCGAGTTTTAGAATCAAAGTTGGAATGCATGATTTTTCTGCGAATAACTCAAAAACAATTGATCCTACGTGAAAAATAACATGCATTCCAACTTTGACTCAAATCCCCGACCCCCCTATCATCTAGAAAAAAAAAATCGCTACTCTAACCTCATGTAGAAAAAAAAGCCCTGCCGATTGGACTATACATGTTACCTATAGTTTGTTTGTCAACATTCTCAGGATGTTCAATATCTTTTCACAAACTGAAAAAAATTATAGAGGTATGCGTTACCTTCTACAAAAATATTCCCGAACCAAAATGACAACACATTGATTATTTGAATATGTTATGGAAATATATAGTTTCCACATATTCCACTTAGTTTTATAATTTCTATCCACATTTTTGGGTTACTCTCTATGCTCTAGGAAGGTTTTAGATATCATTTTTGTGGAGGAACAATATTTCTGGTTATTTCTTGGGTTAATAATAAATATATACAAAGGTATATGTACTAATTATATTAAGAATTCTAATTGTTATATTCTTTTCCAGATTCGGAGCTGTCGGATCTATCTCATCTCGGTAAGTTTTTTTTCGTGAAATCGACATTGAGAAGGATCCTAGTTTTTTGTATTTTTTTTTCTATTAGATATAAAAATCTCGAGAAATACCCGTAAAAAGCAATGTCTATAAATATTGCGATGTTTCTCGATGTTGAATAAAACAATGTATTAAGAGTGAAAAAAAACCACTATAAATATATTCCTTTGTTCAGGTATTTGTTATTGTATAATATTTTCCATGGTACTTACAACATAAAAAATCAAAATAATACTGCACCAAACGTTCCTGAGGAGGGGTGAGACGACTTTGTTCATTCGTTGATAATTATTTACATTAATTGATTGATAACATAATGTTGGTAGATGGAAAAACTCGAAAACTTTTGGTATAATTATTCATTGAAATATTTTCAATGCCCCCAAATTCATATTTAATGAACTGCCACTCATTGAGTGTTGAATAACGGATCAAATTGAAATAAGTTGATACTCGAGGGTCTTCAACTTCCTTGAAGTTGAATTTCCCATCCTTTTCGATTTTTCGCGACATTTTCATCTTTTGAAAAAATGAAATAAATTATTTTTCCGAAACTGTAAGAATCTACGATGATGCTCTTTTCAGAGGAAACCATATTAATCTTTCTGTGTATCATATGTCATCAGTAATACTGACTTTAACAGAAATGTATATGATAATCGTCTCAATTGAAATTGCAAATGAATTTCTGCTAACAACGATGTTCAAGGAAAGAGGTAATATCATTTAATGAAGAACGATTCGAGGAAGCGAATCGAAAAAGTTGTCCTCGTTCGTAAACAGAAAGCATTATCATGATACTCTGCGTTAAGTACGCGTTCCAGTACCTGGTGCCTGATACGTTTTTCCCAAAGCAACTTCTCATCTCATCTTTATTTATAATAGTATATTATGTTTATCATAATATTGATAGATATTCTTGTGACATTATTTATTTATTTTTGACTTCTACTTGGTTCTGGACATAGTTTAAGGCTTATTTTTGACTGATTTATCAATCGGATGATTTTTGCTCTCCAATTTTAGAAGAAATAAAGGATTTCAGTAGATTGATGTTAAGCTGGAAGAACCCAAACGAAAATAAGATATTTTCGAGGAACCCAACTAGACTTTTGTTATGTATTTATGTTATATCTGTATATAAATAATATTTAGGCAGCTGAACACATAATTATATTCATTACTATGCAACCTGTGATAGGAAAAACCGCCGAATTCTCAACTCTTCATATTAGAGAATTGTTAATCATCAACCAGAAATAGAGCACCCCAATCTTAACTACAAAAATAATTCGGTAAATATTAAGTTAGTCCACTCATGCTCCCTGAATATAGATAAAAGACTTTTATCGTTTCTGAGTTAAAACAATTTTTACATTTTCATAACCTTATTTTCAAGCACCGTTTTCTCGCACAAAAATCACTCAAAATGCTTCCTTTTCCACCAGCATAAACAATAAACCCTAAGTCACTTATTTCCTTCTTATCCTCCTTCTTAAACAGTTACAAATAAACAAACTTCACACATCTGACAGATGAAATTTATTAATTTTCACCTTCCTGCATGTTGGTAATAAGATATAAATCAGAGCAAACTTTGATTTTTGTGCGAAAATGGTATGAGACCGCCGCATTTTTCTTCAGGATTCGTGTTCAGGAGGAAAAACACGTAAGAAAAGTCTTTTACCTATATTCAGGGAGCATGAGTGGACTAACTTAATTGTTTCCAATAATTCTTCTATATCTAAAGATATAATGAGAAGAACATAAGACCGCCAGATAGTCATGGTAAAAATTGTAATATAGTTAGTATTGCATCCTTATAGTTTTTTTGTGTGGTAGAATAATATGCCATCATATTTACCCTGTGTATAAATATTTAGACAGCCAGCTAAAACAAAGAATGATCCATGATGTCTACTTATCATATAGAGAGAAAATATGAATACATAATATTCTGCCACACCAAAAAAAAGTATATTGTTCCAATACTAACATATCACAATTGTAACCATAACGAACGAGTTCTTATAGTTCTTGTTCTATCTTAAGCTAACTAGTAGGGATGAAGATTCTTGCCTTGATTTCAAGACAAAAACTGTTCTGGGAAGATCGAGAGAAGACAAGACTATAAGTTCCATGTAAAAAAAATAGAAGAATTATTTTCGTCTTTGGTATTCCACTTCTGCTTCATGATTAACACTTTCCTCATATTAGTTGATAATTTCCATTCTCGTAAGATACTTGTCATGACAATGATTTATTCTTTGTTCAGCTGTGTAAATATTCTATACATGGTAAATATGATTACATAGCACTATGCCGTTTTTTTTCCAAATTTGAAGTTAATCATACAGAACCATAACACAATTCATTATTTTAGAACGAATTTCGAGGTCTTTCTGTACTACTTAAACTTAGTTTCGGAGCTGTCAAAACCCACAGGAATTACAAATTTCACGAAAAATCGAAATAGCCCGCTTATTTATTCTTTATCTCCGAAGATTTTTCCAATCAATTGAAGATGAAAGTATTGGACAAAGCCCATTATTGTTGAAGTGTGATAGTTATGGTTGTCATAAATGAGTAAGAAAAGTCCAGAATTAGTTTTTACTCCGAACTGCACTCTACAAAATTCCATTTTTATTTTTAAGTAGTGAAACAAATTTCTTACCTACGCTATTGGTATTTTGGCTGCTGTAATAATAGAATAATTAATTTTAAAGACAATATTTTATTCAAATGCGCAAAAAAGTTAAAATAATTGCTTTGGATGTGGGACGTAGGTTATTCCGTGAGTTATAGATTCAAGAGCTTGTCGCGCAAAGTTTCCAGTTCAAATACAAAAGCGACGAGCTTGGGAATCAGCAATAATCAGCAATAACCTTTCCTGGGAAAATCACGTGAGGTCCATTGCCAAAAGTGCATCCCAAAAACTTGGTTTTTTGTTTCGTGCCAAGAGCTATTTCACCCCCACTCAGCTGCTTATGATCTATAAGGCACAGATCCGACCTGTCCTGGAATACTGTTCCCATATTTGGAGCGCGGCACCTAAACATATCCTGAGGCTATTGGATTCTGTCCAAAAAAGGGCAATTCGTCTCGTCGGTGATGCCTCGCTTACAAACTCGCTCACTTGTCTGGAACACCGTAGAAAAGTTGGCGATTTGTCTCTATTTTATAGATATTTTCATGGGCGATGCTCTTCTGAAATATCAACAATCGTTCCTGCTTTGGCAGTCTCTTCGAGACTAACTTGTCAAGTTCAGTCATCACACCCCTTCGTGGTCACTTTGGAGACCTGCAGAACATCACTTTCCAAAAACTCGTTCATCCAACGAACAGCGAGGCTTTAGAACTCATTGCCTAGGGAGGTGTTCCCCGAGGCATACAACCTCCAGAAATTCAAGAAGAACACCAACTCCTACCTTCTTTCCCTTGGTTCCCACGATGTTCTCTGAACATTACAGGATATCCCTTTTCGTGGGAACCAGAACATAAAAAAAAAAAAAAATCTATAACTCACGGAAAAACCTACGTCGCCCATCCAAAGCAATTATTTTTTACTTTGTAGCGCATTTGAATAAAAGCTTGTCTTTAAAAAGGTTTTTTATTAATTATTTTATTTTGTGCTTTTTAGTAAGTACGTCTTAATCTATGCATTTTTGTTGATTATGAGGCCATTTTCCTGTAAGTTCTGAGCTATCATATCTCAGTAAGAGAAAACAAATAATAAGAGTCAATAACATTTTCTCTGAAGAAATGGATGTAGAGCAAGGTGTGCCGCAAGGTTCTGTCTTAGGTCCTCTACTTTTCAACATTTTTGCTAACGATCTCATTCTCTATATTCAAAGGGTTCAGAATGTTCATGTTATCTGCTATGCAGATGACACGAATATTTTGGTTGTCGACAAGGATCTCAATAAGCTGAAAACTATTGCTGAAGCGGTATATGCCAATATTGTAAAATGGTCCAACAATAATAACCTACAACTGAATCATCATAAAACAATAACTGTTCTTTTTGGTAATGGCAGGACTGATGAAATCAAACTTTTTGAAGGTTCCAATGATGAAATAGTAAGTAGTAAATCAGTGAAACTATTGGGTGTTACCTATGATATTATGATATTGGGTGTTACCTATGATATTATTATTATTATTATAGGCAACTTCACTGGGATTGTCATATTGATTGTTTGTGTGAAAAATTACAGAGTAGCTGTTATAGTCTGAAATTAATGAAGAACCACTGTAGTGAGTACACACTACTGTCATTGTACTATGCAAATTTTCATTCCCATATAAAGTATGGAGTTTTGATTTGGGGAAATTGTGCACATGTGAATAGAGTATTGGTACTTCAAAAATATGCAATTAGAATTCTTGCTAGTATCGATACTAGAACGAGCTCAGAGATTATTTTAAAAAATTCAAAATCCAACTGTTGTAAGCTTATATATACTGGAAGTTTGTACATACGTCTATAAAAATAAAACAAGTTTTTGAATACTGTTGAGAAGCATAACCATAACACACGTTTCAAAGGCCAACTACAACCTGAGAATCACCGGACTACGCTGTACCAAAAAAGTTTTTTTTTTACTGGCTGTAAATTATACAACTCTCTTGATGAGCATATTAAGAGCTCCCTCAATTTAAATATTTTCAAAACAAGACTGAAACAGCAGCTAGTTCAGAGAGCCTGCTACACTATAGATGAGTACTTAGTATAATTTGTGTTATGTTCGCGTATATGCAATTGATTTGATTTGTATTCAATATAGATACTTATATATATGTGACTGTCTCTCTTGTTGTCTCTTGTGTATTCACGTCTTCTACCTTTTTATGCTATATTGTCCGAAAAGTATGTTCCTGTGAAGATGAATTTCTCAATTTTTATCATGTATTTTAATCTAATGGTAGGTATCTTATCTTATTTTATTTTGTTTTGATATTTATTTGTGACTTGTCATAAACATGCATCTGTCTTTGGTCCTTGTGATTGAATTTATATGTATATTTTGTGATAAATAAATTGATTGATTTATTGATTATCTAGTTCCCCAATGATTACAAAACTCGTCCGCCATGTTGAATTTATGAATTTTTCATAATCTCCGACACCGAAAACCCCCACATACCAATATTGAATGGAATCGGACCATAATCACAGAGATCGTCCGCCATGTTGGAGACGCCATTTTGATTTTATGAAATTTTGACAAAAAATGCATAATCTTCGACCCCAAAAATCCACACATACCAATTTTGAATCGAATCGGACCCCAATTACAAAACTCGTTCGCCATCTTGAATTTGTGAATTTTGAATGAAAGTTCATAATCTCCGACCCCGGAAACCCTCACATACCAATTTTGAATAGAATCAGACCATAATCACAGAGATTGTTCGCCATCTTGGAGCCGCCATTTTTATTTCATGAATTTTCACAATAAATCATCTTCGACCCCGAAAACCCCCACATACCTATTTTGAGTCGAATCGGACCATAAACATAAATCTCGACCGCCATCTTAGAGCCGTCATTCTGTTTTTTTCTCTAACAAAAATTCCATAATGCGTTGTCACGGGAACTATGACCACCTGCCAAATTTCACGTCAATCAGGCAACTAGAAGTGGGTCAAATTTAACTTGCAAGATTTGATTACAGACAGACACCGGGACAGGTGAAACTAAATAAAAGCTTGTAAAAATTACTGCTAACTTCAGATCGATAAACTTGTCCGGTGAGCGAATATCTGTTATTCACTATATAACAGATATATGAAGGCGGAGAAGGGCCAACAATAAAATATTTTTCAAAAACATTTTGAATTGCCACTTTGAAGTGACAATTATCACTTTGAAGTGACAATTGTCATTCTTCAAAGTGACAATTGTCAGTTCAAAGTGACAATTGTCACTTCAAAGTGACAATTGTCAGTTCGAAGTGACAATTGTCACTTCAAATTGACAATTGTCACTTCAAAATGCAATTCCCGATGTTTTCGAAGTGACAATTGTCACTTCGAAGGGACAATTGTCAGTTCAAAGTGACAATTTTCACTTCAAAGTGACAATTGTCAGTTCAAAGTAGCAATTCCAAATGTTTTTGAAAAATATTTTGTTGTTGGCCCTTGTACGCCTCCGTAGATTCCTCTACATTTCCAATAATATGCTTATCATGGAATGATTTATCGTTTCCGAGAGTCAGGTAACTTCCTGAAACCAAATTTCAATTACATTTCGCGTTATCGAAACTCATGAATCAGCCACAACAAAATCCGATTATCGATTTCCTGCAGTATCATATCTCTCTAGGACAAATAATCACGAGAACCTTGTGGTGTTTCTTGAAATCACCTTTGAAAGCATTCCAAAATAATAAACAATAATTCTCATCAACCTTTCGTCAAGTTCATGATCGCGGAAATAATTTTCTGGAAAGTCATTGGCTACTGCATTATTCAGTATCACTTCCCGATCAATTTATAGACAAATCGGCTTTTAGAATTGTGTCAGTTAGACATGGCCTAGTGTCTGTTTGTGCGACCAATCTTGAGTTTATACCGGGCGATCGTTGCAACAAATTGCATCAAAATTCAAAAGTTATAATATATACCATTGATATTGAATTATGAATAATCCGGATCAGCGTAAACGCTATTCGATATTTCAAATTGGTTGTCATTATAGAAACGTCGAAATATTGGAAATTTAATGAAGTCTCGTAAATTTTTCGGTTTTTCTCTATTTTTGGATGAAAACTTCATAAATTCACTGCTAAATATTCGTTAAACGTTTTTGATGTGATACTTCTTTGGGAGCGATGAGGGTAAAACTTCAAGTTCAAATTTGAGTATAACGTGCAAGAGAGAAAAATAGAGAACTATGCTGTATAAAATGCTGGGTAGTTCCGGCAAAAATAAAACTGTGCTAGAACCAACGAACATCTCCCTGATAAAAAAAGTCAGAAAAAAGACATTTCCGGCATATCCGGATAATGAATCCCGCTTATCGTAGAAGCTCTAGAGTAGTCATTTCAAACAGTTCAGACAATAAATCTGCTTATAATATATAGCTTTCAAATAAGTTCGAAAATTTGGCAAATTTCAATTCAAGTATTGTCAATAAATGGTAAAACATATTAATGAAGTGATAGAACAGAATTCGTGGTTGATTTGTTGAAGATATAAACAGGATGTTCATAAAATCAGATGCGGAATCATCTGCGACTGAAAGATAAACTTTAGTCACTATCTTCCATCGGCAAGATAACCTCTTGTGGGGTATTCATGTTGAAAAGGGAAACATTCTCAATTGAATATTGATAGAAAGATTTTTCAATTCACAGAAAAATCTTTCTATCAATATTCAATTGAGAAGAAATCGTGGATTATTGAAATGTTGTAGGTAGAATTATTACCGAATAACAAATGCATCAAAACAAGCAATAGTCAGTTCAAATATTCGACAGATCTCTCTCTCTCTCTCTCTTGCGTCAAAGACAAAGATCTAAAGGAAAATCTGCAAAAAATGTGAAAAAACTCCTAATTGTAATTATACTTCTAGGTTTTGAAAACGGAACGGATAATATAACAGAAACGTCAACCTTCTGAAGAGAAGTGTTCAACTTATTATTTCGATACGTAAAATCAGAACACGATAAGTTAGGTACTGACTAATTGAATATTATTTCTATTAGGATAAAAAAAATTATTGAGAAGGTAGACATTTTCAATTGAATATTGGATAGAATTATTTTTCTGTGAATTAAAAAACCCACGATAACAATTAAGTTATTTTTTATTATATCTTACAGAAAACAACTACTTGAAAAAAAAAACAAAGTATCTCGCCAAATTACATCATTGCAAAATGAGATTGCTCCTTGAAAATGTGTTAACCATTTCTTCCGGTCTTCCTTATGATCGTGGAAGCGTGAAATAGATTTTCGTCGACCAAAATGTATTGAAGACCTAGTGAGTGCGATGGCTCTCTTGCATCAATGTTACAAATGATTTCTGGTGAGTACTCTCTTTTGGAAAACATTCTAAATAATAATAATAATAATAATAATAATAAAGGGGCTTCATTCATCATTTTAGTTAAAAATAAAAGAAAGGTACAGAGTGGCAGGGAATAATACACAGAGTTAAAAATTATTAAAGGCGAAGGATCCGCAAGAGCTGTTTTTCAACTTAACCATGAAGAAAAAAATGAAAATGAAAATAAAAAAATAAAATGATAAAAATAAGAATAAATACTCTAAATTTATATATAATATTTGAAATGAAGATAGATCAATGAGTTACCTAATTGAACAACAATGGAAAAAACATTATAGTAAATTCAACAAGAACATCCGAAATTGCGTAGCAGTCATCAACGTCTTAGAAAGAACTGAGTATCTCTCTTAGTGAAATTTTCAGCATTTTTTTGAAATTGGATAGCGTGTATGACCTAAAGTCATTGGGTAGCTGATTGTACAATTTGGCGGCATTATATGAATAACTTCTGGTAATGATTGCAGAGGAGTGAGGGGGGATAATAAGTAAGTGTTCTGAGGTTGTTTATAGACGAAAACATGTTTAACCTTTCGAACAAATATTTTGGAGCTTTGGCTTCAAGTATTTTGTGTGTGAATGAGAGTATGTGAAGTGTCCGAAGATCGTCCAACATCAGCCAGCCAGAGTCTTCCAGTGCAGCACTAATATGGTCAAATTTGCGGATACCGTAGGAGAATCGTATACAACAGTTTTGTATTCTCTGAAGGCGATTTTGGTCGTATCTAAGGAGGGCAGGTCCATAAATACTATCACAATAAGACAACTTTGACGTTATCAAGGTTTCACATCAGGTGAGCTTCAGGTGCTTAGAAATTAGATGTCTATTTGGAAATAATTGCCTTAGTACATTGTAAGATGCTTTACATAGATGGCTAACGTGTTTAGAGAATCTTAGAGGGGTGTCAATCCATAGTCCCAGATTTTTGCCTTCATTAACTATAGGGATTATATCGTTTCCAATATTAATTTTCAGTTCATCACGATCTTTGCGGAGCCAAAAAGCATAACCTCTGACTTCTTAGAATTCAAAAGTAAGTTATGAGCTGTGGAACAGTCATATAAGTTATTCAAATCATTATTCATATAATTTTGAGCAGCGGTGAGATTAGGACTATCGAAAGAAATATAGAGTTGGGATTCATCGGCGTAGTGATGTATTCTTGCATTTTCAATGATTCCATGGAAATCGGAAATATATATGGAGAAGAGAAGAGGTCCTAAAATAGAACCCTGGGGAACACCAAGATCCACATTCAATGAATCTAACTCAAGACTGGAATAGAAAATCAAATAACTATCCGAATGAAAATGCAAATTTTTACTTTCAGATTATTTCTCTTGAGTTAGTGTCCTTTCTCAATATCTGTCAGATGTAGTTCAATGACCAGCGTGGATTTAGCTGGAGAAGTAGTTGTTTTCTGGTAGATATTACATGAAATCACTTCAGTTTTATCGTGGATTTTTCAATTCTCAGAAAAATATTCCTATTCAATATACGTGTTTCCCCTTTCAACATGAATACCCCACAAGAGGTTATCTTGAACGATGGAAGTTACTGACTAAAGTTTAACTTTCAGTCGCAAATGATTCCACATCTGATTTTATGAACATCCTGTTCATATTTTCAGAACAAATCAAGTTATCGTTGCAGATTAAAAGTTTAACGTTCGACTCTCTTGTAGATTATATTTTTTTAACGTCGTAGAAGATTAGAAAAACCCTGAAAACCAAATAAGAAATTTAGTTTCTCCACAAAAAAGGCCTTTGGAACAAGACGCAATGATATTTTGAGTAGTTTTTGAGTTCATCTGATATACAACAGCATTGTCAATCATTGATTTTATCAACTGAAAACTGATCTGATCGAGGTGAACGCGGAGAAACTCTCCGTGTTGTAGTTCGAGGTTCCCACCATAGTATGTTTTTCAGCCTTCGGAATGGATGATTATATGTCAACATCTCGGTATCCTTGTCGTCGTTTTCTCTTTGCTCGAACAAGCATCCAGTTAATTGGGATTCTTACTCGTTTTATTCCTTCAAACGAACTTACTTGACCTGGACATACTGGCGCTACTATAAATATTACTACACTTGTGGCTTCTACTTGTATGTCTTCAGGAGGTGAATGCATACAGAGGCGGACAGAAGAACTCCATGCATTATTTCTATGACTTTCTTTTTAGATAAATTTATGTATGCATGTCTGCAACTTTGACGATATGTAACAAAGCAAGTTCAGTAATCTCAGAGGCCCAAAGGAGGTTGTAAGGTGTTTTTGTATGAGGCTTTAAAATTGTTGTCAGATGAAATTGAAAACTTTTTTCTGAAAACTATTCAACAGATTTCAATAAATGTTCGTGGTGAGTCGGGCAGGTATTCTCAATTCTTTTATCGAAACGAATATGTATTCGATCAAATGACAGATTTAACAAAATTTCTCCAGTAACAGCTTCATTTATTTGCCCGATGAATTATAAAATTTTTGCATCAGAAGTGAATAGCTGAAAGAGTTAGAAAATCCGTTAACGCGTTTAATAAGAAGATCTAGATTTTACAAAAAATGTCTGACAAATTATAACGTTCTGAGCATATGCCTGTTTGTCTATCACAAATTTGTTGCGTCTTCAGTATTTTTTTCTAGCAAGAAATAGCAGTGTCAAATAGCATGTGATCAACACAGAGTAAACAAAAATTATTAATTAATTGAAAATTATGAAGATTAATTTACAGCGATTTTTTACAAGTTTTTATTCAACTTCACATTTGTATGTTATGTACGTTTAGTTCAAATTTTGCAAGAGAATTTTGACCAACTTCTAGTTGTCTGATTAACGTGAAATCTGACAGGTGTTCATAACTCCGGTGACAAAGCATTATGGAATTTTTTCTAGAGAAAAAACAAAATGGCGGCTCCAATGTAGCGGACGAATTTTGTCATTATGGTTCGATTCTATTAAAAAATTTCGTGAACAGAAATCACGATTTTTTTGTCAAAATT